>NQII01001751.1:317969-463508 GCA_002778355.1 Clitarchus hookeri | reverse complement strand
ATAGATGCCGGCAGAGGGATATATATAAGATATATAGATGCCGGCAGAGGGATATATATAAGATATATAGATGCCGGCAGAGGGATAGATACATAGGTATGTAGATGCCGGTAGAGAGGTAGGTAGAGACGTAGGTAGATGTAGAAGGGTGGAAGTGGAGGGAGGGAGATACTTAGATAGACCTTCTTAATAAACCTGTGGATAAAATCACTGCCCTTTAAGCTTGTGTTCATGCTATCGTACACACTGGTTTGAAGGTTCCGAGTTAAGTTGGCAGCAAACAAAATTAAATACTTCTTAGTCTTGACGTTATACACAGAGGTGACAAAAGTCATGGGATAGCAATATGCAAATATATAGATGGCAGTAGTATCGCGTACAAAATGTATAAATGGGCAGTGCATTGGTTGGGCTTTCATGTGTAGTCAAGTGATTCATGTGAAAAGGTTTCTGACGTGATTATGGCCGCACGACGGGAATTAACAGACTTTGAACGCGGAATGGTAGTTGGAGTTAAATGCATGGGACATTCCATTTCGGAAATGGTTAGGGAATTCAACATTCCGAAATCCACAGTGTCAAGAGTGTGCCAAGAAGATGAGTCCCGATTTCAGTTGGTAAGAGCTGATGGTGGGGTTCGAGTGTGGCGCAGACAAGTTGTCATCAAGGAACTGTGCAAGCTGGTGGTGGCTCCATAATGGTGTGGGCTGTTTTTACATGGAATGGAATGGGTCCTCTGGTCCAACTGAACCGATCATTGACTGGAAAGGGTTATGTTCAGCTACTTGGAGACCACTTGCAGCCATTCATCTACCCAAACAACGATGGACTTTTTATGGATGACAATGCGCCATGTCACCGGGCCACAACTGTTCGCGATTGGTTTGAAGAACATTCTGGACAATTCCAGCGAATGATTTGGCTACCAAGATCGCCCGACATGAATCCCATCAAACATTTATGGGACGTAATCGAGAAGTCAGTTCGTGCACAAACTCCTGCACCGGCAACACTTTCGCAATTATGGACGTCTATAGAGGCAGCATGGCTCAATATTTCTGCCGGGGACTTCCAACAACTTGTTGAGTCCATGCCACGTCGAGTTGCTGCACTTCGCCGGGCAAAAGGAGGTCCGACACGATTAAGGAGGTATCCCATGACTTTTGTCGCCTCAGTGTACATATGCTCTTGGCACACTGTCACGCTCNTCCGACACGATTAAGGAGGTATCCCATGACTTTTGTCGCCTCAGTGTACATATGCTCTTGGCACACTGTCACGCTCACTATTTGTACCTGATTGTTAATAGGTGTTCCCTGGTTGTCATTAAAAGGTGAGAATGGATTTACATATAAAGTTTATGCCTATAATGATGAGTAAAGTAATTAGCTAAACCTATATTGTCTCATGTTTCAATATGTCCTCCTAAATTTTAATCAGGACGAAATAAATAAAAAAATTCAATATAGTGGATGACACGGCTCTTATTTGTTTCTAAAATATTCTTTCCCATCACATCACATTTGAAGCTAGGGACCTATAGACTGCCGGTATTTTCATTCGGATGAAAGTTTATTCCAAGATCGAATTAATTAAGACTCGCATTTACCTCATGGCGTGTAGGTATCGTTTGCAATATCAGGCCACCGACAGAAGTTCTCGTTTTGTTAGTATCGGTGTTCTCGGGGCACGCCCCTTAATGTTCCGTATTCATTCCACCGATATTTCACCCCTATTCATCTCTTCCACCCATTCTTCAGGCTGATTGGGAACTTGGGGCCTGTCCCTCGGAAAGGGCGCAGACTTCATGTCACGTGTGTCGCTCTTGAGTCAGGAACAACGTGTGGGTGATCGTTATTTACTGGGGTTCATTGCCCGTGTCGTCAGAGCGTGCTAAACACGTCACGCATGCGTACATGTGAGGACAGACAGTATGGTGTAAACATGGCGCCTCTACCGCATGGTGGCTCTCAAGGCCAGTTAATCATCTAAATAAACATGCAGCAGTTATGTTTCTTGGATGCATTGACGTGTTGCGTGAGCTCGGCTCTGATTGGCTCATTAATGCTTCTTGACAATAACTGCTTCTTTTCGTGCACGTAGTTGGCGACCTCTTTTATTCACTTGTGCGGTCGCTGTTGCGAAATAAGAAACGAACATTTCCCAGTTTTGTCAACACGCACTGCAATTTAACACACGTGCTGAGTTTCAATGAAGGAAAAGGTTGCTGCTATCTGACATTCTGTGATATCCCGTGCTCCCTAGACCTTATTCCATTATCTGCACCTGTGTGTCAAATTGCANTTGCTATCTGACATTCTGTGATATCCCGTGCTCCCTAGACCTTATTCCATTATCTGCACCTGTGTGTCAAATTGCAGTTCGTTTGAATTTTCCGGCTACTAGTAGGACTACCCTACCGTATTCCTGTATTGTGCGATTCGTATTATCATTTACATGCAGCTGTTAACGTTTTGTCAAAGTCAAGCCAATCTCGGGAAAGAAAACATAATTTTGTTTAAAGAACACAGTTTAGTTCATTTTACGCAAACGAAAATGTTAGTTTGTTTGTTCAGCATTATACAGATAGTGACAAGCACCTTTCAACGGATTGCTGTTATACGTAATGCTAATCCGTAGTGAATTTTTTGAAATATCTTGCTTATTGACAAAAACGCGAAGTAGAGGGTTGTGCAGACAAAATACAGTATAGTATCTCGCATTCCAAGATAACGTAATGGATGCAAACTCCGTGAGATTGCCAAACTATGCTATATTCGGGCTGCAGTGTGTAGGCACGTTACTATGGACCAGTTTTATCATTTCCCGTTGTACTTGAGGTAAAGTAATAACTATTGAAATTACACATAGTTTCGTTTTCACATCTCAAAGTTATTTTGAAAAAAAAAAANTTGAGGTAAAGTAATAACTATTGAAATTACACATAGTTTCGTTTTCACATCTCAAAGTTATTTTGAAAAAAAAAAACGACTTATCCCATGGATGGAGTGGTGTTTAACTCTTCAACGTATAGGCGAGAAAGAAAAAGACACGGGAACGTATTCAAGTAGGCATNATGGATGGAGTGGTGTTTAACTCTTCAACGTATAGGCGAGAAAGAAAAAGACACGGGAACGTATTCAAGTAGGCATGGTATAGGTTGTTCATGATATTTTGAAAGCCCTGCCTAAAATCTCTTCTGTCAATTTTATATCCTTCCATCATACTTACAGTTATCACTGCCACTGCCCTCACTTTATTCATGTGCTAGTCAAGTAACAAGTGTGCACTGTGAAACCTGTGACTGCTGAGAATGTAAATATCGTAGTAGTGTAAGAATTCTTACTGTAATCTACGCAGAACAGACAGAACATAGTTTTAATAAATTTAGTGACCGCAAATGTAAAAGTTACACTTTGAATACAACTTTAAGAAATGGGACTAGTTTTTATATTTCGCTGCTAACACAACTGGGACGTGCCAGTCGGTATGTCAGTTAAAAAACTCGTACATGTTATGGNGTTTTTATATTTCGCTGCTAACACAACTGGGACGTGCCAGTCGGTATGTCAGTTAAAAAACTCGTACATGTTATGGGCAGTGATTTTTTTTTTCTTCATATGTTAAATTCAAAATTGCTCAGTTTGCAGTGAACCGTCTGTACAAACAGCGATGAATATTTTCGTAGCACAGTGTTTCAAAGTACATCCCAGAGAGCAATTTTTTTTTAAAACGGGATTTAGCGTTTACTGTAATCCACCCCTCCCCCCTTCTAACGCAATCCCCTTGTAACATTTTTTAATGTACGTAATTTTTTAATAGTGGTGTTCTCATTTCAGTAATAAATAAACTGCTTGAGTTTCCTCTTTTCCTCACCGCCACCTACATGGTAAGGTCGAAGATACAGGCTGCTGCTTTTTTTTTTAACCTCTAGCGAGAGGTTCCAAATGCCTCTTGTTTCAAATTGCTTTGTTCAACCTCTTATTTTCTTCTTGGTCCCTGTTCACCACCCACGATATAGCACTTGCGCCTCCGATAAGACTACCGAAGATGCCGAGTGCTGGGAGGATGAAGGGCGAAATGCCTCTTCGCTTCCCTACTACTTTACGAGGTTACCTCCGTCTCTTTCCGGTTTTTTCTTCCAAACTGCAAACCTCTTCCCCTTTGAATTTAGTTATTATAATTTTGGACACATCTCAGGCAGCTAGTTGTTCGCCAAGTTTGGACTTGGGCGACCTAACTATCGACTTGGCTTTTTCAGCGAGAACNCATCTCAGGCAGCTAGTTGTTCGCCAAGTTTGGACTTGGGCGACCTAACTATCGACTTGGCTTTTTCAGCGAGAACAGTATCGGCTGCGTGCCTATCTTCCAACTTGCTACTGGTCGAGTAGGCGATGTCATGTTCCTTGCACACCTCATCCAACAAATTGACAGGGACATCGCCACGCTTCAATCTCCATGCTAGTCGTGTGCCAGGCCCGCAGTTTTTGTAGTCTGAAATGTGTGCCTCGAAAGGAAGGTTGTTGATAAGCATATTCACCAGTCCANCCCAGGCCCGCAGTTTTTGTAGTCTGAAATGTGTGCCTCGAAAGGAAGGTTGTTGATAAGCATATTCACCAGTCCACATTTCCTCTTGATCTTACTCTCATGTCGCATTACCACATACTAACACAACATGGTCGTCATGCCTACTTTATGTGTTTGTTTTGCAGCATGTGGCCATCCACTTCACCCTACCTCGAACTTGACTGTCCACATCACCTGACCTCGGGCGTGTGGTTGTGAGGGGAAGCTGGAGAGTGGCAGCTAACCTCACCAGGTCTCGAATGTGGTGCTGCTGCTAGAGTTCAGGTGGCTTATCTGCTAATGTATCAATTCAATGGAGATCGTGCCACAGACCACCACACTGCCTGTTCGAATCACTGCTGAAGATGAAACTATCTCCTGCGAATCACGTCATGGGAAGCTGCTGCCAAACACCGTTCGAGGTATCATATCAGGACCAACCAACTGTGGAAAGACATGTGTTCTTCTGAGATTGTTGGTGGAACCCGATGGTCTTTGGTTCGAGAACGTTTACCTATACTCTAAATCGCTACAATAGCCAAAGTATCTATGGCTAGTGCAAATACTTCAAGCTGTAGATGGCATCCACTATTTTCCATGTNATCGCTACAATAGCCAAAGTATCTATGGCTAGTGCAAATACTTCAAGCTGTAGATGGCATCCACTATTTTCCATGTCGTAACAATGAAGCCAAGTGATGCTTTGCCAAACTCTGTGTTTGTTTTCGACTATGTGGCAAAGCAGTCGACCATGCAGCTGTGGATTCGATTTACCTGTGTCATATTTTTTCATGTATGCCTAAACAACTCCCGCGTGACAATGCTNCCATGCAGCTGTGGATTCGATTTACCTGTGTCATATTTTTTCATGTATGCCTAAACAACTCCCGCGTGACAATGCTAATTTACTCATGCTATTCCGAATGGATGACCTGAATTTAAGACATGTTTACTCCGATCATGTTAATACAAATATGACTTTTGACAGGTTTAAAAGTATGTGCTCATGTTACTGGCGAGAACATCATGGTTGCCTTTTGATAGCGTAGGATTTCCCACCTCATAAGGGCAAGTACCATAGAAGATTCGATCATTTCATTATCATACATCAGTGAACGATGAGCTATGCCATATCCAAGCTCGGTCATAGCGGCCTGAAGCATGCATCAGATAGCTGTATTATATCTACCGACAATGGTAACTACAGTTTCGGAGGGAAATGGACCAAGAATCTCGGAGGGCCGAAACATGATGGCGATTCAGCTAATGTGTCATTTGTCTGCAGTATCACTTCAAAAGCTTCACAACCATTGGCAGTACTGCAGGCCACATCTGCTAACACTGAGACAAATCTTCGCGCATTGATGTCCTGTATGACTCGGCTCGCTGCTCTAGAGTCGAAACTCAATGGCATGGGCGATCGAATAGCCATCAGGGTTCATACGACTGTGACCACTGAGCTGCATTGAGGATGTGCGCAAATCATCTGCTTTAGGTGGGAAGCTCTCCACGGTGGAANACGACTGTGACCACTGAGCTGCATTGAGGATGTGCGCAAATCATCTGCTTTAGGTGGGAAGCTCTCCACGGTGGAAGACCGTCTCTTCGATACGAATATACTGACTACTAACATGGATGTGTGGCTTGGCACATTGATTGAGTGTGTGTCCAAACTATCTGCTTTTGCTTCCATTGATGGACTCGAGTCTTTGGAAGGCTGGCTATTCGGCAACACGAATGCGATGTCTGCTAAGATGGATGCTCTGATTCGTACACATGTCTGTTGCTGCACAATTGGCTCTGTGTGGATGCATACAACTTTTATATAAGTATTTTCTGATTGTTAGAATGATGGCATTTCTTCACGCTATTAATATATATATATTTATATATATATTATAACTTTTACACATATAAAACATGATTGTGCGCACGCACACATGGTGCCTGCAGTTTTTTACTNTATATATATATTATAACTTTTACACATATAAAACATGATTGTGCGCACGCACACATGGTGCCTGCAGTTTTTTACTACGTGAACATTCGTCATTTAACATCCTCTTTTTTTCGCAATGACAAGTTTATTGTCTGGGAAGTGTGTAGGCCGATGCGAGTATTTACTTCATTTATTCTCCTAACCATTCAATGTCGATTTTTTTTTGCGATTACAAGTTTGTCTGGGGAGTGCGTAGGCTGATGCGAGTATTTACTTTTTCATCTCCTGACACTCCCCATGCAATGGTGATCGCGTGGTCTGGTTGTCGGACTGGTGACCGAAGGATGGTCGGATCTATACTGCACACCTGAAGTTTTTGAGTTCACAAACAACTAAAAATAATTCCCAGTGCTCCTAGCGGCCACCATTTGACCTACACTTCCCGATGCTACGCGTCTCTGTAGGCGACGAGTTGAACCAACACACACAAAATGTCCGCATTGATACCAGNTACACTTCCCGATGCTACGCGTCTCTGTAGGCGACGAGTTGAACCAACACACACAAAATGTCCGCATTGATACCAGAACTTCTAGCTGCGTACACTAGAACTTCACAGACTCTGGTGGCGGGCACGGGAATCAAAGATAACCGCCTACATCAGACGACTGGCAGNGAACTTCACAGACTCTGGTGGCGGGCACGGGAATCAAAGATAACCGCCTACATCAGACGACTGGCAGTGGAAATTAAAGATGGCTGCCTACAGCAGACGACTGCGATGGAGGACACGAAAAGCACGAGGAGGAGGAAAGGGGTGGAAGACTAGACAGAAAATAAAGGAGGCCAGAAGGAATATGAGAAAACCCCAAGGGATAGAATGGGCGAAAGAGACATANAGACTAGACAGAAAATAAAGGAGGCCAGAAGGAATATGAGAAAACCCCAAGGGATAGAATGGGCGAAAGAGACATATGAGGGAATTAGAGAGAATGAGAAAAAAATTATATCGGAATGTCACAGCGTGAGGAAAAATAATCCGAATGCAAGAGCATGAAGAGATTGGAAGGAATAATAGAGCAGGAGGGAAAAAATGGAAATTCCGAGAGGGGGAAATCCAGGATTGCCGCCATTGGCGAGGAATGATAGAGCAGGAGGTTTCGGCGTGACGTCATCCAAGATGGCCGCTGTGGTACTGCATCCAGCAGCCAAGTGCGGGTGAATCGGCATTTTATAACTACTGAAGTTTTATGTAGTCCGTTCGCGGTTACTTCACACTTTCCTGAAGCCCTGCTTATGTTTTACTTCAAGTGTATCCCTCCGCCTCATAAAAACCAAGCTTAACCGCGTCTAGAAAATGACACCAGAGGAACAGCGCATCGTATTCGTGCGCACTCTGTGTAGTATTATATTAAATTAGGCATTTTACATTACTAGATATAACCAACACACTTTTCTCTCTCTGCTTTTTATTTTATGTATACATGTAAAATATTATAATTTATAAATAACCTTAATAAAAGTATAGTTTAATAAAAACAAGGCACTTTTATTTTAACATTAATATAAAACGCTTGTGATATATGGCATACTTAGGAGACAACCAAGCCGGTCATACATGGAGTGATTTTTCAAAGGTTTGGTTCAAAAAGTGTGAAGAATCCGCGAGTTAGAAAGATAAGTATTTTGACAAGTCCAACGAAGAGAGAAACATGCCTGTATCACGTGTCAAATGTGTTCTCTGTAGGAAACTTNTAAGTATTTTGACAAGTCCAACGAAGAGAGAAACATGCCTGTATCACGTGTCAAATGTGTTCTCTGTAGGAAACTTTCCCGATATTTTGATGGCCTTCGTACACTCTTCAAGTACTCTCTTTGTGGTTTCCTTTCATCACTAGCTTTAAACAGAATTAAACATAACATGTTAACGGAAGTTATAAACCACGATCAGGCCGGCCAAGGAAGCTGTCTGCCCACAAAGAAAACGTTCTTAGATTTGTAAAGAAAAACTCAGAGGTTGGCTATTTCACTCGCTCAGCACTTACAATTGAATGTTACACCTCAAACAGTCGGAAATACAATTAAAAAAATCTGGTTTCCTAGCACATGTAGCTAGAAGAAAGCCAAAAGAAGATACGGCTAATGTTTGCTAAAAAGTACTAAAATGAACCCCAGGAATTTTGGCAAAAAGTTGTTTTCTCACATGAAACCAAGATAAACCTGGAAGGGATTGGTATCAGAATGTGTGGAAAAAGACAAATGAAGTTTTCAATGGACAAAACATTGCTTTAACTGTGAAATACGGAGAAAACTCAGTTACAGTTTGGGGTTGCGTGAATTAAAGTGGGGTGGGTCACATTGATGTAATGGACGGCTTTATAGACTGGAATAAGTATTAAACTATACTAAAGGAAAGTGCACATATACTTTGGTTGGGTGACTTGGATGTTGCAAAAAGATAACGATTCCAAACACATCATATTATGTTGGACAGGGGATCCTGTACCAAACACCTCACTAACTCGAAACTCCATCTCAATCGCCGGATTACATCCGATAGAGAACTGTGGTGTGATCTGAAGAGTAAAGTTCTGGTACGTCAACCCTCCAACAGTAGAGAATTGGTTGCGTGCGTTCAAGATGAGTTGGCACAAATGGACGTCAGCTCTTGCCGGAAGTACATCAATTCGACACCAAAATAACTTCAAGCCTTAATTGGCGCCAAGGGCTATCAGACCAAGTGTTGTAGTGGGCAGTCGTGTTCTCTATTGATGTTTTATTTCAGTTTTCTCCTGTGTGTCCAAATACTCATTTTGTTGGAAAGAGGTTGCGTGTTAAGTTTATTTTTATTTTATTGTGGATACGCTATACTATTAACATGTGTGTATTCAAATGAGACACGTTATGTACTTCACGGCTTAATGCACAATATGAAATCATGTACTTTATTTTTAAAAAATACGCCTTTTTTATTTTTGTTAAATGTGTCCTAATAATTTTTTTACTCGCTGAGCTCTCGTTGTTCGCGAGTTGTTGGCTTACAAGTGGCCGAAGTGTTTTGTGGTCAGCACAACGCTTAATCGGCAGCGAATTTCGTTTCACCGCCTATCGCCTTCTATCTGTTTAAATAATCAGTTCAGCTGACCTCATCTGTGGAAGGGTTGTGGGCGAGTAGAGCGCATGGATTCATAAAACATGGCTGTCGTGGTCGCTAGCGGATGTCGGAGCCATGCACTCAGCGGTTAGCTGCTCTCTCTCTTTTTCTCTCCCNCCCCCCCCGCGATAAGAACAGAGGGAGTTAATCTCCCGCCTACCTGCCGCTTGAACTGCGTTGCAGTGTGTTTGAAATACGTTCTTCAACGAAACTGTCAAACGTGAGTCCAATGTACTGTTCTACGAAAAGGACTCACACTACAGACGAGGGCTGTAAAGTACTTTTTAAAATGCCAAGCACGTCCAAAATGGCTAAAAACGACTTTTTCAAAGCTCTCTCTCTCAAAATATATGCATCAGATACATACAAAACTACCCAAGGGCCCTGCACTGAACCTTCCTACAGACTTTCCGCCAATAAAATAATAGGGGCACCGCTGAAAGTCCCATAGGTACACGCAGAGCGACGAGAACACTGCACGTCAGTTCAGACAGAGCCTTGCGCCTAGAGGCGATGGTGCATTTAATGCGCGTGACAGTGTCGTCCTTATCGCTCCCACGTTTCGTGGCATCAAACGCGGAAATAAGCTCCAGGTAGACGGGAGCCTTAAACATCCCACATGCAGGCATACGCTCTGAGAAATCGTTCGCAAGTCAGCGTATACGTGTAATGATAAAATACGAATAGTAATGTGTTTTAAAATGCTTTAAATGTTTTTAAATGTTTCAAATACTGATCCTCAGTTCAGTGAATATTTTTTAAAAGGCCTGCTTACGATATATTTAGTATGTAATTCCTCCGCCATATGTAAAAATAACATTGACATTGTCCTATTTTCATACGTTCGCCCGTCCAGTGTAAACGTGAAATTGTTAGGGACATAACTGCCAGTTCGTACTGTGTAATGTAAACAAACACAAATTTGATTCGCTATAAATGTAAACATAACGCCCGCAATACAACTTCAAGTCGTGGAACGATTTTAGTTAATTTGCTGCCAACTTAGCTGACAGCCTGCATGCCAGTGAGTACGGTAACACGCAATTAACGGACAGGTAATTTTTTCCCCATTAGGTTGATTTCAGAAGTGCTCACTTTACCGTGATACGTCATAGGCGTGATCACGGTGTGTGCACCAGCATATTGATCAATTTATGATTGTGGTCTTTGAGATTTAGTTATTATTTTGGAATGTCAGCATGGCTAAGAGCACGCTGGTCTGCACGAGACGCCNATTGTGGTCTTTGAGATTTAGTTATTATTTTGGAATGTCAGCATGGCTAAGAGCACGCTGGTCTGCACGAGACGCCAAAGAATACCGAAGCTGATTTGTCCATCGCGTCAGGGCAAGCTTGACCTTGATTTGATTCGATTAATTTCAATATTCAAATTTATACAAATTTAGTCCTTCACCATCGATTCTTCCATAAATATTTTAGGAAATAATGTGAGATGTGGTCTCCTTATAGTACACTATTTTGGCACAACTTTTGCGTAATAATCATTATTTTAAATCTTGAAATCAAACATTCCCCGGGGGAAAANGTACACTATTTTGGCACAACTTTTGCGTAATAATCATTATTTTAAATCTTGAAATCAAACATTCCCCGGGGGAAAAACCGCTGAAAACCATTTTTATGTAACCATCGGCAATTCTTTAACTTTGTGCGCACCTTAATGACGATGACTGCGCACGCCTACGAGGAAAGCCTACAGCTTTCTTACATTTGTTCAGGAAAGAATCAAATGGTTACAGAAGTTTTCAACTTTATAATACATTATAATTCCTATATTTGGCGGGGCCGCGGTTTGGAGTTCGCCTGCCACCTAGGCGAACTGGGTTCGATTCCCGGGGGAACGTTCCCAGATTTTCGCACGTAGGAGTCGTGCCGGTTGATGCTGCTGGTCGGTGGGTTTTCTCGGGGATCTCCCCAGTCCTTGGATTCTGGTGCTGCTCCGTACTCACCTCGCTTCACTCTCATCTGCTTTCAAGACCTCTGTTACGAGCCTTACAAACCTGTCCGCTTTCCAGACTGCTGCATTGTACATTTTCTAGAATGTGTACACCCATTAAAGTGTAGGTAGTTAACTGGAAAAAAAAAAATACACTGCATTTACTGCTATGTCTCCAGTGAACAACTAATTGATAGAACGCGCGAGCTGGCCAACCACTCTTCCACAAGGTGCTTATTTATCTCCACCGTGGCGAATCGACCTATATATTCTTAAAATAGAATAATCCACTTCTCGTCATTACATCGACCGCACTATCGACCGCACTATCGAATGAGGCTTCGTGAGGCGCTGGGTAGTTTGCGTGACCAGCAGCAGAACAAACTGGAGTTCATTACTTGTGGCTACGGATTTAACAGGAGACTCTAAAGGGTATAGNGCGTGACCAGCAGCAGAACAAACTGGAGTTCATTACTTGTGGCTACGGATTTAACAGGAGACTCTAAAGGGTATAGGTTTAAGTCTTTTGGATCATGGATACGGCTGTAATAAGCAGATATATAGCTACGCTAAGATTTATATTTTAGTTAGGTCTCAGGTGAAAAGTGAAATTTAATAAATCGATAACCAAATGGTTTGTAAGTAGTTTATTGTTCTAAAGCTGTTAAGACTTGTGTGTTTGCGAATTTTAATATTATCAGGAAATGTAAATTCCTATCGTTAATTTTTATGAGTGAACAGTATCCATCGACTAATATCGAGGACGTTGCAATGTTCGTTGACTCCGCTAATTTTAGAAGTGGGTGTTAACCGAGGGTAATACGAAGGTAAATGGGGGAGCCTACAGATAGTTCGCCAAGGGTACCAAATTACCTTGCACCGATCCTGACTGTGACTTTTTTTTACATGTATTGCGTACAGTTGCATTTATTTATTTCAAAATATTTTTAACGATGCCACGCTCAATGTAGNGCGTGACCAGCAGCAGAACAAACTGGAGTTCATTACTTGTGGCTACGGATTTAACAGGAGACTCTAAAGGGTATAGTTTTAAGTCTTTTGGATCATGGATACGGCTGCAATAAGCAGATATATAGCTACGCTAAGATTTATATTTTAGTTAGGTCTCAGGTGAAAAGTGAAATTTAATAAATCGGTAACCAAATGGTTTGTAAGTAGTTTATTGTTCTAAATCTGTTTAGACTTGTGTGTTTGCGAATTTTAATATTATCAGGAAATGTAAATTCCTATCGTTAATTTTTATGAGTGAACAGTATCCATCGACTAATATCGAGGACGTTGCAATGTTCGTTGACTCCGCTAATTTTAGAAGTGGGTATTAACCGAGGGTAATACGAAGGTAAATGGGGGAGCCTACAGATAGTTCGCCAAGGGTACCAAATTACCTTGCACCGACCCTGATTGTGACTTTTTTTTTACATGTATTGCGTACAGTTGCATTTATTTATTTCAAAATATTTTTAACGATGCCACGCTCAATGTAGNCTTTTTTTTACATGTATTGCGTACAGTTGCATTTATTTATTTCAAAATATTTTTAACGATGCCACGCTCAATGTAGCATAAGACATTTCTTCGTGGAATGCATTGAAAATATAATAAGTACGCGAGAGATAATTTCTTCGCTTTTAAACGTTCTTTCTACTCCTAGTATAGCAGGTCGCCTGTCGATAGCGAGACTGAAGAAGAAAGCAGTATTTAATAGGACGGTCACATGATCAGTTGTACCACCACAGTAAAGTGCTTCGAAAGAATAAATATAAACTCGAACTGACAGCTTTGCACACTTAAGCGCGCTGTACAGCCAGAGCTGTACACAGTAGAAGTTGTGTACATTCCCAAACGATCGCAAGAGCACAGTTCGTAATACGATATAGATGAAAACGACAGGATTGAACTGTGATACATTAATTTCTTCGGATATCCTAGAGGAGGTAAGGAGAAGAGCGTGCCATTTCTGTTTTTAAAATCCAATATTGAGTGCTTTACAAACAGCGTTAGAAGTTGATGAGGACTGAAACAGGAAGTAGGCACATAAACATTTAAAAAGAGCACTTAAAAGCTCGTGTAAACGGAAGATTAGCTATGAGAAACTCTCACGCAAATGAAGTAAATAGAAAGAGGAAGTTTAAATGTATTCAAGGGAAAATTGACGATTGAGTGAAGCCAGCTTCTCAAATGAAAGTAAATTTAATGTTTTTTGGTAATGGACCGAGTCGTTGACGATCCTCGTCTCACGAAGTTCCTAAAATAGCGAGTTAAAAGCGTTTTTAGATGTTGAAAACTTCTTTACTTACATAAATTGCAGGCGCAGTGTTAATTTGCTGTTAATGAATTAATAGCAAACACGTACATATATCTGCATTGCGCACGCATGCACGGGTGCAAATGATTTTGCTTCTGAACTTCAGCCAGTTGAGAGAGTCTTTATTTTCCTTACTGCATTGGTGACTGATGCTTGTATTTATGCATTACTGCGGATTGAGTCGTGTTGAAGCGCTGTACACTCATTAGCAAAAAAAAAATTGACCACACTGAAGGTACCATCGCAGATGAATGTAACTGGGTACAGGCACAGGACATGGCAGTATGTATATAGAAAACACAAAAATACTCTACCACACCAAACATGTATTGCAGGGCATCAAAACTTTCAGGATGCACTTGGTATGGTGGTGGACCACCCGTAGCTTGGAGGCAAGCAGCGATTGGCGGGCATGGAGGCACACAGATATCGGATGTTTTCCTGAAGAAGACCCTGCCACAGCTGGCGCATCTGACTCTCCAAATCCGCCGCAGTTGCCGTCCAATCTTGTCCCAAATATTTTCGATGGGCGAAAGCTCTGGGGACCTTGCTGGCCAAGGAATCATATTGACATCACGAAATAAGGCATAAAATACCCGTGCTGTGCGAGGACGGGCGTTATCCTGCCAGAAAACGGGGTTTTCAAGCTGCACCAGGAAGGGGAGCGATCATAGTCGCAGAATTTCCTGGACGTACCACAGTGCTGTCATATTTACTTTAATCACCCATCACCAGTGAAGTATCGGAATCGTTGAGAGTGGCACCCCGCACCATGACACCTCTCGTTGGGGCGGTGTGCCGCTCTACAATGAAGCGTGGATCACGGCGCTGGTTAACTCGGCGGTTGTCTGTATCCAGCAGAGCCGTGATTCATCGCTGAACACAACTCGTCAATCTGCAAGCTGCCGTGCTGTCAGTTCCTGGCACAAGGTCACATGTGCTCGGCGATGCTCAGGTCGTAGTGGTTGACGACGTGAGGGACACCACGGTGACAGATCCTGCTCTGCTAGCCACCTGGGTAAGGTACTGGTGGGCACATGTCTCTGAATGGTGCACTGTATAGCGATGCACGTAGAGTGCTCACAGCTTGTCGTACGACGAAACAGTCCTCCCTGGTGGTGGTCCGCCGGGGTCGACTCGAGCCTTTTCGACGGATGAGTGTTCTCTCCTGTCTCCACTGTGTCCACCACCGGCTCACAGTGCAGGCAGGACTGTTAAAAGTGGCGAGCAATGCGCCGAAACTTCCAACCTGCCTCTCGGAGGATGGCGATGCTGCCTCTGTCAAACTCGCACAGCTGGGCAAAGGCTTGTCGAGTGTTCTGTCGGGGCACGCCACGTGTTTACTGACATTGCCTCCGTTTTCTCGCACCGATCGCACTACAACCGTGGCCTTATTCGGCGTCGTACAGCTATGAATGATGGAGATACATGTATGCCGCCTAATGGCACATCAAGCAAACTGCATGTCGGGCTATGACGATGTTGTGTGGCAACATTCATTGCACTCGTGCAATTCGTTTGTGATCAATTTTTTTTTGCAAATGAGTGTATTAAAAAAAGAGTGCTTGCACGCAGAGGTGAGAAACAACGCGATGAAATTCATTTGGATTAATCAACTAGCTTCTAAGCACGCCTTTTTTGGAACTGTGTGTATAATTGGTGCTATGGTAAACTGGTTGAATTTGCTGCGATTTGCGCAGTGGCATTGGCGAGATACATACGCTGTCAAGGGTTTAATTTGGATATGACTGTGAATTTAATCATGCATTCAGGTAGCAAAAAATTGTTTTTTTTCTCTTCTAAAGAATACCCGGACCTCACAAACTGCAAAAAAATTTTTTTTTGTAGGAAAGAAATTACTCTGCGAGGAAATGTTTACACATTTACCACACTACTGTTTAAGCGTACTGAGATAGCACGAATGGTTAAGTGTTTTCCCATATATCCACGGTAGCTTTCCTACATTAGTTCAGAGAACAGCCAGATGTATAGTGAAGTTCTCAACTGTTTATGTACTCAATTCATGGTTACTTCCAACTTTTCGAAAGCTCTGCTAAAGTTCTACTCTCAGGATATTCTTCAGCCTTATGCAAACAAAGCTTAACTATGTGTAGAAAATTACACCAAAGCCACAACGCACAATATTAGTGCGCACTCAGTGTAATAATATTTTGCATATGAACTATTTCTTATTGCGTGTTATCAACGCATCTATTTCCCCGTGATTTTATTCATGTCAATTATGAATGACATTTATAAATAAAATGGGAGCAAAAGTTCAATTTAACCAAAAATAAGGCACTTTTATGATAGCATATTCGCGGATTTTCCACATTTTTTGAATCAAACCTGTAAAAAATCGCTTCATGTATGAAGTCTTCGGTTATTTCTTAAACATGCAACTTATCACAAGAGTTTTATAATTTTGGTAACATTTAAGTACCTTATTTTTTGTTAAATTGATATTTTACTTACGTTTTATCTATAAATTATATTTAATGTATAATTAATATGGATAAAACAGTGGGAAAACAGGTGTGTTGGTAATGGCTAGTAAGAAATAGTTCTTATGCAAAATAGTATTGCACCGAGTGCGCACGAATGCGGTGCGTTGTCCTTTTTGGTGTAATTTTCTAGACTTGGTTAATCTTTGTTTGCATGAAGCGGAGGAATATCCTGGAAGTAGAACTTCAGCAAGGCTTCAGAAAAGTTGGAAGTGACCGCGAATGGACTATAACAGAATTACAAAACGGAATTTCCTGAACTGGCGAGCCCCTAAGACGGTTGGAGAAAGGTTAATTTCAAAGTGCTCACTTTACCGAGAACAGCCTTTGACGCGGTGAACGACAGGGCCATATCACGACCACAAACTCGGATGAATATTCCACCAACGATAATTTGGCGGATGTGGACGTGTTGTGGCGCGTTGTGCAGTCAGGAGAGGACAAACTCTTACAAGATGAACGCACGGCATGCATGTTCTAAAGGCGGATTCACACGTTCGCAGATATTGCCGCGACCAGACAGCGGGCTGAGCGCATTTCAGTGACATCTATTCAAATCAAACGCAATCAGAATTTTTGCTGTATCTGCGTACCCATAATTTTGTTTGGTTTGCCCATCAGTTGTCAGGAAATGAATGTTTGTTACCTTTAAAATTAGCTGCACTGTATAAAAAAAGATGAGATTGCGCAGTAATATTTTTCCATTTGCATTGTTTTTGTATTTTTTTTTCCGTTGTCTGCCCCAAAGGTAATCTTTCCTTAACAGGATTTATAAGGGTAGATATACTCAAATATTAGTCTTCGTTGGAGCCGCGGTGACTGAGCGGTTAGCCTGCTCGCCTCCCACCATGGCGAACCGGGTTCAATCCCCGGTCGGGTCACTCCCGTATTTCGCAAGTGCGAATCGTGCCGGACGATGTCTCTGGTCGGTGGGTTTTCTCGGGGATCTCCTGTTTCCACCGCTCTTTCATTCTTGCGCTTCTCCGTACTCACCTCGCTTCANCCCGGTCGGGTCACTCCCGTATTTCGCAAGTGCGAATCGTGCCGGACGATGTCTCTGGTCGGTGGGTTTTCTCGGGGATCTCCTGTTTCCACCGCTCTTTCATTCTTGCGCTTCTCCGTACTCACCTCGCTTCATCCTCATCGGTTCTCAAGACCTCGATGTTAAGAGCCGCCCAAATCTCTTCACTCTTCATCTTCGTTGGCAGCAATTTAGGTCGCCTTGGACACCACGGAGAGAATTGTGGCTAATGCCGGCGTTATCTGCGCGGAAACGGTGAGAAGCTCTCTGATTGGCTGTTGGTGCTATCTGCTCTGTCATGTTCGGCGTGATCTGCGAACACGTGAACACGTCGTAACACGCCCATCAGGATGTGCGTAGACGTTGATGGGACACAGATGTTTGTAGACATAGGAGGGATCGTAATGCGTACCAGGTGAACATTCTCATACCATTACAATCGGAGTACCAGTTCCTTAGCGCTGCTGGCATCTGGCAATACAGTGACGTGATCAGAGACATAGACGTACTACACACCGAGAGTTAGATGTTACATGCTATCTGAAAACATCGCCTACTGTTTGCAATAGCAGCCGAGTAAGTTTCATAATTTACTGATGCCACATTAAGTAATGAACGGTACAGTACGATTTTGAACCAAATTACATCAGTGAATATGTCTGTATTCTCGCCAAAACTGTCAGAGCCACAAGGGAACGTACATATTTTTCATGGCTAAAAAGAAACACATGAGAAAAGATGCATTTGAAGTTGATGTACATTTCTGTATCAAACTCGTAACGGGTATCACTGCTCGTCAATGGGTTTCTCCCCGGGTATCGACATGGCATATTCGTATCACATTTTTCTCGTGGTCTTGCCTACCGATGTTTTCGATTGTTCCCTGTCGACACGATGTTATAGAACACTGCCCGTTTTGGAATCCGATTTAATGCGCATTTCAGAGCGTTATTCTTCGCAATGAAAGATATTAGACAGTGAACTGTCCTATTGCTACAACAACACAGGAATATTTAAAAGAAATGTACCCAGTGAATGAATTATGAGGTTATTAAAAATAACATCATGTGAAAATGAAGCAAAGAAAGAAGGAAACGCAATATGAGAGATGGCACTACTTCGTAATGGCGTGGTGTTAGTATATTGTTAAACCACTTAAAATGTAATGGTGGTCTCACAATTTGGTTTTAGGGAGAGTATAAACCAATAATGCAACTTTTAAACTTGTTAATAAAATATTATAAACCATAAATGATCTTGAGTATCCAATAACATTTTTGTGACCTAAAAAAGGCTTTTTATAGTATTACCCATTCTATCGTATTAAGTAAACTATTTTTATGGAATAAAAGGGAATTTTCATAAATGGTTAACACCTTACCTAACAAACAGATCCCAGGAAGTCAATTTGAAAGGTATTTGCTCAACAAGTGAGATAATTAAGCATGTGGTACCACAAGGAAATAAAATGGGCCCACTGTTATTTATGCTGACCTTCCCCTTTACCTGAGTTCTGGTGCATCAACTGTGCTTTTTCAGATGACACCAGCATGTTGTATGCTGGAAAAACAATAANCCTTTACCCGAGTTCTGGTGCATCAACTGTGCTTTTTCAGATGACACCAGCATGTTGTATGCTGGAAAAACAATAACATAATTAGCAGATGCAGCAATAAATAGTTTTACTAAGTTGACCTCGTGGTTTACGGTAAAATCAATTAACATTAAATATAGATAAAACGAAATTCANCTCGTGGTTTACGGTAAAATCAATTAACATTAAATATAGATAAAACGAAATTCACGCGGTTCGGACAAAAAGTAGGTTCGTACAAAAAATTTACTGTTTAACATATATGTTTCAGATAAAAAAAAAAAGTCCCACAAGTTATATGCCTATGATTGTGTATTAATGAAATTTTAAATGGAAAAATCATGTCTCGCAGGTACTGCAAAAACTTGGCGCAGTGTGTTTTGCATTAAGAAATACCGTCAGATTATTAGGTCCAGAATCTGATAAAATGGTTTATTTTTCGTACTTCCATTCAATTATGTCTTACGGGGTCATGTTCTGAGTTAACTCTGTTGACAGTATATAAGTTTTTAGAATACCAAAGAGGGCAATGAGAATATTAAGCAACAAAAGTAGGACGGATTCATGCACAGAGGTATTTAAGAATTACAAAAATTTAACTCTTCTTAGCCAATATATTAGTTCCTTGCTGAGTTTCACCATGGATAATACAGATAATTTTAATAATAACAGTAGCTACCATAAGTTAACACTGGAACATAAACCCTCAGCACGATTACAAATGGTCCAGAATGGAACTTTGTACGCGGCCACAAGCATTTTCAACAAAATGCCCATTGACATCCGTAATGACCTAAAGCNTACAAATGGTCCAGAATGGAACTTTGTACGCGGCCACAAGCATTTTCAACAAAATGCCCATTGACATCCGTAATGACAAAGATCCTAAAGAATTTAGAAGATTATTGAAATACTTTTTATTGCCATTTTCTTTTTATTCTCTCATAGAATACACGGAGGTGTGAATGTAGTAATATTTGCGAGTCTAAATAACGCGTATTTATGTAGTCTTTTTGGTATTGCTGTTTAAATATGTCTTAATTATGACTATTTTGTATTGGATGATATTGTTATGGTTTTGTCATGTGTTATTGTAAAAAATGACGTGCTCCACAGCATTAAGGCTTTCGCCATGTTTATAAGACTCAACAAAACGAATATTAAATAAATAAATAGTCGTGAATTGCGAGTTCGGTTTGTTGTCCAACCTGACAGACTGGAATTACTGGATGTCGAGTGCTCATTCTCACATACAGAGTGAGACTGTGTAGCTTTAGGGTTTCCAGCGCTGCGATTCTCGGTCAATTCAAGCAGGACGTTGCAAATGTTCTAAAACTATGATAAATTACCACGCAACGAATTTCCGTCAATAAGCAAAAGTTGAAACTCTCCCACGCATACATCAATTAATGTTCTTTTCTATTTCCTACTTTACGAGAAAACCAGTGTTTAACAGAACGTTCAAATACGAAGATATTTAAATTCGTAAATTTTTTTTTATGAAACAACAATTTGACCGAATAAAATTCTGGTCATTCTAAAATGTAATGTTGGATACTTAGCGCGCATTTGCAATTATACATCAGTGTGTCTGCTTTTGGCTTGTGGACATTTTCACCGTAATGTAAAGTATTGCGTAACTTTAGTTATGCTATGTATTTGTACAATAATTGACACATTGTGCACTACAACAGCTACTTATTATATGGAAACTACTTTTGATAGAGTTTAAAATTATATTTTACTTCTTCGCCTAAAAAAAATTAACTTTAAGAGTTGACGGTAAAGTGAGCATGTCTGAAAATGGGACCTTTGGAAAATATCGCCGTCCTTTACTACGCACATACTACAGCTCACTCTGGCGTGCGGGCTCCCAGTCATTTCACCGGACGCGAAAGTTCATGTCTAAGGCTAGAATAAAGTATATTCATATATTGACTATTATTCGAAATGAGAGGGCTTCAAAAAGTGCTCACTTTACCGTGAATAGTCAATAATAAAAATAATAATAATTCCAAGACTTTACGTTGTATTGTATTTACGGCCACTGACGTCTGTGTTTGTTTATAGCACGAATTCTCACATAAGTAACACGTTTAATTAACCTAAAATTGTACGATTTTACTTCGATNTGTGTTTGTTTATAGCACGAATTCTCACATAAGTAACACGTTTAATTAACCTAAAATTGTACGATTTTACTTCGATACAGGCGCTTGAATAACGTAACACGGTCCATCGTAATGCGAGGCTGCGTCCTGATTCGCCAAGAGACTACCGTTATTGTTTGATGTTTTATACTTGCGACTAGGGAAGGCTTATGCTTTTATACTTATACAAGGGGAGGGCATTGTTATTTAAACTTATGTTAATTATGAAGACAGCTGTGTCTTATTATGATATATAATAAATATAAGATATTGGCGAAGGNTATTTAAACTTATGTTAATTATGAAGACAGCTGTGTCTTATTATGATATATAATAAATATAAGATATTGGCGAAGGAGGTCCTAATAAAATCCAACATACGACTAACCAGAATGATACCTTCGCCGTAGGCTGAGTTGTGTCGTAAAGCGACGAGCGGCACGCCAAGCTGTGTCTTCATCTCGGCGTGGGTCCTTCAGACAGAGAGAGCCTGCACAAAGGGTTGCCAAATGGTTTCTGGTGCCGTAATTGTTCCCAACACCGTGCCGCCCGCTGGAGTGTCTGTGCTTCGTTTTACTAACTACAACATGCTTTGAATTCTTCGCCTAGCCTGGTTACCGACGCGTCGCTGCAGTTCGCTGGACTTGTCCGCCCTTGCTTAATCGCAACGTTACTCTATCTACCACCCTTAACGTCATAGAGCCCCCTCCCCTCAGCTGTCGCAACTCTGTGCAGAGCGCTAGAGCGATGTTCACTCACTGCCGACTATTGTATCCTCTGTGGCTGCCATGTTGGTTTATAAAGTCTAACCTCGAATTTTCAGACACGTCTTTTGTGTATCCAGCAGTGTCAGTAGTTTGACTTAGTGTAATGATTACGATTGTATGTTAAATACAAACTATATTCCATATGAAATGGAACATAAATAATCAATGATGCGATCATGTTCAGGTTTCTTTTAAGTTAGGTGTGCACATAATATTGAATTCTGTTCTCTCCACATACTAGTTGAGAAGCCTCCCTGGTCATCATTGTAAGCAGTTGTGTCTATTCTAATAATTAAAAAAAAAAAAAAAACCTGTAGAATATTTGAAAGCAAATGTTTATCCAGGACAGAATTACAAGTCGATATTATGTTGCCATTTTTCTTAATTTTGCTATCGAAACATTAATGTGGCCTTTGAAAAGTGTGCCAGCAAAAATCGCCGTAAGTAGACCTCTATTTACGATTTTTATTCTTGTGTTAAACAGTGTTTTAAACTACAGCGACATTGCTGTATATTTTCAGAACAGATTGCTGTATTAAAACAATGCAGTTACTGCTTAACATTCTAAGCATACAGGACACGCGCGGAGCTTGCTTATGACATTTCCCACCGCGTGCCGTCGCAAAGCTTCCTCACGCCGTCGCAGTGCTTCCTCACGCCGTCGCAGTGCTTCCTCGCGCCGTCGCAATGCTTCCTCGCGCCGTCGCAACGCTTCCTCACGACCGGATATAACCCTGATGCGTTTCACTAGGGAAGCCTCTGAAAATTATAGCCACTTAAAAAATATGCACAATAAAAATAAGTTGATATGAAAACACTAAATTTATGCGAGTAATTGAAGAGGCGACCAATGTTTTTTTTAATTTTCGCCATTTATCTTTTTTCACTGTAAAAATAATACCGAAGGTTCTCAGAGGGCGCAGGTCTGTATTCGTTTGTAGTCTATTCGCGGTATCTTCACACTCTTTTAATTAAACCTTTGTGAAAAATCGCCTCATGTATGACTTGTTTGGCTGCTTTCTATTCATACCACGTGTCACAAGCGTTTTATACTTCTAGTAACATAAAGTACCTACCTTATGTTCGTTAAATTTGAACTGTTACGTATATTTTGTCTGCTATTTATATTATTTTATTTATAACTAATATGAATGAAAAAGTAGAGAAAATAGGCGTGTCGGTAATACCCAGTAAGAAATAGTTCGTACACAAAATTTTATTTCACATAATGCGCACGGATGCGGTGCGCTGTCCCTTTTCCAGACTTAGTTTAAGCTTTGTTTGCGTGAGGCGGAGTAATATCCTGGAAGTAGAACTTAAGCAGGGCTTCAGAAAAGTAAGAAGTAACCATGGGCTATAGTGTGTGCCGCGAGTATATTTCAAGTTGGGACACGGCATTAATCTGACATAAATTGCAGAATTATTCGAAATGAGAGGAAAAGCATAAAACAGTATGCGGTAAGCAGGGCTGGTTTTGAAAAGGGCTTAAATGAAGGGTGGATGTGGCTACACGAGTGGTGCCGCTCAAGTAGGTATCGGCTGGTGTAGGAGGGTGGACCATGACCGTCCAGGGGGGAAGGGCGGTGAGGAGGGCCAGATGGCGGCCCACACCGCACCTGCCATGCACGTGCACACTACGCCCGTGCGCACGTGTACTCGCCTTACTCCCCCCCNCGCCGCCGTGCACATTCATACGGAGTCTGACGCTCGTGCGAGCCTGCTACTCCCTCACTGCTTGTGTAACTCGCCGCACTTGCACAGTACTCCTTGCTCTTGGTCACGTCTTCCGTGTGCCACTGAAGTACCGAGTGTGCTGGCTCATATGTACTTCCCCACGAGGCCGTGCTTTGGACTTCCAAACGCAAATAATACGCCACAGATAATTCGGTTTTGTAGTTAGACATGTTTGGATAAGTGTGTGTATGTGCATATGCGTACGTGTATATGTGTATTTGTGTGTGTATTTAGTTCGTGTGTGTATGTGTATTTGTATGCTCATGTATCCATGTGTGTGTGTTTGTGTGTGTATGTATGCACGTGTGTCTATTTTTGTGCCTTTTGTGCATTAGTGTATTTGTATGCGTATGTATGAATGTGTGTATCTGTGTATATGTATATATGTATGTATGTATGTATGTATGTATGTATGTATGTATGTAAAGTCCATTCACACTTCCAATTTTTGCTAAAGTTCTACTTCCACGATATTACTCCGCCTTATCCAAGTCTGGAAAACTACACCAATGACGCGACGCACCGCATTCGTGTGCACTCAGTGTAATTTTGCATAAGAACTATATATTACTAGGCATTACCAACACACCTTATTTTCTCCCGGTTGTTAGTGATGTTAATAAAAAAAATATTTAATTAGATTTTTTGTAAGTTTAATTTAATTAAAAATAAGGTACTTTTACGTTAACAGAAGTATATAACGCTTGTGATACATTGCGTATATAGGGGAGGGGAGGGGAGGGGACATACGTCATACACGTGGTTATTTTTCAAGGTTTGATTCAGAAAGTGTGAACAAACCGAGAATGACTATGTGTACGCACGCACGTGCGCATGTACAGACGCGGCCAGAAGTATTCGTACGAAGAGGAAATGGATTATATAAACATAATATATAGTCGTATTGCTACCATAGTATTTCCCACTGGAGACATTTTATGCCGGTCTTAAGTACTTGTTCACTAACACAGTCGGTATCATACTTCCTAAACAAAATGAACACTGCTCACCTCTTCTCATACTTGGTATGCCTGCCTCTGCTGTGAATGGCCTTGTTAAGGCGTTGAATACACACACAGGCGTATTGGTTGTTTAAGCACTAATGTTACGCCATTCTTGCAACGGTATGTTATTCAGTTGCGATTTACTGGATGTGATGTTTCCTTTCTCTTTCCTCTAGTTCACTCCAGATGCTCAATCCGATTGAAATATGGAGTTTTCAGAGTGTGTGGCGTATTGTGAAGCAACTGGGGCCTGACAATTTCTGACATATGTTTGGGATCGTCCTTTTGTTGGCAGTAGTAATCGGTTCTTAAACCCAGTTTCTCAGCGCTTCTTTGCATTGTTTGTCCGCATTACCCTCTACGAAAACTAGTTCCCCATCACCAGATGCAGTAATACAACCTCAGACCATAACACCACCACTACCATGCAGAACAGTAGTTTGAAGATTATGGATGTATTGTTCGATCGTGGGCGTCCTCGATATAAAAATGCGGCAATAATGGTAGAAAATGTGTTAAGCTAACTCTCATACGAAGACAAAACTCACTTCCGGAAGTCCTGTTCCTTCTTTAGATAGTCGTTTGCGAATACTTGCACTTCCGTTGATCGTTCTTACTTATGTAAAACTTAATTCTTGGTACCCTAGCTCAGTATCTGGCACTATTGAAAAGCACGTCTTATTTTTCTTGGCGTTATTTTTTTTTACCAACTGTTATTACCCGTATAGGCTGTTAAAGGTAAAGTGAGCACTTTTGAGACCGTAGTTACTTTTTCCATTCAGCCATTTTTGTTTATCCTTTAATCACCCTTTTAAAATAAATATTGCCATATAGTAATAAACACAGTGTGTGTGTTCCACCGCACTCGAAAGTTAACGTCTAGGGCTAAAATAAAATATTTTTTTGACTATTATTCTAAATGAGTGGGCCTTTCAAAAGTGCTCACTTTACCGTGAATAGCTTATAAGCAGATGTTGCAGAAGGTGATTTTTACATCTTTCTTGACCATTCTTACCACTTTTCGTGTTTTCTTGTTGACCAGTTTCTATGGACGTCCCAATTCTGGTTTGTTTGTCGAAGCTTCCGATTATTTAAATCACTGGATCACACCTTGCATAGTCAAACGAATTTGTTCAACAATGTTTGCGATTTCAGAATATGGTTCGTTTCCACAACAAAATGAAACGGTTATTTGTCTCGTTTTCATAGATGATAGTTTATTTTCCCTTGCGACCCATTTCAACGTTCTGAAGCCGACTGATCACACACACATATTAAGTGTATTATACAGCTGTAGACGACGGAATTTGGCAGTGAATTAGCCTATTCGTTGTTTCTGTATTTAAAACCACTGTGCGAATACTTATTTCGGCTTAAATTGCCTACAGTGAGACACTTTTCTTTATTTCATAAATGACGTTATACTTGTGAGATTAATATATCTACATATCAACGTAAATTATTACATTTATATCTGCGATGAGCAATTGTCTTTCTTCTTGGAGAGTACATAATTAGTTTCTCCTGGTACACGTGGCTGTACGAATACTTATGTCCATGTCTGTGTATTAATGAAATGCTTGATTAACATGAATGTATTTTAGTTGCATGGAAACTAGTTTAGAGGAATCTCAAAGCACTTGCTTACGTAAACAGTGTTCGAACCTCAAAACCTATTCACGTTTCTTTTATAGCGTTGTTGTTAGAAAAGGCAGTGATAGCAGTTACTGCGCAGTCTCTTGCGCACTCTACTCCGCATTCCCCCTACGTTTCGTCTCGCGAAGTCATCTCTGTTCTTAGTCCGCATTGTGCACCTAACTGCAACTGTTGGCGAGGCTTGGCACCCCGCGGCTTGGCACCATTCACGGTTACTTCACACTTCTCTGAAACCCTGCTAAAGTTCTACTTCCAGCATATTCCTCCGCCTCATGCAAACAGTCTAGAAAATTACACCAAAGGGACAGCGACCGCATTCGTGCGCACTCAGTGTAATAAAATTTTGCGTAAGAACTATTTCTTACTAGGCATTGCCAACATACCCATGTTCTGCCTGTCTTTATTCGTATTAATTATAAAATATATATTATAATGAAATATTAGTAAAAGTCCAAAGCTACCAAAAATAAGGTGATTTTATGTCAACACGAGTATAAAAAGCACGTAATACACGACACATTTAAGAAACAACAACTCGTCCTACATGGGATGATTTTTCAAAAGTTTGATTCAAAGAGTGTGAAGAAACCGAAAATAAACTACAGCGGCATTGCGCTCCTTGTCTGTTGCTTGCTATTGCGTGGTCGCCAAGTCTGCCTTCTTTTTTAATTGTGTCCTCTATGGGAAGAGCGCCATTGTTGAGTTTTCGTGGCGAGGTGAAAACTTGTAGACTAAATATGAGGTAGACCGATCTCGCTGGGTGCGTACCACCAGTCTCCATGTTCCAACATAGAACTGCTTTTGTGCCAACACGATTAGCAGAAACGACATGGATTGGATTTGAGGTTAGGACACTTATTAGTAAAAAAGTGCTTTGCTACGTATGTATACTTTGTAAACAGTTTGAAATGCAGTTAGATTAAATTCGTGCTGGTAAAAGTATTTTATTTATATTAAAGTGCTTGTCATTTAATAAATAGAATATAAACAAACACGTTCTTCCCTGTTGACCACATGTCTTTGGCAACAGTGATGTTCTGGGGCAGGGCAATGTTGGATACATGCGCAGAAGACGAGGAATATGTCTTCCTCATCTATAGTCAATGTGGAAACTGCTACAGGTAGCCGGCCTGTGCTGTGTCGTTGTCATTCTGTCCGATTGGCTTCTTTGACTGTGACGCCCATTGACTAAAGATGAGGTAGACCGCTTATTCGTCGTCCGCGCATGTGCCCAACATTGACCTACCCCACACCAACACAACCGTCAAAATCACATGGTCTACAGTGAGGAAAGTGCTTGTTTACATTTAAATTTTTAAATGACAAGCGTTATTATAATAAATAATACCGACAGTAATTTAAATGTAATAAAACAACATTACAAATTGGTTACAGGAATGATAAAAACATCTGAGAATACTGTTAGTAAACAAGTGCTTTAACATCAAATCCAATCCACACCGTTTTTGCTGATCGTGTTGTCAGAGAAGCAGTTAAATGTTGGGACATGGGGACTGGTTGTGCGCAGCCAGCGAGATCGCTCTACCTCATCTTTAGTGCATGGTGGCGCCAGTGTTACGGCGTAGTTGTCGGTGTGGTGCCTTCACGATATATGTGGCCAACTTCTATATTTTACCGGCAGTAGGCCGGCACTTAGAACGTGACTGGCCATCTTGTGCTAGCCACGGCACAGAAATTCTCTGTAACGAAAGTCATTACCAAAATTAGTGTTGCCGAATTCGGGGGTTTCCCTCCAAATGTTTTTTTAAGCTTTTCGGGAAAGTTTTTTGGAGGGTTAGAGAATTTTTTTGGGATTTGGGAGGGGCTGGGAGGTATTTAAAAACGTTTATGGGGTTTTGGCGGTTTTTTGTTGGTGCTTAAAAAAATTATCACATAAAACATTAAATTATTTTTTATAATTTTTGGGCTGTAATAACATAAATTCACAAACCAATATAAAAAAAACCATTATGCTGTTGCTTATTAATATTACTTAAAATTGTAACTAATTATGTGCGTAGTCTATTCGCGGTTTATTCACCCTTTTTGAATCTAACCTTTGAAAAATCACCCTCTGTATGACGCCTTTGGTTCTGTAGGTATGTAATGCATCACGAGCATTTGATACTTCCGTTAACGTTAAAGTATCATATTTTTGGTTGAATGTAACTTTTACTTATTTTCTGCCTAAATCATAATATTGAATTTATAATAAGTAGAATATTAACAAAAAGAAATAGGCGTGTTGGCAATACAAGAAATAGTTTCCACGGAGAATGTTATTAAAGCGAGTGCGGACGAATGCGGTGCGTTCTCCATTTGGTGTAATTTTCTAGACTTTGTTATTCTTTGTTTGCACGAGGTGAAGTAGATTGAAAGCAGAACTCTATGAGAGCTTCAGAAAAATTGGAAGTAAACGCGAGTGGACTATAAGTGTTGGAACATATTTACAACCAGTAATTTTACATTGGTTATTGTGTGTGAAAATTTCGTGATTTTCTCAGAGCAAATTTTATAGCTGTAATAGCCAAAAAACGTTACATATCCCTTTTTATCATAAATTGGTTGTATAGGTCTACTAGTACACAATAATAAATGTTCACTTTTTCCCAGTATGTATTTTAATACTTTTTTAAAATTATTACTAAAAATGTTAAATGTTGATATAATTTTAATTAATGTTCTTAAAAACTGGAAAATTCATTAATGTGTGTCGAGGATTAAGCCAGAGTGCATCATTTTCATGCTGTTAAAAATATTACAGCTATTTTCAAAAAGGGGGGATTTCTTTCAGAAAAGCCACTTTTGGAGATATTTTGTATCGATTCGGGGTCAGTTTCGTAAAGTCATCTGCGGCACTGTCAAAGATTGGAATATTACTAATTCGGTCGTTTTCAAGTAAGTCAGTCGGTCATAAACAGTTATTTTTTCTGGTTTGGTACGCGTTTACCATAGTGACAGTTTGTTTCAGAACGGCAAACATTACATAACCAATTCATAAAAAGGTATAAAAAATACAAACGGGAAAAATGAAAAACAAAAAATCGGATGCACCATAGTAACTAGATTAAAAAAAAAAAATTTTATTGACAAGTGTTCTACATGAAGAAAGACTGTGTTCAAAGCATATTAAATAAAGATAGTTATGAATAATTGCAACATTAAAAAATATTCTTAATAATAATACCCGAAATAATATTTTAAGGTAACTTTGTTTATAATTTTTAAAAACGTCGAATTTTATACATTTGTTGACAGCTATATTATATAGCAATAGTAAATAATAAAACTTATTCAATACAATTTTTTGTTATCGCCATAGAACAAGGAGTAGGTAGAGTAACTAAACTCCCAAGATGCGGTATGTTCTTTTTATTACAGATATTGTGTTATCGCCGCCATGAACTAAACATGATTCAAATGACGCCTGGAACATATAAATACTGATGTAATTATGACGTGATTACTACAAAAGTTAATTAGGTTTTTCGCAGTTAAAGTAAACGTAGACAACGATCATGGTAGCATGAAAATTGATACTTCCAAATGGAAGTTTTCAATTTGATAAAGCGCACCTTACCACGATGTTGGCATAAATTAAATCAGCAAAACCCGTGTGGCTGTTCGCAATAATTTTCAAACGTTTTGAAAATTTATAAACAAAGAAGTCAACCTCTGCAATTTTAAAATTAGTAATTAAATTGTGTAAGAAAGACAAATTAACTCAATTAAATATTTGTGGCTGTTCTTGAACGAAGTGTTTATCACGGTAATTGTTTCTAGTCGTGTTTGGTAAAACCTACCAAAAACTGTATCTGGTAGAACATAAACAAAAAGACGACCAGCAACGATCGCTCTGCCACCTATTGTGGGGTAAAGGAACTAGACTCAACAGCAGGTCAGCGACACTCGTGGGGTGGCATGGGTAAGTCTGCAGCTGCTCAGAACTCGTGGGTTTGAAGCATCTGCTCGGTTTCGTATAAATAAAAACAGCTTCCTTCAACCTCATCGCGAGCAACTGCTTGGTGGTCTTGATCAAGATTTGGTATAAATAAAACTAAGCTATTGCTCACTATTACGAGCAACTGCTTAAACTCCCACGAGGTTTGAAAGTCTCCGTTCTAAACCTGTACAGTTCTTCAGTCTCCGAGGTTGTCCGCGGTTCGCTGCCAGCGATGAGGCAGACGGGAACTACCATCGGCTCCACGAGATCCGTCAATGTGCGCCATCTCTCGTCGAAATGCTGTGACCTACTATACGTACCCGTTCAAATGAGTGTTTACAGTTTGTACGATAATATATCAAACGGTGATTTCAAGCAGCCATGTTTGTCTTTGTTCCTTGCCGTACATTCCTGCATCCATACCTCATGTGGTGCCACCTTTAAAACGCACACTTTCAACGGTACATAGCACACAGTTCCTGTGTTGGGTAATTTTCGGGAGTTGAACAGTAGGTGTCACGACTTCTGAATCAACCCTCGTCTATGGCTCAAGGCGGAGAGGGCACTGGGGAATTCTGTGTGACAGTCGCGGAGGATAAGACAATATTTTCTTCCTTTAACTGGATTAGGGCGGGAGAAAATATGGTAAGTTTTTAGTTAGCGAAAGATTTTTGTGGATTGATGTATGGTGGTATGAAATAACTACGGTGCTGAATTGTAACGAGGGTCGCGCTGTGCGACCCTGGTGGTGGGAGACAGAACTGAGCCGCCCACTGATGCCATCGGTCTTTCTGTAACACAGTGCTACATTGAACTAAAGCATCTGCTGCCGTGCCTCGAACACGCAAGTAGACGGAGGTGTGTGTCCGGCGTTATGTCGCTGGTCGCTCGGCCGTGCTTTCCCACGGGCTCGCAGCCACACAGCACGGCAGAACTGGTCCTGTCCTCCAGTGGCTGACCTTCACTCCGCTTGGAGCCTCCAGCTTCTCTCAAGGTCTGCCTGCATTCTTCCATAGCTCCCACCGGCAGCGCACTTTGAGGCCCGGCCATTCACGTTCACCTCGCCGACCAGTACTCTACTGTGGCGAGTTCGCAGATAAACAACACTCTTGACTTTTCAAAATAATTATCCAAGACGCGTGGTTGGAGGGCACGATGGCTGACGCATTTCCGCCCTCACTCTCACAACCAAAACAAATTACTCTGCATGATTTTTATGTACAGCAGTTCCGTCGAGATTAAAAAGAAAATAACTTGCAGGTGTCGCCAGGCAATTTTAAAGTTCCAATTTTTATTTTTTGTGGAAGGTTTGGGCAACAGTTGCACAACTGTCACGTTATTTTTTTTTTCTGTAATTGTATTTTACGCCAATTCAACAAAAATAGTATGTCAAGTCGAGTAGTTCTTAGTGCTTCAATCTTGTTCGTGGGAATTTGGAACTAATTACGGTTATAATCCTACTTCCGGATATATCCACGTTACGTTCGTTTGTCTGCAAAACTTTCATCGCTACCTTCTGACCGAGCCTACTATGCATCTATTTTCATTTCAGGGCACTTCTGTTGAATGTGTAAACTGTGGGATGAGTTTCCCTTACGATAAACTGTGTAACATTTTTACATTACCTTAGATTCAGTGAGATTTACAATGGAGCAATAGGCTTATATTTTTTAAACACGAAATCAAACAAAGAGTGGGTCGATAAGCAACACTTAGATAATATATTCTTGCTGGACCACAATAACCTCGGAAAATAACGATATTGCCAGTCTCTGCCATTAGCTAGGAAGTGCAATAATAATTTTATTACAACCGTAACCTTACGGCGGATTTTTCAGTATATGTATGTTACCAAAAATATTCTTGCCACGTGATTCATTTCAGAGGAAATGGGTCCTTACGATAGAGGCCATGGGATATGGGCTGGCAACCTGTTATACCCATTGGCTTATCGCGAAGAGAGACTGAGTAAGCCAGCCGGGAAGGTGTTGGTGTCGACATTAACACGCGGGAGGAGCGAATCTACTGCAATTAATGTCTCTACGTATTTGACTCTAGTTTCCTGGTGTAGCGGTGTGACTGCTTCTTGTACGACAGTGGCGCTGTTGTGCGGGGAGACACAACTATCGCAAGGCGTTGCTACTTTTCCAAGAGAATTAAACAAAGCATGGTTCTTCTCCAGGGACAACCAACGGCTCCCAAACTGAGAACAAGATCATTCTCCCAGGCTGCATCGCAGCACCCAGAGCCCCGAGAGTTCTGTAGGGGTGAAATCGGGCGGCTTGGCCGTATGGCTTATATGTTCTCGGTCTGCAGGTAGACATCCACGAATGCAGCCCCAGGTGGACGAGCATTGTCTTCAGCAAACAGGACAGTTCGATGTACTGTTGGAAGATAACGCCTCCGAGATAGCGCGGCGATCACGTGCCTTCAGGGGTGTACAGAGTTCGCCATGACGCCCGCTCCAGACAACCGTGTCGCCGCCTCCTTAACGTTTCCTTTTCAGTGCTGTTGAACGTACTGAAGATATTCTCACGCTCTCGCCATACGTAAACAAGCCGGGGATCATTTTGAAGTCCGTTGGCAGGACGGCCCCACTGTTCGCTTGTCTACGCTCGATGTTTCCTGCATCACGATGACGGGGCGAGCTTGTGTGTACGAACAGTAGGTTGTATCTAGTCCCACTTGCCGCGAGCGTCTCTATACAGTATACGTGAGAATGCTCATCTCTGCGGCCGCTAACAAGGTCGTCTGATGTCCGCATACTTCGTCGTCTATAATCTCTTCGCGGTTTCTTTACACTTTTAGAATCAATCCTTTGGAAATATCCCCACAAGTGTTCCATACTTCTGTTAACATAATAGTATTTTATTTTTGGTCTAATTGAACTTTTACTTATATTTTACATATAATTTATAATATTTCATTTATAATTAATACAAATTAAAAAGTTAATATTAATAAAAACAGTGAAAAAACAGGTGTTGGTAACGCCTAGTGAGAAATAGTTATCATGCAATATTTTATTACACTGAGTGCGCACGAATGCAGTGCTTTGTCCTTCTGGCGTAATTTTCTTGACTCGGTACAGTTTTGTTTGCTCGAGGCGAAGAAATATCCTGGAAGTAGAACTTCAGCAGGGCTTCAGAAAAGTGTGAAGTAACCGTGGGTAGACTATAGCAGTAAGTGTCGGATATTGACGTTGCTCTCGTTGGACGTTTACTGCTGAAGGCTCGTCCGACATTTACAACCTCTTGGAACTTCCGCCGGACGTGATGAAAAAAAGTAACACTTTGGGTGGGTACCTGCAGAGTTGAGGACGCTGTCATCAGAGTTTAATGTATCGCCAAGCGTCGGAAGTTTCTTCTTCGCATACCATTGTCGATGTAGGCTCTTTGAGCCGTTGCGGTTGAATGCACGCCAACTGCACGTCAAGGACACACACTACCTCGTCCGTCACCTCTGTCTATTGCAAGCTACACACTTGCCTACCTCGTAGTGTGTTTACACACCGTATTGCGGCTTAACTTTTCCACACGCAGTTGAGGAACACAACATGGTTTTGTTTTAATACCGCTATGAACAGCGCAGTTCGCTTTTATATTGTTTCACTACTGTCCTCAGTTTTTGCCCAAGTGCATTTGAAGTGATAAGGCCATTGGCACCTTTTTGAGAAGGTATCGCTCAACAAGAATGATTGTATATGCATATTTCTCTTAGTTCTACATATTGACTTCATGTTTAGTATACAAATAATGCAATGGTGAGCATGATTTTTTTAAATCGATTAGATGTTAATACATAAAATTGCTGTTTAAAAAGATTTAAATTGGCGTTACTACTGTTCCCAATGAAAGAATCAAAACAGTGGTCACACAGATACTATTTAATTACCAGATGAAAGGGTTGAAGCAAGAATGTTTTTATTCAGTTTTTTAACATAACAATTGGCGACAAAGTCTATTCGTAATCTGTAGGCATTTGTTATAATATTGCTGTAACATTTTTCAGATACAGCAATTCCGCAAAACATCTTTCAAGTAGTCAGCGTTAAACTATCATATACTTAAAAATTTTACTTTATAGTTAAGCTGTTGAATTCAAACAATGTTTGCCTTGGGCATGTGGTATGACAAACTCTAAGCAAAAGCAAAGAATTTGTACTCATAAAAAGAGCTAGACATAGGAAGTTCTAAATTATACACACATCATTTGTAGTGGTGGTATGATTGGTAACGCTTGTTAAACGTCTGGATTATGCGAGTTGTGGGAGTTGGGAGGGTGTGGAGAAGATTGCAGATTTAAATGATATTTTGCATAGTTTTTTCTACAATTGTAATTTGCCTTTATTTTAATCACTGAAAAAAATTAAGTTTAGGTAACATCCCCATAGAGGTGTTCATGTATGGTGCTAGTGGAAAAAGGCGACTGTAAATTCTGGCTGAAAATTATGCTTCATTTTTTTTTTACAAGCCAAAGAAATTTGTTTGTCTGTGTACCGACAGTCCAGTCGGATGGCATGCACATTTTTTTTTTTTTAACATTTATTTATTTATCGTTTAAGGCAAATGCTGGCGCACGTAACTAAACTTTTTTTTTTCAGTGAGGGTAATATTATATTTGTAGACACTAATAAAAGTTTATTAGAGAAAGAAAATTCAGCTATGTTTTTTGGGTGGTATTGCTGTTAGAATTGACTCGGAGCTTATCTGAGTCACATGATTGGTATGCAAATCAGTAGGATAATAATTTATAATAAAAAAAATTATTAGTCTGAAGTCAGTAGATTTAATTTCAGTTTTGTGTGTGTCACTCAAAAATCGATTTACTTATGAATCCGTAACTGGTACACCTGGGGAACCGAGGGAAATTGTTCCCTATTGTAGGGAAGAGGTATACCAGGAAGGATTAATTTTTACAGTGTTTTTGGACTGTCACTACAGACTTTTGCAATGGTGCAGAGAAAAACATTCAAATATAAGTGTTTAGGTATAGGCTCTCCATTTTAAACACTTTTGTAAGCCCTGCATAGGATCCTCTTCTTCTTATCCTTCCGTCATGTGTAACATTAACATTGTAATGTGCCTGATCAGTTTATTCATGCATCATCTAAGTGAAACATTGTAATTGTAGGAATGTAAATGCTTTCATAATATGCGAAAACATACTCAAATGTGTATCGGCAAGTCTTAGAACCATTGGTGTTAAAATCACTGCCAACGTAACTAGGAGTCTCCTGCATGTTAGTGTGTGTAGGCTGTTCAATGAGAACTGAGCACTTTTGAACTTGTATGTACAGTGTGTATTCTTCCACAATAGGCTTTCTTAAATTAATGTTGTCGGGGGCCTTATTCATGCGTCAGCAAGTAAAACTGTGATTTTATTAGATAATTACCTAAATATTTTACAAATTTGCTAATTTTTACACTTTCATGCATTAAGAAAAACAAACCATAGGAAATTATTTTAGTATTCATATATGTCTACCTATAAATCTTTTAGTTCACCGTTAAGACATGGAATTACTTTCGCTCCGTCGTTATCACTTTACTGGGTGCTTGCCAGCAAGTTTTCCTGTTAAAATATATGCAAGTAAAGGGGCAGTGTAATTATTTCAGAAGTGCTTAATTAACATCGAACAGCCTATACTAGAGTATATACGTAGTTATGGAAGTGTTTTTTCTTCAAATAGTGGTCAGTTTAGCGTGAAGGACGTGTAGTGATGCTAGGGGGGCAAGGTTGTAATGGCGGCATGGACGTGTGTTGCAGGGGGACAAGGGCACTCCCCCGCGCAGGATGGACCGGCTGCGGCGCAGTTTCCGGGACAGCTTCAAGCGACGCAAGGAGCCGCATGTCCCGGAGAGCTCCAAGCCTCACCAGTGGCAGGCTGACGAGGCGGCAGTGCGCGCCGGCACCTGTAGTTTCCATGTCAAGGTGACTCCTCTCACAACCTCTCTCCCGCCCGGGGGCCTGGTCGTGTAGTGGTAAGACTACTTGCCTCGCACCAAGGTGAACCGGGTTCGATTCCCGGCGGGGTCGCTCCCGGATTTTCGCGTGTGTGAATTGTGCCGGACGATGCCGCTGGTAGGCGGGTTTTCTCTGGGATATCCTGTTTACCCAACCATTGTATTCCGATGCTGCTCCATACTCACCTCGCTTTACCCTCATCGGCTCTCAAGCCCTCGATGTTAAGATCTTCCCAAATCTCTCCACTCACTTACTCACTACCTCACTCTCTACGTCACTCACTCTCTACATCACTCACTCTCTACATCACTCACTCTCTACATCACTCACTCTCTACATCACTCACTCTCTACATCACTCACTCTCTACATCACTCACTCTCTACATCACTCACTCTCTACATCACTCACTCTCTACATCACTCACTCTCTACATCACTCACTCTCTACATCACTCACTCTCTACATCACTCACTCTCTACATCACTCACTCTCTACATCACTCACTCTCTACATCACTCACTCTCTACATCACTCACTCTCTACATCACTCACTCTCTACATCACTCACTCTCTACATCACTCACTCTCTACATCACTCACTACCTACATCACTCACTACCTCTCATCTCTCATCTCACTCACTACCTCTCATCTCACTCACTACCTCTCATCTCACTCACTACCTCACTCACTACCTCACTCACTCACTACCTCAATTGCTCACTACATCACTCACTCACTACCTCAATTGCTCACTACCTCACTCACTTACTACCTTCCCAAACTGCTGTGCTGGGACCCTATATATAATCTGTTCATGGTTACTTACAACTTTTCTGAAGCCCTGGTAAAGTTATACTTCCAGGTATCCCTCAGGCTAACAAAGCTAACCAAGTCTAAAAAATTACACCATACTGACAACACATCATATTCGTATGCACTAAGTTTAACAACATTTTGCACAAGTGCTATTTATTACATGACATTACCAACACACCTATTTTTTCTGTTTTTAGTCATATTAATTATAAATGAAATAATGTAGTTTACAGTTAAAATTTGAGTTGACATTCAGTTTAACCAAAAATATTATACTTCTATGTTAAGAGAGGTATAAAACACGTTTAATACAAGACATGTTTAGGAAACAACCAAACATGTCCGTGCATGGAATGATTAGGTTTGATGTGAAGATACTGTGAATAAATTATTGTGCATGCTGATGATGATGAAAGCCAGGTGGAATCTGTGGAACATAGACTGACTGTATAAATGTTATTAACTTTATTCAACAAGTTTTTGGAAGCCATTACGAAAATACCAAGGAAAGACAATTGTACATACCTGATTTACTAACTTTCCAAGCAAATATTTACCATAGTGATTTATTTCTGCCAAGTTATATCTTGTGCAGTAAATTTTTACATGTTTTCTGCACAAGATATTACCCAAAATAAATTATCCAATCTGCAAAGCATGTGTTTAAAAATTAGGTAAAAACTGTTGTCTAGGATTTCCACTTATTAATTTTTTCTTCTAAAACCCTGTGATCTTCAATAAACATATTGGACATTAACTGTGCCATACACTTTTAAGGTTGCATATCACCAAAAAATTCATTATTTTATGTTTGTATGAGGTACTATCCAACTGGAAACATTACTTGAAAGAACTGTTTTATCACATAAAAAAATTACATCACACTTTTCGGAATATGGCATGTAAAAATCACAATTTTAATATTTTTGGGACATTAAAATAAAATAAACAAAAACAGTTACAGAAAACTTAACAAGAGTGGCTGAAAGGTCATATGTTAATTCTTTTTAAGGTACACTTAGCAAAATTTGTGTGCACGTGCATATGCACATATATGTGTGTGTGTGCATGTATATCTGTAACATTTCATAGCATGATATTAAAATATATTAAAGTAACTCATACTATCTTTCATTGTGAATTATCTCATTTCAGTTAGCAAGTTAATTTTTATTTTTAAATCCACTAAACACTAAAATTGTGCTTTTGACATGCTATTATGCAAAACATATGCAATCTAAAAATTTCTTAAGTGAGGAAATGTTACTTGCTAGTAATGTCTTAAAGTTGAACAAAATTTTGTACAAATATGGAATGATGAATTTTTTTAAGACCAGTACATGCAATGTAAGTGAATAAATTGCATCCTCAGTTGCTTGTGACTTAATACGCTGTGCCAACACAAATAATTATGAACACAAGGAAATACAATTGCTACTCCTTTTATTCATAAAGCTTACAAAAAATTGCAAAAACTAACATTTAAATCATTTACTAGATTTGTCACGTATTCTTCTAACAGAAAGAGCATTAAAAATATTACAAGTGTTTAGGAAATATTCTTTGCATTTAAACATAGACATCAAATATTGACGTAACATTCATTTGCTGGGGAGAGGGGACTTCAAAACAACCTCGTTCCCTAAAAATAATTTTTAAAAACAATTAAAAACCAAATACGATGAGAGGCGGTCAGAAGACCCTACCAAAGCTCTCATTGTTATAAATTATACGAGAATTACAAATATTTAAAACGTCCCCAAGTGAGTCTTAATTTTACGTGCTTCCATACAAAAAATATTTTAAAGATATTGGGCGGCGGTTGGCCATATACAACACATTAAAACCTTGAAACGAAGCAGCAGACACGTACTATAGTTAATCCAAACATAATTTTTAAAGGGCAACCAAAAACAGAATTTTGAAATTACAAGAAAACTACTGCACACCCAAAAACAATGCCACACATTTAATTACAATAAAATTAAAACTACCGCAAAAGTCTTCCGCAAGTTCACGACTCACCGTTTAAGCAGTAGTCCCATTGCTCCATTACATTTCGTCGCATAGTAACAGGACCCAGAGTGGCGGGTCTAGCACAAAGCGGTTATATACGTGAGCAGAAGCAGAAGAAGTAGGCCGTGCTACGGCCTGTGCCAGGCTTTAAATTAAAGTCTGCAACCAATAAAATTAAAGACGCACGCGAGGGAGTAGGGGAGCCAAAGGAGAAGGGAAGCCAAGAGGATAGAGAGGAAACCAAGTGCATGCACGAGTGCACTGCCAACCACAGTTATAGATGGCGCTTCAAACCAAATGCTTGCGATGCTAATGGTGCGACCCCCACCTCTAAAACATGTGTCCTGGTTTGCTAAGTCTCTCAACTCAGTCCAAGTCCACGTTCAATCAATCTACAGAAGATACACAAGTGAAGTAGATAATCAAAACCAATATTTTGAACTTGAGGTAGAAGAAGGTAGCAAAGACAGTTCAAAAAACCCGTAGAAACAGAAGCTACACGTAAGTTCAAGTCCAAAGTCAGACATCAACGTTCAAAGTGACAGGAGCATCCCGCTCCATCCATCACATCGTCTCTGGAGATGCAGTTTGCGGGCGAACGAGGTGCCAGACACTGGCGTGCCAGTTCCTGAGAGGTAGCCCCGTCTCGAGCACAGCCATCCAGAGAGACAGTCAGGGGGGTGGGGGAGTTGCAGCCAGTAGGGGTGGCATCCTCCACATGGGGTCTCAGAGGAAATCACTTGGGTGAAGACATCAAGGTCACTGGCAGCGGCAAAGGCTCGGCACGGCTTGGGTGGAAGGCGGGAACAAACACAAACATTGCATAAGGAAGGGGTAAAACAAACTTGAAGGGAAAAAGGGAAAGGAGGCACACATGTATTACCATAACATTTTAAGGCCAAAACAGCAAATCGGGTACCTTAACCACATTATCACAGATTATTGGTGCTGAACAAAAGCTTTCAGTTGACTAACTTGCACCTTTTGAAAGGTATGCGCAGAGCGAGGGTAAACTAAACTGACTGTTCGACCTCAAAAACTTGTGTATCCTAAATGGGCCACAAAACTTTGGAATTAATTTTCCGGTCAAGTCCCCGCCAAGGTCCGCTGAGAGATAGTTTTTATACAGGGCCATGTCCCCAACTTTAAATTAAACCGGTACTCTACCCTGGTCCATTTTGGCAATGACCTGCTGCTTCACCACCTTGAGTCTGCGGGAGACCTCTTCCAGCAGACAGTCACGATCAGCATCACTAAGAGAAATAGAAAGGGGAGGGATGTTCCAAATATTTATTAAAGGATGACCAAGGTGACGATGAAGGGAGGGGAGAGGAGAAACCCCAGTGGTATCATGGTGCGCCCAATTTGCATGCTCCTGATTATAGAATATTGTTGAAGAGGCCTTCAAGTTCTTATTAAACCTTTCCACTTGGTTACTCTTCAGATAATAGGAACTGGAAGTAACATTTTTCACAGCCCACCTGAAGCACATATCTTTAAAGACGTTATATTTGAAATACTTAGTATTATCAGTTATTATTTCTATAGGCGCCCCAAAAACTTTCCAGACTTGGTCAGACAAAGCTTTTACGATACTGGACGCTTTCATGAAGGGGTAGAAAGAATCACTAATTTAGTAAAGGTATCTAACAAAATTAAAATGCAAATATTCCCGTTTTCAACCGAATTAGCGGTCCAAAAATATATAAAAGCTCTACACTGTAAAGACCTTGAGGTAATTGCATTACTGAATGACCAACATGGGTTTATTGAGCCTCTTTACATTTCTGGCATTGCTTGCATGATCACACATACTCTGATACATCTCTCTTTAAATATGGTCACGCAAAATAAAGTGCAATTCTGTTAATTTTTTACTTACACCTAAGTGTCCCCCGAAAACAGAATCATGGAAGTATCTGAGAATCATTTGTCTTTAAGACTGTGGGACCACAATCTTCCAAGCATGCCCGTTCTTACTCGTAAAATACAATGTTCCATTATTATCAGTAGAAGGAAGCGGCACTCCAGCGACCTAGTCTAATCTCACCTGTGTACACCACTTGTCCTTCTCCTGGGCCTCACAGAGCTTGACGAAACATTTGGGAAAATCTTGTATAATGCTTACAGATGCCTCCACACTGTCTTTGTCCTCAACTTAAAAATTGCCAGGATCTTGCATCGGCTATCTGATTGTTGGAGCCGCGAACATGAAACTCTTTAAAACGAAAGAGTGAGAGAGGTAAAACCCAATGCCCTAATTTCCCTAGTTGTAGAAGATCATCTAAAACCCAGCTCAGTGCTTGATTGTCTGTGTACAAATCACTCACATAATGTTCAATATGAGGCGAATTTCTCTAAGCCATAAAAACATGCCAACGTTTCCTCTTCGTAGATCCACAACTTCCGTTCACTTTCAGCGAGGCTACGGCTAGCAAATGTGACAGGAGCTAAACACAACTCTGTCCTCTGACTTAAAAATGTCCCCAAGGCCGATGACGCGTCCATTTAAACAACAAAGTGACGGGAAAAATCCGGAAAATGCAAAACCGGAGAGGAAGAAAACTTCTACTGTAAGACTACGAATGTGTTCTTCTGCTCCTGGCCCCAAGTAAATTCTACCCCCTTCTTCTTTAAAAAATTTAAGGGTGTTGCCAATTCTGAAAAATGTTTGATTAAGCAGGAATAATATCCCAAAAGGCCAAAGGATTTTTGAACTCCCTTAAATGTTCGCAGATGCGGAAAATTAAGCATTGGAGCGACTCAATCTGGGTTGATCATCAACTGGCCCTCACATAAAACATATCCCAAAAATGTCACCTTACAGGAACCCTAACCTTCTCAGGATTTATTGTCAGACCCACCTCATGCATTTTCAACAATACTTGACATAAATCAAAAAGGTGTGACTAGAGATCTTCACTATACACTATGATATCATCCACATAATTAAAAACAAATTTAAATTTGAAGTCAGACAGAACATGGCCCAAAATCCTGGGAAGGGTTTGGCTCCTGAAATTTGAACTCATCGGAATGAGTGTAGACTCAAATTGACTCCAAGGAGTGTTAAATACCAATCTGTATTTGTTACTATCATTTTTCTGCACTAAAAACCCTGGAGAACAATAATCTGAGTTTAAGGGACAATCACTCCCGCCTCCAACAACTTATATATTATCTCTCTAAAAAACTGCAATTTGGGTGGAGGGCACTTGAAATGACGGTCATGCACTTGAATATTATTGGTGAGGGAAATTTTGTATGGGAGAATATCGCTCTTACCAATTTCGAGGCTAATAAACTTGCTGAATTCTTCATGCAATTTATCCAATTTTTTGCGAAATTCCCTAGGAAAACTATCCTTGTTTTATTGCAATGGTAAAAAAAATCTCCTGAAAAAATTCAGCCTGAAGGTCAATCCTAATTTTATTAGCAATTCCAAAGGATAAGAAATTTTCATCCAAATTAACAGAACCCCTTGATCATGGCCCAATAAGTTCGAGACCTAACACCACATCCTGACTAATGCCAAATAACACCCAAAATGGAAAGGTCCATGATAACTGTCCACAATCTTGAAGTGCAATTGCATAACCAAATTACTCTTTAATACATCCTCATTTGCAACACACAAATGCTTTTCCGCAGAGCAGGACACACTGCCCTTAGTAACAATTTTCTCACCAAGCAAAATTTTTTAAAATTTTGTGCTTGCCACACAATGAGTGGCTCCAGTGTCGACTAAGGCAGATAATAATTTATTACCACAAGAAATTTGAACGGTGCACATCATTAATCTGCGTGGTAACTTTAATTTTGCACGACTGGAAATCTCACACTTATTTCCAGTCAATAATATTTTCCAGATCTCGTACAGTGTCTGCAAAGGTGTCCCACTTCAACCGCATGCAAAACACTTTCTTTCAGCCGACATGCGCCATCCTTCACTACAATCTTTTCTGAAATGGCCACGGGCTGAACAATTTCCGCAGCCCCAAGATTTTTCGCGCTGGTCGACATTCTGTATAACAACCATATGCCCAAGCGGCATCGTACTCCTACCGTTTACTACAGTGATGGTCGGCGGAGAAACCACACCATATTCACTTGCAGCGGCGCACAGTGGGGCAGAATACCCAAATCTGTGGCCAATACCCTAAAATTGGAAGTTTTTAATAATTATTTTTTAAACTAAAATGGAAAACTATAATAAGAAAAAGAAGCACAATATTTCATCATTGTATGATGTCAGAGCAGCTGAAAGATAAACTGATATAGTGTTTGAATGGTGGATTTTTGAGGCAATAATTATGGGAACTAGGTTATTTCTGTTTACATTGATTAGCAGCAAATATATTGGCACCTTATCAAAATCCAATATATTGAGAAAAGAAAATTAATTTTAAGATGAAATTGTACTATTGTGTTATTCTAATGATTATTCATTTTGAACCATACTCCGCAATGTTAACGTTTCATTGATTTTGTCCTACAAAAAATTGCCCAATACATCCCACCTTCTAATTAGGTTAGAAGTAATCATGTATCATATTCTAATAACATTCAAAAAGATTAGCTGCTACAACGTGCTACTGTGGAAGCTAGGAGGCACAGAGTGAGGGGGAACGTTAGGAGCTTGGAGCGGTGTGGCACGGCATGTCGGTGCCTTTTACGATCAGCCGCGGCATGCTTCAGTTGGTCAGCAAGCAGGGGTGGTCTAATTCATGGGAAATGGCTTAATTTGCATAACTGTAATTTCCTATAGTACCTATGAAAAAAAGGGGCCAGTGGTACCACGTTGAGGAAAATTTCCCTTGGCAGTACAGCGGGAAATTTCTTTTGGTCATATTGTCGGGGATAATGGAAATTTCGGTATGTTAAATTAGGAAGAAATGCAGGACATTATATAAAGCAATGCAAATGTATAGCTGTAGCTGTAGTTCTAATGAAGTTATAATAATATAAATAGTTACCGTCCTTCATTCGAACATGTGTGTTAACAAATATATTAATAAATAGTATTTATACTTATATATAACTGTCTCTCCCTCTATATACACTGAAGAGCCAAAAAAACTGGTACACCTTCCTAATATCGTGTAGGGCCCCCGCGAGCACGCAGAAGTGCTGCAAGACGATGTGGCATAGACGCGACTAATGTCTGAAGGTATGCAGGAGGCAGTGAAATCTGCGCCAATTTGAGAAAGGGTTGCACGTCTATCACGTTTAACGATTCTTGTCAGTCGTCGTTTGTACCGTTTGTTCGCAATCTTTTCCGACCACAGCGATGTCGAAGATTTGATGTTTTACCGGATTCCCAATATTCACGGTACACTTGTGAAATGGTCGTACGCGAAAATCCAAATTTTATTGCTACCTCGGAGATGCTATGTCCCATCTCTCGTGCGCAGACTATAACACCACGTTCAAACTCACTTAAATCGTGATAACTTGCCATTGTAGCAGCAGTAACCGATCTAGCAAATTTGTCAGACGCTTGTTTTATATAGGCGCTGCCGACCGCGTTGCGCTACTCTGATTGGTTCCATACCTCTGTTATTTGCATACGCACGCCTATACCAGTTTTTTAGCTGTTCTCTGCGTGTGTGTGCACGCATGTGTGTGTGTGTATGCGCACACACACGTGTGTGCGTATGTGTGTAATGTGAGAACAATTACTACAAATCCTACATTAGCAATAATAGAAACTNCGCACACGTGTGTGTGTGCACGCATGTGTGTGTGTGTATGCGCATGCACACGTGTGTGCGTATGTGTGTAATGTGAGAACAATTACTACAAATCCTACATTAGCAATAATAGAAACTGAAGAAAATTTAATGGCTTTGGAGGCTAATGCGGCAACACTGGGAGCAGGTAGTGTAAAACTCTATAACTGTGATGTCTGTTAGGGATGTCTGTTAGGTTTACTAATTTGGATATTTATTATTTACTTAACAAAAAAATATGATTTGTAGTGGAAGGAATGGGTCTCATGGATACGTATATATGTGACTGAGCAAAAATGTTATATAGAAACATCTGAAAAGGTCTAAAAAATTTCTTTTAAAGTAAGTTTTTTTTTGAACACCAAAAAACGAAATGAAGGAAGATTTCTGATGGGACGTAGAGATTGGTTAGAGATTGAAAATATATTTGTAACGGGCAATTAAGATAGGTAATAATTCCTATTATTATTACCATTGTTATTTGGTTTAACAATTTTTAATGCATAATTTTTAAAATTTTAATTTCTTGATGAGATACTGAACTGACGTCTGAGAAAAAAGTGATCAAGTAGTGTATGCATTTTAACGGAGAAGGTTATTTTACACCTGAGTAATAAATTAGGTGTTATACATATTATACAAAGTTAAAATTTGAGGGTATGTGTGATGAAACCATGCAATACTAATAACAGAATTAGATGTAGCAACGAGTTCATTGATGGCGAAAGTCTTCCAACATATTATATCTCTTGAATCTAGTTGACTCAAAAAGTTGACACCTGATACAGTGCTGTTGTGTGGATGTCTGTAAAAGCATACTTCGAGTATGCCAGACCCATTATGTGCAGTCATTCCTTGTAAAGCAAATCTGTACATAAAACTTGAAAGTACAAAACTCTCTTCAGCTGTAGTAACTTGCTTAACAAAATGTTGATCATCTTTCATAATGTCACAATCGAATGATCCGATATTCCGAACAACAGGTCTTGAGATGTATCGCCTTCTTCTATAATAGCGTGCCCGCCACAGATCTGGCCTTGAAAAGGGATTCACTATAGCGTGCAACGACCTGCACCGGATGTTGGGTCCGTGCCGGAAGTTCTTATCAGTTGGGCCGGATGTTCTTATCTATTTGTCAGCTGCGCGCTAGGCACACTAGTTCTACTGTGCCAGCGCGCGTTCAAAAGATTTAACATTGGAGGCAAGGCTCCGCGTGTCAGTCCAGCTTAGAGCGTGGTACGGTGCAGGTCGTTGTATTATATTGCTGTGCATCACTCTTTAGGGAGCCATGAGGCGGGCACGCTATTATAGAAGGAGGCGATACATCTCAAGACCTGTTGTTCGGAACATTGGATCATTCGATTGTGACATTATGAAAGATGATCAACATTTCGTGAAGCAAGTTACTACAGCTGAAGAGAGTTTTGTACTTTCAAGTTTCATGTACAGATTTGCTTTACAAGGAATGACTGCACACAATGGGTCTGGCATACTCGAAGTATGCTTTTACAGACATCCACACAACAGCACTGTATCAGGTGTCAACTTTTTGAGTCAACTAGATTCAAGAGATATAATATGTTGGAAGACTTTCGCCATCAATGAACTCGTTGCTACATCTAATTCTGTTATTAGTATTGCATCTAACCCTTTATTGTATTCTCGTTGTAAGTTGCGATTTGAACTTGGAGATGCGATTTGGATTTTCAGATAATCAGCAATAGCATAAAAAATTAACAAGGCATGGAATTTATCCCAAAAAAGTAAAGATATTGTATCATATACTTCTGAAGCAGCATTGGCTGTGATGATAGATGCAGCTCTTTCACATACGTCTTATCAGTTAATAACATTCCAGGCCTTGGAAAGATGAGTTCATTTGTACCGTTCATATAAACAGATTCAGGTTGGAAAATGTAAAATATATCCACCAAAAGAAGTCCCGGAACAAAAAGCCATGGTAAAACTGCAATCCTTAACGGACATTAAAACTTCACAAATTTTATCACTTATTGCTGATGACATTACTAGCTTGTCTGAAGAAGTGCTTTCTGAGCTTACACTAATATCAAAGTGGGGATTTATGGAAGTTGTCAAACGATGTACAAGCAAAAAAGTGGTGATGGGAATGTTTAAGAGGGTAATCTAATCAAATTTTGTGCCAATTCAGCTTTTTTATACTGATGAAAGCAACAAGCGAAAGGTAATTGTGTGACATAACCCTCGACCTTCATCTACACTATTCTGACGCCTTTTGAAAATTGAATTTAAGAAAGAAAGCAAAGAAGCAATAAAATCTGAGCATGAGTTTGTCACATCCCAAATTAATAATCTTATTTCATTGGATATTAATTTTCAAGTTTTAAAAAACATGCTACTGTAAACACAATCTAGCGATAACGATGATTGATGGCAAGGTAAACTCGGCAGTAACTAATAAAAGTTCTTCTCAGTGGTGTAACCTATGCTGAGTTCTTCAAAGAGAAATTAACGACTTAAGCGCAGTAAAAGACTTAGATGTGGATAACAATGTACTAGAATACCAACTATCAGCTGTACATGCATATATTAGGTTTTTGGAATGGATTCTTCATGTGAGTTACAGGCTGGTGCCAAAAGTTTGGAAAGTCAATAAAGATTAAAAAGAGTTGGCGGAAGGCTGCAAAAATGAAATCAAAGTCAATTTTAGAAAGGAAACAGGAATATTTGTCGACCAAGTTGTGCAAGGACACGGGACAAGTAATGATGGGAACACCGCTAGTTGTTTCTTCGAGAACCACACGAAGCCTGCAGCCATCACAGGAATCAATGAAGAATTGATAGAGAGATGTGGGGTTATTCTCAGTATTCTATCTTGGGGGTTTCACTGTAAGTGCTGAGGCCTTCAAGACATATGCTCTGGAAAAGGCACATTTGCATGTAGAGAATTATCTATGTTACCTTATGCCTCCTTCAGTTCATAAGGCCCTTATGGAGCTAACGTTATCGAATGTGCTATGTTACCAATAGGCTTGTTCAGCGAGGAAGCCCAAGAATGTAGGACTAAAGATTTTAGAAGAGATAGGGAAGGAAGATGCGGAAAATTCAGCAGACTTGCAACAAATACAGACCTTTTACCCATTTTGTTAATTTCTTCAGACCCAAAATTGTCTTTAATTACGTCTCGCCCACGCAAACACAATTCATCTTTGCTTAAACAAGTCCTTGCCTTGCTTGAAGATTCAAGTATTAAGCCCGCCGTACACGGAACGATTTTCCTTGGATATTGTATGCTTGGAGTCTTGCTTGCTGCTGGGCGTACTCATCCACTGGAAATATTGATGCCTATGTGCAGTTTTGCTGGTCAGTATACTATTATTCTGTAAATGGAATGGTGCTCTTTTCTCCAAGTGTTTTTTTTTTTTTTTTTTTGCTAGTTTCCGATTTTAGCCAATGAGAGCAAGGAAATGTGTCGCGTGACTTTATTTCAATGGCAACATGATTGTTTTGGCAGTGTTAATAAATGCATAGAAGAAACAGGTTTGTATACAGTTTTGAGGTTGTGTGTACTTATCCGAATTCTTTGAAAAGCATCGCCCGTATACTCCTGTATTCGTTCCTTCACGCTAACCATTCTCTTGTCCACAATCTTTTATTTCATGCACAATTTTTATTTTTATGATCCAGCAATCTTTCTTCGCCGTAAAGAGTTCATTGATTATTATTTTCGCCATCTGTTGAAAATTGTCATGGCTGCTGACGTTACTAGTACAGAGTAGCTCGCAGGGAAACCCATACCATGTGCGGCAAAACCTGCGACGGACGCCACGGGTAACCAAGTTACATACCTCTTTGCCTAGATATTGAATAATATCTTGGCAAAACTCACAGGAAAAAGTGTTCCGTGCATGCCGAGCTTTAGTCTTTGTAACTGCAGTAGCAGTCGCGAAGAGTCTACTGACGAGGATAATGAGAGGGTTGAACTGTAAATGCCACAATTTAATTATTGTGATGTTTAACGTTTTTAAAGATTTTTTCTCTGTCTTGTAATTTTGTTTGTATTGTAGATAAATATTTATGTTTTGCAAACATATTAAATAGTTAAAAACAATTTTCGATCACATGCACGTGTTAATATGTGCATATACTTGCATTTTTGATTTCTCTAATTTTGTTTATTGTTTTATATAATAATAGCCCATTTGTATAATTTAGATATATTTGCATAACACATCCTTCAATAAATTAAAAAGAAATTGTCATTAAATATGAAGATATTAGTTTTGAAACATTCAAAATACCTCTGTTTATTTTGTGGACTATAGTTATTGTTACAATAAAATAAAAATTTTTTTTATAATTATTAAAATTTATAAGGGCTTTATTCTGGCTTAGTTTGTTTACAACATAAAATAAGGTGCAAGTGTAAAATATTTACCAAAACCATTGGTTTAGGGATTTTGGCCACAGATTTGGGTCACCTGCCCCACTGTGAGGCGAGGTGACCTTGTACCTCCACAGCAACTGACGCAGCTCTCGCAAATTACTTGGGGTCATAACCAAAGTGCAATGTGCGTGTACGTGCTGCGCCAAATTGTCAAGGATTATGTTAACTAACTCACATTCACCAAGATTTAAACATAATGCGTCATGATAGGCACAAATAGAATAAATATATTTAAACATAGTCTCATCTGGTCTTTGAAACCGATACACAAAATTGCGCTCACAACTACGCTTTGCGCATGGCGGAAACAGAGAATTCAAAACCCTGCTCTTGAAACCTGCAAATGTGCCTCCATCTATAGACGTGATTTTCTCGCCCAACAATTGTAAGACAAGCCCTTAACACTTGGTAGCAATGGCTTTAAGAAGGGTTTCTTCGGGACAAAGGTTCAAACTAACAATCTTGCTAACAGCAATGAAAAAATGTAAAATACTAGCAGGATCAACCGAAGTGAGAGAAGCAATATTCTGGAGGGCTTGCAAGACAATTCATCTATTTTGGATGGATGGTTGGTGACACTCACAGGTTTAATTTTTTTTGCATGACAGACCATAAACAACAACTTCTCGAACTTCATAACATTGTTACAAATCCCCTGCTTTTTAATTTTCAACTGGTGATAGCAGAAAAGGAATGAGTAATTATGTCTTGCGGGCAATAGTATAAATGATTAGAACAGCAGCAGTCAAGTAGCATCTTCTTTAAGAAATAGAGGTTGCAATGATTTTTCCTTTGTCGGGCCATAAAACAGAAAATCTAAAACAAATCTGAACTGCAAGCTACAATGAAAATTCCATTAGTCCAACGTGGCAGGGACTGATCCCCTTTATTATTTTCTGGTAATTATTTCCTTTCCTACATGCGGGCAGAAGTGTAAGAGACTTCTGGCTGCGAGGTCCTCTGTGGGATTTCCAACGTCTAGGGTTACAAGACGTGTCGTAATTAAAAAGGACTAGTTCAGGTAACTAGCACTAAAGAAAGAGGACAGTTGCTAGAAAATTATACAAAGAAAGAGGACACATAATTTCACAATGGAAATATACAAAATTAATTTATTACGTCACAGATCTTTTAAAAATATACGTATTATGTACAAAATTGTATTCCAAATTTGATGACGTAATACAAAAAGTTTTTGTTTGCAACCAGATAAAGTGATAATGGTGTTAACTCTGAATGTGAAAATCAAATCCATTTAGTATGTAGGCACTACAGAATATTTTGCAAGTAAATAATACACAATTATTCACACTAAATTGTACATAACACTGGGTACAATGTTGTTGATTGACATTTAATAACTCTCGCACAGCTCAGGTTCAAATACATTTTGATCGTATTTCTTTAACAATTTTATTTGTTCTAATAGGTTTTTATTTCCTAGCAAATAATCGTCACATTTGGAATAGATCAAGCACTTCTGAACTTAGACAAGTAAATAAAAAACTGCCAGGAAATACATACTAGTGTTGATAAGGACAAATTAATTGTGTAATATTTTCCAAAAGTTTTCACTTTTGCAGGAAGTTGGTTGGCACCATTACTAAATGTTTTGACGACATATAAAAAACCCACAAAACTGTATAATTTTGTTGTTATTCACTTTTATTGGAAAAGAGGATTTTTCTATTCTTTAGTAAAACCTGGCCAGACCGTTTATAAGGTCTCAAAAAGAAGACATGTCCAGGTAAAAGAGGGCGCCTAGTAACCTTACCAATCTCTCAACTCTGACATGTCTGCCCCTGAACTAAATAGCACATCTTCTCATTGCGTGTTATTTTTAATTATATTTCTGTTTGAATAAAAATAAACACATAACATTAACAATAAAATAAATTTGAAACAAAGTGAGCAGTATAATTCACAATTACAATTACTTAAATATCTACCATATTTTTCTAAAGCGAATGTAATAGTTTTGTTGTTACACAAACATGTATGAGGGTAGGTCAAAATGTGTCACTATTTTTTGTAGGTGAACGGGTAAAGGTAGGTCAAGATACAAAATACCTTTTCATTTCAGTACTACCCCTTTGTTTATGGACATAATCACCTAATTTACCTAAGCATTTGTCATATCATAAAATAAGGTTTTCCATTCCCTGCCTACAATCGAAAGTGGCGTCCTGCTCAATAAACCATTTCGCCACTTCATCTTTCACTTAATCGTCACTGGAAAATCATCTGCTCTGTAGATAGATGTTTCTACATTTTGCCAAACAGATGAAAGTTGGAAGGTGCCAAGGCAGGGCTCTACAGTGGCTGGGGAACACATTGCCAATGCCAGGTGTGCAGTTTGGCTGTTGTGGTGCAGGCATGAGGCCTGGCATAGTTGTGCAACAACTCCACTCCTCATGCAAGATCATCATCTACAGGGTAGATGATTTTATTGCGACAGTTAAGTTAGAGATGAAGTGGTGAAATCGCTTAGTGAGCAAGATGCCACTTTCTATCAGAAGGGAATGGAAAACCTTCATTTTACACTATGACGAATGCTTAAATAAATTTGGCGATTGTGTTAAAAAATAAAGGAATGGTGCAGAGATTGAAAGGGTTTTGTATCTTTGACCTTTTACCTGTCCACATACAAAAAAAAAAAAAGAAAAGGAAAACTTACTTCTTGACTTACCCTTATACATTTAGTTCAGCTATATTTCTCTCATACGGAATATTAAGCACTGTACATGAATTACAGTTTATGTGTAGCCTTTGCCTGGAATATGCAATATTATAAAATTGTTTTGCTTTTAAAAAAAAACACAATTTTTCTGAGATTTTATAAACTATTTAATAAATGTATTCCAATTCGCCAGTTTGTTTCATTTACTGTACACGTCTGTTTCATTATGCATCTGTACACTCTAGAACAAGCCTAAATAAAACCTGAAAACTGTTGTAACTCAATAAAACAAATTTAATGCCTCATCATAGCAATTTACCTGCGTCCAATTGAGGGTTTTCTAGTGACACAAAGAACAAGCATTTCTCCGTGCTAAAAACAAGCACAAAAATAAAACCATTGATAATGGTGAACAGAAGACAGCTTCTAAAGCACAAATTCACTTGGCGGAGCAATTACGAAAGAATAATCACTTGAAACTTCCTCCCCCTTCCACTGTGCCCAGTTAAAAAAAAGGTGTCCGGCTCATTCACTGGTATTCCGAGGTTCTGGAAATTGATACACCGTAATGCAACTGTTAATCTTTCAGCTGACGGTAAATTCAGTAATGTGTTTCTTGTCCATTGTAATATTTTTGATTTTCTTGGTTTCAGAGACAAATAAGATACTGTATTTTACTATTTTATTATTATTGATTGTAGTCCTGAAAATTAGGATGGGTACAAATACCTTTTTGTCCTCCCTTCTATTGTAAGGGAGGGATTGTGTCACCCTTACCCCCCACCCTACCTTCTCACCACCACTGCACACTAGCTATATTGCAAAAACTGAAAATAATACTACTGTATTTACCACTGTATTAAGACCATGATCAGTATGTTTTTTGATAAAGCTACCAAACACTGTCATTGGCAACGACTGTGATTTGTGAGGGAGGGTGGCAAGAGGGATAGTTGAAGAGCGATTAAGTAGCGGTGACACTCCCATTATGTATTGGGCCGAGGCTTTATTCCAAGCCATAAAACATAAACATGTTGCAAATACACTACCAACCTGAGAATGTAAAATAACAGTAAAATCTAAATATTGTATAGACAACATATATGTATTCTGTAATTTGAACTTGTCTAAGGCACATTATTTTTATCAACACTATAAATTTAATATAAAAGTGACTTATTTCATTTTATTGTGGCGTTTCCAGTAATTTGTGAATTTGTGGTAATTTCATAAAATTTTTGGGGGAGACATAATTTTTTGTATTTTTCTATGAAATTTGAGGAAATGTCTGCATCTTTAGTTACTAGTGTGCCCACAGTAGAGAATGTGATAGTGTTTTTAGACGGTTTGTTTAGTTGTCAGTATCACGAGCAAAGAAAATGAAGAAAGTTGCAGAAAAAAATACTGCCCCTCTTCCCTTCCCTACTTTTTTGGCACACAATCGCCACCACTGACTTGGTGAGTGAAGAGATTTTGGCGGCTCTTAACACCGAGGTCTTGAGAGCTGATGAGGATGAAGGGAGGGAGTATGGAGCAGCATTGGAATGAAGGGGCAGGGGAAATGGAAGATCCCAGAGAAAACAGGCAGATCAGAGCCATTGTCCGGCACGTTATCCACGTGCGAAAATCCTTGGTGGGAGGCGAGCNTCTTCCCTTCCCTACTTTTTTGGCACACAATCGCCACCACTGACTTGGTGAGTGAAGAGATTTTGGCGGCTCTTAACACCGAGGTCTTGAGAGCTGATGAGGATGAAGGGAGGGAGTATGGAGCAGCATCGGAATGAAGGGGCAGGGGAAATGGAAGATCCCAGAGAAAACGGGCAGATCAGAGCCATTGTCCGGCACGGTATCCACGTGCGAAAATCCTTGGTGGGAGGCGAGCAGTTTAACAACTACAGCACTGCCGTTCCTCTGACCTTGTCTTATAAGAAGTGTATGTAGTGTGATTTTCAGCAGTTAAAATTTTATAGTTTTTGCATTGTGGTGTTTACCACAGTTTTACTGTTTAGGTCTTGTAAAAGTAATAAATTCACCTTGCCAAATATAATATATCACTTTTGAAAGATGTTTGTGGCTACTTAGACATGTATGTTAATACACAAGAACAACTATTATACATATTATTTTTAATATAAATGACCTAACTTGTATATCAAATATATAGGCCTACTGAAATATAATATACAATTTTTTATGGGGGTATATTTTTATATTTTTGTGCTATATAATTTCCTTTCAGAGTTTGAAAATGAGACAATTCTTTTCATCTTTAAGCTCTCTTTGTGTCAATTTTCTAACATGCGTATTAATATTTTAGTAATGCAAAATCATAAACATTTTAACATACCCATATGAAAAAACTGTACAACTGTAGAACTGAACAGAAAAACTCATTACATATTACCATTTAACAATATTTGTCAAATATACAAAACACATATAATTTTTGCTTGTTATCCATAACTTTGATAATATCTTTTAAATAATTATTTTAATAATTTCCCTGTGAACCTCAAATTGAGGCTTGTTATACTTGAGATTGAATTTCAATAAATTGTGCGGCTGCAGGCAAGCCAAATTAAACCTCGTGTGGAAAATTTAAAAAAGGTCAATTGTTTTTGGCATTTTATGTGTGTGTGCAATCAATTAATTAGATATTTTCTTTCCCAGCTACATGAAAATGTTTATAAAATTGTGTATATAATAAGGTGGTGCTGTGTTTTAGGTGCTGTAGAACAGTTCACATTTTCAAGTTATAGCTCTTTCTGATGCATGTTTCGGCTGCAAATATGTTGTTAGACGTTATTTCTGTTCTGATGATTTCGGTTTTCATAAAACACACATGATTTTTAAGTATTTGGTTTTCAGGTAGAAAAAAANTATTTCTGTTCTGATGATTTCGGTTTTCATAAAACACACATGATTTTTAAGTATTTGGTTTTCAGGTAGAAAAAAAGGATGTCTAAAATTTTCATAATGTAATTAAAAAAAAAAATTCTATTGAAAATTGTTTTTAGCAGTTTGGAAGTAGTTTGAGCTGTCTTCACCTGTGGTTATTGTACTTGCCATTGCAACTTTATCAACTGCCATTTAGTTGCATGATGTTGTGGAGTGGCGTGAAAGCCCAGGTACACCATTACCACTGGATGGCTTTTCACCTGGGCCACTTTACAAGCTTAGAGGAACTTCACAGTAAAGATGTGATCTAGAATAGAATGAGAAACTTATGGTTTAGAAAGGATTAGTGTAGAAGTAATACTTGGTTATTGTCTTTTCCAGTACATGGGCTGCGTGGAAGTATTCGAGTCTCGAGGAATGCAGGTCTGCGAAGAGGCACTCAAAGTACTTAGGGTAATTATTACTGAATTTTATTTTATTTGTGGGATTTTCACTGATTTGTTTAATAATTATATAATACACATTGTTTTCATTTTAAGTGTTATTATATTTTACAGAGTTATATTTTATATCTAACAAATATTTTTTTTGTGGCATGTAAACACATTTCTCTATTTTCAAACAGTAATGTGATTTTCTGAGGCTGCTGATTGCTTCTAAGTAATGTTAGTTTCATTTTCGTACAAAAATGGCAGCCAGGTAACTGTGGTTGTGGCAACCCCACCAACCCTCTACTAAGGCTAGCCGTGTTCACTTTGTGCTTAGTCCTGATCTTGAGCATGTGGAAAACATGGATATGTTGCTGCCAGTGGCTTGTATCACAGTACAGTAGAACCTCTATTAACCAAAACACTTTTAACCGAAAAACAGATTTAATAAAAAAAAGCCTCACAGTATTAAAAAATACATACAATTTAAAAATGGAGGGATACTGCAACCAGAAAATGATGCAAAGTGAAAATACAAAATTTTTTTTTCCATTTTTCTCCAAGAAGTCATTCTTAACATAAAATTCAATTTTGTGTATGTAGTTGTTTTATTGCTCTTGTTCATTTATAGTAAAATACTGTATTGACAAAGGTAATTTAACCCACAATTGTATTTATAGTATGTGTAATGTTTGTGTACTTTGTTGTTTTCTATCTTTGAATCCGAAAAACCGNTAGCCATCTCCCTCTCCCCTTCCCCTTGCTGTCGTTTTGGTTGTCATAGATTGTACTGAAGTCAAGTTTTCCCCACCCCTGGGCTGGTACAGCTTCATTTACATATCAGACTAATTCCCTTGGCTCTTATGTTAGTTGCTCTCCAGAGAAATCATACTGTCACTTGAATGTCTGAAGGGCATGTATCTTAGTTTGTGAGGGATGGAGGTCATAATACTTATAAAAGAACTAAATTTGATTTTTAATTTATTCACACGGCTATTATTTATAGCATTAAATTATCTGTCTCCACCATTACTCTTTTTATTTCAGAGTGAGCGCAATATTTAATATTTATTTCAATTCTTAATTAATGTCCTTTTTTATGTCTCCGTTTGGATATTGTCAGTTAACTCATACTCATCATCAACACACGTTCAGTCTAACTGTTGCCATCATTTGCAGTGTCTTTCACTCATACATCCAGTCCAATAGGCCAGCCTGCAGTCCTCATCTCGGCTCTGGTATTTACAGCCGCAGATTCCCCACCCGCTGGTTACTTCTCTTGCTGCGCGCTTCTCTTCCAACTAGTCTTCTATCGCTGAAACTCGTCCATTCAACAACTGCCGGCTCTGAGGCCCGATGCTCTTTTTATAATCGCTGTCCTTGACCTGGAAGGTTTGCCACACCCAGAGTCTAGCGGAGATACACTAGGGCAGCATAACCACTAGAAAATTCTTCAGATAAATGTAGAAACTGAACCCAACCAGCGTCAGCAGCGCGCACTGCGAAAGGTATTATCATGTTGGATCACTTTTTGTAACAGATACGCAGTTCGCTGACCTGTCATTAAAACATTCCATTGACTTGCCACCGCCATCATATAACTACTTTGTCCTTCACTTCTACTCACTCGCGTGGGATGTGAAGCAGCGAGCATGTAACAATACAGATCCACAGCTGGGCTCAAAACTCTAGTTGTCCTCCAAATATTGTGACTCTATAGACATATCACAGCTCTATCTCTAACTCTGGCTCTGAATGGTTGTTACTGTACAAATATTGACTCACTGGGGACATGGGANGAATGGTTGTTACTGTACAAATATTGACTCACTGGGGACATGGGATGAATTTGTACATTTTTGTTTGCAACTTTTCCAGAGTTCCCGTCGGCGACCAGTGAAAGCCATTCTCTATGTCTCTGGAGATGGCTTGAGAGTAGTGGAGGAAGAAACTAAGGTATTTTTTCCATGATTTATATGCATTTGTTGTAGTAGTAAAGTGTGTTTTATATTATTTTAGTTGTTTGATTCAATTAAAAATTCTTTTTACTAATACACTTCTTTGGTTTATGTTTTAGAAATATTTTTTTGTGTTGGCAGGTTTTATTTTGTGTGCAAAAAATTAATTTGAAATAAGTTAAATAAAAAGTTTTGACACAAATGATAAAAAATTTTTTTTTATGTATAGTATACCCACTTTTGTTGGTACACAGAAGCTTTGTGCTAAACCTGTTGTTTTTCTGCCAAATGCAGATGCTTTTCTATAATTTACTTTATGACTATGTAAAATTGTAATTAAAAATAGCAAAATTTTGTAAGTTTGAGTGATTGCTGTTGTTTAATAGTACTTTTTCAATGGTGTTCAATAACAGTAATTTCAATCCTGTAAGAGATTTAACAATACTTATCGAAACTTAGGGTGAGGGCATAAAGTACTATTTTTAAGTTAATTTTCCATCTGAAATAATAAACTCAGGGTCAAGACTTATAATTTTTTTTTAGGTATTTGAGAATTATTAGAAATATGAGCGTAATGTATAAATTTGTGGCCAGATTTAAGACTTGGGTGTACTCAATATGAAAAACTTCATTGTGCATTATTTATTAAGTATCAACAAACTATGCAAGACATCACCGACATGCATTCAGTGTGATTGATGTGTGATGGGAAGAGTAGGACATAATAATACCTGCAAAAGATTGCACCTCTCAATGCGGCACAGGCTTTACCTGTTGGAATTCAGCCAGCATGAGGTAGACTTTAGTGTATTCAATAGGCAGATCTTTTGCTGAAAGATGTACTAGGGAGTGGGTTTCTTGCGTGACTAATGGTCCCTTCAATCAAAAGGTTTGTTGAAACACCAATTTTATTGGAAGCTATGCAACTTGACANATGAATTTGTACATTTTTGTTTGCAACTTTTCCAGAGTTCCCGTCGGCGACCAGTGAAAGCCATTCTCTATGTCTCGGGAGATGGCTTGAGAGTAGTGGAGGAAGAAACTAAGGTATTTTTTCCATGATTTATATGCATTTGTTGTAGTAGTAAAGTGTGTTTTATATTAGTTTAGTTGTTTGATTCAATTAAAAATTCTTTTTACTATACACTTCTTTGGTGTATGTTTTAGAAATATTTTTTTGTGTTGGCAGGTTTTATTTTGTGTGCAAAAAATTAATTTGAAATAAGTTAAATAAAAAGTTTTGACACAAATGATAAAAAAATTTTTTTTATGTATAGTATACCCACTTTTGTTGGTACACAGAAGCTTTGTGCTAAACCTGTTGTTTTTCTGCCAAATGCAGATGCTTTTCTATAATTTACTTTATGACTATGTAAAATTGTAATTAAAAATAGCAAAATTTTGTAAGTTTGAGTGATTGCTGTTTTTAATAGTACTTTTTCAATGGTGTTCAATAACAGTAATTTCAATCCTGTAAGAGATTTAACAATACTTATCGAAACTTAGGGTGAGGGCATAAAGTACTATTTTTAAGTTAATTTTCCATCTGAAATAATAAACTCAGGGTCAAGACTTATAATTTTTTTTTAGGTATTTGAGAATTATTAGAAATATGAGCGTAATGTATAAATTTGTGGCCAGATTTAAGACTTGGGGTGTACTCAATATGAAAAACTTCATTGTGCATTATTTATTAAGTATCAACAAACTATGCAAGACATCACCGACATGCATTCAGTGTGATTGATGTGTGATGGGAAGAGTAGGACATAATAATACCTGCAAAAGATTGCACCTCTCAATGCAGCACAGGCTGTACCTGTTGGAATTCAGCCAGTATGAGGTAGACTTTAGTGTATTCAATAGGCAGATCTTTTGCTGAAAGATGTACTAGGGAGTGGGTTTGTTGCGTGACTAATGGTCCCTTCAATCAAAAGGTTTGTTGAAACACCAATTTTATTGGAAGCTATGCAACTTGACANGTTGCGTGACTAATGGTCCCTTCAATCAAAAGGTTTGTTGAAACACCAATTTTATTGGAAGCTATGCAACTTGACACAGTTGACTCTGATATCGTGTTGGAATAGCACATCAGCCGAATTACAATTTCAGAAAATGAACGTGCCAACTGAATAACGAGGAGTGCCGTTGCACGAGCTGACATACAGAGTTACATTGAATAACAGTTGGAAGCCTCACCCATTGCGGCTAGCAAAGGCTTGAACTGCCCTAAAGATTGTTGCTTGTAATGTTGCGTAGATGATAGTACAACTGACGTTAAGCTAACTACTAATTGTGCTCGTTGCTTGAGGAGCCTGAGGGCTGGAATATTTGTGACAGCAATTGATTTATAGTTCATGATGTGTACATAAACTCTGTAAGGGATGCCGCTGGCTCCGTAATGTACAGTGTGTTGGTTATGGCAAAGGAACTGGGGATAAACCAGCTGCATGTATCCAGGAATCTAGTTTGAGGGGGTCGTAATGGGGTAGCTGGGGTGGAACTGTTATGGGAGAGTCGCAGTTGAGAGTACTTGTCTCTTTGCAAAGTGGTGGCGGTTAAACCACGGAAATGGCAATCAAAGAAATTTGCCAGATATATTATACTCTACAGTACCCAAATGTTAGTAAGTGTTTCTTTGTGAAATGAAACCCAGTTTATTAAACAATAAATATGTAAATTTTAAAAATTTTCCTTTATAATTGTTTGCCAATGAAATTCTATCTGAACCCTTGCATGTTAAGTGTTATTCTTTATATTTTTTCATTATACTTTCTCTTTGGCCACTGCAAAGGAATATTGCCTCTCCCGTGCAACTTCCCTAGATTTTTGAGAGCCTACATATAAGTTAAACAAGTGCACAGGTATTGTATGTATTTTTGCTGTGAATTCATAGGAGCGCTCTCTGAGTACTATTAATTGAAAGATAACTTAAATATAATTTAATAACAAAAAACAGTAATGAATTATATATTCTTTAGTAATTAATTTACTTTTGAATTTACTACTTCACTGTGTGTGAATATCCCCTTAAACACATGCCAAGAGTTATTGTATTGACTTCAGAGTGAATCATTTAATTTATCTAATGCAAGAAGCATTGTTGCACTGATGAGAAAGTAAACAGTAATACACTGAGGTGACAAAAGTAATGGNATTTATCTAATGCAAGAAGCATTGTTGCACTGATGAGAAAGTAAACAGTAATACACTGAGGTGACAAAAGTAATGGCATAGCAGTCTGCAAATATACAGATGGCCGTAGTATTGTGTACAAAATGTCTAAATGGGCAGTGCATTGGTTGGGCTTTCATTTGTAACCAAGTGATTCATGTGAAAAGCTTTCTGACGCGATTATGGCTGCACGACGGGAATTAACAGACTTTGAACGCGGAATGGTAGTTGGAGCTACACGCATGGGACATTCCATTTAGGAAATGGTTAGGGAATTCAACATTCCGAGATCCACAGTGTCAAAAGTGTGCAGAGAATACCTAATTTCAGGCATAACCTCCCACCATGGTTAACGCAGTGGCCGACCGCGTACACTTAATGACAGAGACCAACGACGTGTGCACAAAATGGACAGTGTTAACAGACAAGCAACACTGCATGAAATAACCACAGGAATCAATGTGGGACGTACGACGGACGTGTCCGTTAGGACAGAGCGGCAAAATTTGGCTTTACTGAGCTATGCCAGCAGAAGACCGACTCGAGTGCCTTTAATAACAGCTCAANGAGCGGCAAAATTTGGCTTTACTGAGCTATGCCAGCAGAAGACCGACTCGAGTGCCTTTAATAACAGCTCAATATCTCCTGCAGTGCCTCTCTTGGGCTCATGACCATATCGGTTGGACCCTAGACGACTGGAGAACCGTGGCTTGGTCAGATGAGTCCCGATTTCAGTTGGCAAGAGTTGATGGTAGGGTTCGAGTGTGGTGCAGACCCCACGAATCCATGGACCCAAGTTGTCAACAAGGAACTGTGCAAGCTGGTGGTGGCTCCATAATGGTGTGGGCTGTTTTTACATGGAATGGACTGGGTCCTCTGGTCCACTGAACTGATCATTGACTGTAAAGGGTTATGTTCAGCTACTTGGAGACCACTTGCAGCCATTCATGGACTTCATGTACCCAAACAACGATGGAATTTTTATGGATGACAATGCACCATGTCACCGGGCCACAACTGTTCGCGATTGGTTTGAAGAACATTCTGGACAATTCCAGCGAATGATTTGGCCACCAAGATCGCCCGACATGAATCCCATTGAACATTTATGGGACATAATCGAGAAGTTAGTTCATGCATAGACTCCTGCACCGGCAACACTTTCGCAATTATGGACGTCTATAGAGGCACGTACCGAGTTATAAAGACGGCCCCACTTCCAACGACTTGTTGAGTCCATGCCACGTCGAGTTACTGCACTTCGCAGGCCAAAAGGAGGTCCGACACGATATTAGGAGGTATCCCATGACTTTGTAGCCTCAGTGTATAATTAGGGCCCACGTTACAAAGTTCTAGTGTGATAGTAATGCCATCATGAAAGTATGCAGTATAATACATTATTTTTAAAATTTTTAAATGAGTTTGGAAGTGTTACAATTTTAGTAAAACTAAGTGGAATGGTGCACATTTACATAATTTTCTCAAAATATTTTGGAGTATTTTTTTNGTTACAATTTTAGTAAAACTAAGTGGAATGGTGCACATTTACATAATTTTCTCAAAATATTTTGGAGTATTTTTTTGAATTTTTGGCATGACAAGACAAATAATAATTTGTATTACAAAAATTGGGTAAATATACAGCCTTTCTACAGTGCAAGATTTTATTTTATTGAAAACTTTAATAAAGTAATCAGAGTTAGTACATAAACACTATTGTTTATGAAAATTGCAACACCCAGAAAGAATGCCCCAAATGAATCCAAACGCATAGGATGTGTAGAACAGTGTACCAGCAATAAGTGATTACGATTGCAGAGAGATGGCATACAGGTAGGCCCAGCAGCGCCCTCTCTTGTGTGACCGGAAAGGTCTGTATTACGCCAAGCTCAGTCAGTGAAGAGACGTCAAACAAAGTGAAAGCAAGTGCCATTACGCCTCGTCAACGTCAAAGGGCGCCATATCAGCATGTGAGTGAATTTTAATTAGGCAGAAATATCGGTCTCCAGGAAATGGGTTTGTCATACCATGAATTTTCGGCTCGTACAGGGCATTTTGCTGACTGTGATGCATGTNCGGTCTCCAGGAAATGGGTTTGTCATACCATGAATTTTCGGCTCGTACAGGGCATTTTGCTGACTGTGATGCATGTGTGGCACCAGTGGGTAGAAGAGGGTTGTACGCAGCGACGAGCGGGTACTGGACCACGCAATGTGACCACAGCGTGGGATGACTGCCATCTTGTCCGTATGGCCATAACGAACCGTACTGCCCTGTCCGCAGTATTGGCTCGACACAAGAGCACTGCAATGGGTGTGAACCTGTCTGTGTCGACGGTTCGACTCTGTCTGCTGTGGGCTGGACTGGTGGCACGCATGCCATTGCGTCTGCTTCCACTGTCCCGAAACCACAAACACCCCAGACTGCAATGGGCACGTGAACACCATCGTTGGCATTCTAAGTGGCACAATGTAGTGTTTTCGGACGAGTCCTACTTCAACCTGTCATACAGTGATGGCCGCATACATTTTAGACACTACAGAGGTGACCGCATCTGGCAGCCTGCATTGTGGAGTGGCATAGCTGACAAATGCCAAATGTGGGTGTGAACCACCATTGGATACAACATGCAATCTTGACTCATACATATTGAGGGCAATCTGAACAGCAACCTCTACATCATGGAGGTTTTAGAGTCTGAGGTACTGCTTCTCCTTCAGGCAGGACAGTGCCCGGCCACATGTGGCGAGGAATGTGCAAGCCTTCTTCAATGAACGACAGGAACTAGTGCTTCCCTGTCCTGCACGTTCGCTTGACATGTCGCCCATAGAACATGTCTGGGATATGGTTGGTCGGCGACTTGTTCATCACGGACCTCCAGCAACCACTGTTAATGCATTGTGGATTCGCATACTAACCGTGTGGAGGGAAATTCCCCAGGAAAATATCCAGGTCCTCTTTGATTCCATGCCACGACATGTAGGGGCTCTGATTGCAGCACATGGGGGCTTCACACCATACTGAATTCTCAAGGACAGAGATCGTGTAAACTTCTGTAATTCTAATCAATTATGTATTGTCATGTACCTAATCTGTGGTATAAAGTTCATTATAATCACATGTATCATTCTTGGTGTTGCATTTTTCACAAACATTAGTGCGGCTAAATCAATTACTTTGTATACATTCAATGTATCATAATCTAAAATTTTTCGAATCCATTCAATTGCATGTGATGGGCTGATTATATCTTGAGTTTCACTTGTGAATTCAAATATATCAGCACATTTTTCAAATGTTTTCGTTCTTTAGGTACAATCCGTTTCCAGTCTTCTTTAGTTATCTCGTCGTCGGATATTAATTTACATATTGATACACTATTTGAGGGCATGCAATTTAAAAGAAATATTATATTTTAATCATCTTGGATTACAGTTATTTCTTCTGTGATGGAACACTTTGTGGTAAAATTGCGCTGCCTCCCATGCATTGCTATTAGCATGTCCCTACCTGAAATGGATGTCGGCCATCTCACCATTAGAAAATGTGTGTGGAGCCATGTCGACTGCTTCAAATGCAGCTACGACTGCACATCGCTGTTGAGATTCAATGTGATGGCTGGTACCTGGAACATAAGGCATGAAAAATGTTGCAATAATACAATGGGTGCGCATGTGCATATACATCATAATTCGGAAACAATTTGTTTCCGAACTTATGTTTATTTTTTGTTATTATTTCATTGTCCTCTACATGCCCCTGCAGGTAGTATCCATAATATTGAAAGAACTGGTATAATAAACATAAATTTGAGACTTGGACAGTGAGAGTAATGGTAAATTGTTGATACATTTTTACACTTACGTTGCTGAATGACTTGTTTTCCAAAATCTGCACCTAAAGTGGAAACAAGAAAAGTCTTTCATTTATGCTGTGATTTTTTNGCTGAATGACTTGTTTTCCAAAATCTGCACCTAAAGTGGAAACAAGAAAAGTCTTTCATTTATGCTGTGATTTTTTAATTTGGATGTGGTGTTTCAGGGTTTGATTGTGGACCAAACAATAGAAAAAGTTTCTTTTTGCGCTCCGGATCGTAGCCATGAGAAGGGATTTTCGTACATCTGTAGGGATGGCACGACACGGCGTTGGATGTGCCACGGATTCTTAGCATTAAAAGAATCTGTAAGTAATCAAGTCTTTATTTTGAATAGCATACATTTTTGTATCAATGTATTTTTTTTTTTAATGTTTAATCAGAGATTCAAGGATTATGTGAACATTTTCAAAATCTGTTAGTAAGCAAATAATATTTTATTCAGAATTTTCTAAATATTTTGTATGGAATTACAAGGTTATCATAGTTAGTAAAAGTCAAGAATTTGAGAACTGGTTAGTAAAAGTATTTAATTTTGTGAAGACTGTGCCTTTATTCAGGAATCTCTCTTGAAAATGGTTTTAGTTAGGAAAGCTAGTCCTGTACAGTAATATATTTCTCATCTTCCCCATGATATAATAGACGTCAACAAGTTTGAAGCTAGTACAGATGTTGTCTTAAGAGTTTTTTTCCTCAGATTATGAATTGCAAAACCAACCGTGAACAACTATGGTAATTTGTTGAATTCTGCAGTATGGCACCACTTTGTTACCTGAAGAAGCTGGCCCACACATTGCACAGCCCGATAACTACTGCAACTCTACGTTAGTCACCGCAACTACCGGCATGCATAGACAGAGAAGACTACCCAACAACCACGTGTTTGCTATCAGTGCGGCCACGTATTGAAATAACACCTGCTTTACAATGTACACACAGAATGTGACGTAATGTCTCAATCCCACCATTCCCCTCCCTTCTATTCACCTCTACCACTGCCTACAGTCTGTGACAGTGCTATATATGCAGAGTGCACTCCTGTCTGCTCTTCTCCCATCCTCTCCAACCCCCCTCGGGCAATACTCGCATGTTGTGTCCCCACGCACAAAGTGCAGGTCTGAAACAAGTGGTGCTTGCCTCACTAAGATTTCACGTTCTCCTGGGTGACAGGAGGGCTGCCTTGCATAGTCATTTATTGAACATGGTTTTTCTGCATATCTCTCAGCATTAGTAAACTTGCGATTATAAAAGTTTTATGTAGTTTCAGTTGTTTTTACGGCAACTTTTGTTGCATTGGGATAGTTTGTTTGCAGAGATGCGAGCTGGACTTTTCCTGTAGAATTGTTGTTCTACTGTTGGTTAATTCCATAACTTGGTTTCTGTGTGAATATAACATGTGTGGTGTATGTCAGTAATGTTACACCCAGAAACTTCATTTTATCGAATTTCTTTTAGTGTTTGGTTTGTGTTGGAACCCTAGGCCCTTGTTCAAGAATATTGTTATTAATGACTGCAGAGGCTGGCATTTCTAATCCAAATGTTGTAGTGCTAGTTGATGTGCTTTATTACCGTTTGTTTGTTGAGTTGGATCACTGTTGTGTCGTGAGCATGTTGTGTTGTAACAATAGTTTGAGATCTGTGTCAGGTATTGTATTTGTATACCCTTCATACTGGGGGTATCTGGTCATTTAAATGTACAATTTGGGAAATAGATGTTCTACTATTTTAATTTTTTTTAATGATTCCTTAGGTAAACTCTGCAGTCGTTTCTTGGTATTCAGCATGAATTCATACATTTCAAATAGTTTTTGAGAAATCACATATGTTAAACGATTGCGACTTGGATTTACATTTGGTTTGCCCGATCGAGACGCACTCACCCATACAACATGTCTGCTATCTAGCCTCACACACTCTTTCCAATGCTTACATTTCCATAGTTCATAGTGACGTGATTCATTGCAAAACACACAAAAGTTAGGTCTAACCTAACTGATAGTCAAAATGCATAATGTTGGTTACTGAACACCACCACTTAATCTGTAGCACTTACACATTATTTCACCCCTTTGCAATTCTGTACTAATAACATGTCTGTACTTGTCACATTCTTATCATTAATTTTAACCCACCTTGAGTGATGTGTAGAATATCAGTAATGCCATTTTTTGTGCAAAATTTTTGACAGCTGTGTTAAATTGGGGACAAAACATCAGAGAACATAGGCTACTGTTGTATGTGGCTTCGATACAGACTGCTTGTTTTGGTTGCTGCGTAACAGTCCAGTCTTTTGGTCATTCTTGTTTGTAGCAAAATGGTTTCCACTGTGTGTGCACGCATTTCCGTGCTGAAACACAGCACATGGCCATAGAAGCCGTGGGGGTTGTGGGTGTCCGAACCTCCATCAGCGTTATAATGACTGCCGCTGGAATTACGGTCACCACCAGAGACCCCAGAATCATAGTTATGCTAGAATTTGTTGTTTTTTGTAACTTCAATATCATACCTAAAAATAACGCTCAGTTCAGTTTATATTTTTACTTCTACAGTAAAGCACCAGTACAACGAACTTCATTACAACGAACATTTCATAAGTACAAACAAACCATTTGGTCCCGCCAAAATGCTATACTTTAACATGTAAATAATTTTCAGTAGTACAAATTTTTAGCTTAAAATTTACGGTCAATTTANCATTTCATAAGTACAAACAAACCATTTGGTCCTGCCAAAATGCTATACTTTAACATGTAAATAATTTTCAGTAGTACAAATTTTTAGCTTAAAATTTACGGTCAATTTATAAAACATTCACTTTAACTAACACCTTTTGCGCTTCACGAATCCAAAAATTTTGGTAGTAATTTTTTTTTAACGGAAATGAAATTAACTTTTTGCATCCACAAACGCCGTGGACACTTAACAATATGAAAACATAAACAATTTCCCTGGTATTCTCATAGATGTTGCAGTTCTTTGGTGGTGTAGTTGGTCACAAGCTTTTGTGTTGGCTGATGCAACTAGCGCTTGCCGGCGGTTCAGTGGAGAACTACGTTAGCAGCAGCTGATACTACAGTACAACGTGGTGCGGCAAAGAAAACGCTAGCAGCTTAGTGCCTAGTGCAGGATTGTGACACTGGCTATGAAATCTATGCCCGTGACTTAACAAAAGTTTTACGTCAACCTATAGTGTTAGTGTGTTCTACGAGTTACTTCGTAAAGTATGTAAACATTGTGTTTGTTTAATTCCGTGTTTGCTGTAATAGTTACATATTTCATTTAGTTTTTGTTTGTGAATTCTACAATAATTTTTGATCACGCTTCATTAAAAATGCTGACAAGAAAACGAAAGGCAATTTACCTAAAAAATAAATTGGCGATATTAAAAGCAGTAGACGATGGAAGAAAAAAAAATGATATTGCTAACGAATGTGGAATAGCAAAATCCATGCTTTCGACGATATTAACCCAACGCACCGTAATTGAGAAGAATAATTTTTTGTCACCCGAACGTAAACGTGTACGCCCTTCACCTTTTGAAGAACTGGAGAAGAAATTGTTTGACTGGCTAATGCATTCCAGGAAATCAAATATACCAGTTGGCGGAAATATTTTTCAGGAAAAGGCACGAGAAGAAGCCCTGAAATTGGGCATTGAAAACTTTCAGGCTTCTGGTGGTTGGCTGCATAGGTTCAAAGTAAGGCATAATTTAACCACTTTGAAAGTATGTGGAGAAGCTGCTGCTGTTAATCCTGAGGTTCAGGACAAATGGCAGGAAAATCTTGACACACTTATCTCGGGATATGAAAAAAAAGACGTTTTTAATTGTGATGAAACTGGAGTTTTTTACAATCTCCTCCCAGACAGAACTTTGGAGGTAAAAGCTTGAACCTGTCATGGAGGAAAGAAAAGTAAGGAGCAGTTTACTGTTCTGTTTTGTGTTAATAGTGATGGGTCTGAGAAAATGGAACCACTAGTGATTGGGAAGTTTTCAAAACCCAGATGTTTAAAAAATTTGAAACACCTTCCCTGCAAATACAAAGCCAACTCAAGTTCATGGATGACATCATCATTATTTCAAGAANTACCCAACAACCACGTGTTTGCTATCAGTGCGGCCACGTATTGAAATAACACCTGCTTTACAATGTACACACAGAACGTGACGTAATGTCTCAATCCCACCATTCCCCTCCATTCTATTCACCTCTACCACTGCCTACAGTCTGTGACAGTGCTATATATGCAGAGTGCACTCCTGTCTGCTCTTCTNCTTCTATTCACCTCTACCACTGCCTACAGTCTGTGACAGTGCTATATATGCAGAGTGCACTCCTGTCTGCTCTTCTCCCATCCTCTCCAACCCCCCTCGGGCAATACTCGCATGTTGTGTCCCCACGCACAAAGTGCAGGTCTGAAACAAGTGGTGCTTGCCTCACTAAGATTTCACGTTCTCCTGGGTGACAGGAGGTCTGCCTTGCATAGTCATTTATTGAACATGGTTTTTCTGCATATCTCTCAGCATTAGTAAACTTGCGATTATAAAAGTTTTATGTAGTTTCAGTTGTTTTTACGGCAACTTTTGTTGCATTGGGATAGTTTGTTTGCAGAGATGNTTATAAAAGTTTTATGTAGTTTCAGTTGTTTTTACGGCAACTTTTGTTGCATTGGGATAGTTTGTTTGCAGAGATGTAAGCTGGACTTTTCCTGTAGAATTTTTCTTCTACTGTTGGTTAATTCCATAACTTGGTTTCTGTATAAATATAACCTGTGTGGTGTATGTCCGTAATGTTACACCCAGAAACTTCATTTTATCGAGTTTCTTTTAGTGTTTGGTTTGTGTTGGAACCCTAGGCCCTTGTTCAAGAATAGTGTTATTGATGGCTGCAGAGGATGGAATTTCTAATCCAAATGTTGTAGTTTTAGTTGATGTGCTTTATTGCTGTTTGTCTGTTGAGTTAGATCACTGTTGTGTGGTGAGCATGTTGTGTTGTAACAATAGTTTGAGATCTGTGTCTGGTATTGTATTTGTATATCCTTCATACTGGGCGTATCTGGTCATTTGAATGTACAATTTGGGAAATAGGTGTTCCACTATTTAAATTTTTTAAATGATTCCTTAGGTAAACTCTGCAGTCGTTTCCTGATATTCAGCATGATTTCATACATTTCAAATAGTTTTTGAGAAATCACATATGTTAAACGATTACGACTTGGATTTACATTTGGTTTGCCCGATCGAGACCATGTTTTAGCGATGCACACTCACCCATACAACATGTCTGCCATCTAGCCTCACACTCTCTTTCCAATGTTTACATTCCCATAGTTCATAGTGACGTGATTCATTGCAAAACACACAAAAGTTAGGTCTAACCTAACTGATAGTCAAAATGCATNCCATAGTTCATAGTGACGTGATTCATTGCAAAACACACAAAAGTTAGGTCTAACCTAACTGATAGTCAAAATGCATAATGTTGGTTACTGAACACCACCACTTAATCTGTAGCACTTACACATTATTTCACCCCTTTGCAATTCTGTACTAATAACATGTCTGTACTTGTCACATTCTTATCATTAATTTTAACCCACCTTGAGTGATGTGTAGAATATCAGTAATGCCATTTTTTGTGCAAAATTTTTGACAGCTGTGTTAAATTGGGGACAAAACATCAGAGAACATAGGCTACTGTTGTATGTGGCTTCGATACAGACTGCTTGTTTTGGTTGCTGCGTAACAGTCCAGTCTTTTGGTCATTCTTGTTTGTAGCANATGTGGCTTCGATACAGACTGCTTGTTTTGGTTGCTGCGTAACAGTCCAGTCTTTTGGTCATTCTTGTTTGTAGCACAATGGTTTCCACTGTGTGTGTACGCATTTCCGTGCTGAAACACAGCACATGGCCATAGAAGTCGTGGGGGTCGTGGCTGTCCGGGCATCCATCGGCGTTTAATGACCGACGCTGGAATTACGGTCACGACCCGAGACCCCAGAATCATAGTTATGCTAGAATTTGTTGTTTTTTGTAACTTCAATATCATACCTAAAAATAACGCTCNCGACGCTGGAATTACGGTCACGACCCGAGACCCCAGAATCATAGTTATGCTAGAATTTGTTGTTTTTTGTAACTTCAATATCATACCTAAAAATAACGCTCAGTTCAGTTTATATTTTTACTTCTACAGTAAAGCACCAGTACAACGAACTTCATTACAACGAACATTTCATTAGTACGAACAAACCATTTGGTCCCGCCAAAATGCTATACTTTCACATGTAAATAATTTTCAGTAGTACGAATTTTTCGCTTAAAATTTACGGTCGATTTATAAAACATTCGCTTTAACGAACACCTTTTGCGCTTCACGAATCCAAAAATTTTGGTAGTAATTTTTTGTAAACGGAAATGAAATTAATTTTTCGCATCCACAAACGCCGTGGACACTTACGAAAACATAAACAATTTCACTGGTATTCTCATAGATGTTGCAGTTCTTTGGTGGTGTAGTTGGTCACAAGTTTTTGTGTTGGCTGATGCAACTAGCGCTTGCCGGCGGTTCAGTGGAGAACTACGTTAGCAGCAGCAGATACTACAGTACAACGTGGTGCGGCAAAGTGCTTTACACGGAAAAACAATTAAGGAGTAGTAGTCGTAAACTGTTCGGCGATGTTTGGAGGGAAGTATATGAGAATAGTCTGTTATCTCAGCTCTCGCTCTTACATCAACACTCCTCCCTTCTCTCTCTCTTTAGCTTAGCCCTCCCCAGTAAACAACACTGCTAGCCGATCGATACATTCCTCCAAGGCTTCTTTGTTTGGTAGGAAGGCCACGGGTCGGGAGTAAGAGAGGAAGAGACGTTTTTTTTTCGGGGTGTCACATTCCAGCACGGCAAAAAAAACCAAAGAGTCACTGTAAAAGATGCAAAAAAAAAAAAGGGCCACCCAGAAACCATAAAAGAAGAAAAAAAAAAGATAAGAAATCCGGACGTCCACCCAGCTGTTGACCTTCTTTTAACGAACTTTTGTAGGTTAGGTTACCTTTATCATACAGCACGCCACAATGTTTTGGTTTGGAGGCCATGAGTTATTTAATTAAAGTATTTTTCAAACATATCACAATCACCACATATTAATGTAAAAAAAGAATAATTTTTTACATATTTACTAACCTTAAATAAATTTAAAACAACAAGTTTATCTGTATACATTAAAACTTATCTTCACACTTTGTTATTGTTCAATTCTTCCATATAACTGTTAAATAAAACATTTAATGAATTTTACCTGCCTTGGTTTAATAAAGTTGCAAGCAAAAGGCAAGTATTCAAAATACATAGAACCGAATACTGGAACCGATATTTAAATTGTAGAATCTAAATCGACATTTTTGGTTATTCGACCCATCCCTAATTTACATTTAGTTTTCGTTGGTGAATTGTACGATAATTTTTGTTCACACTTCATTAAAAATGCTGACAAGAAAACGAAAGGCAATTGACCTAAAAACTAAATTGGCGATATTAAAAGCAGTAGATGACGGAAGAAAAAAAAATTATATTGCTAACGAATTTGGAATAGAGAAATCCACGCTTTCGACGATATTAACCCAACGCACTGTAATTGAGAATGATTTTTTGTCACCTGAACGTAAACGTGTGCGCCCTTCACCTTATGAAGAACTGGAGAAGAAATTGTTTGACTGGCTAATGCATTCCAGGAAATCAAATATACCAGTTGGCGGAAATATTTTTCAGGAAAAGGCACGAGAAGAAGCCCTTAAATTGGGCACTGAAAACTTTCAGGCTTCTGGTGGTTGGCTGCATAGGTTCAAGGTAAGGCATAATTTAACCACTTTGAAAGTATGTGGAGAAGCTGCTGCTGTTAATCCTGAGGTTCAGGACAAATAGCAGGAAAATCTTGACACACTTATCTCGGGATATGAAAAAAAAGACATTTTTAATTGTGATGAAGCCGGGGTTTTTTACAATCTTCTCCCAGACAGAACTTTGGAGGTAAAAGGTCGAACCTGTCATGGAGGAAAGAAAAGTAAGGAACGGTTTACTGTTCTGTTTTGTGTTAATAGTGATGGGTCTGAGAAAATGGAACCACTAGTGATTGGGAAGTTTTCAAAACCCAGATGTTTCAAAAATGTGAAACACCTTCCCTGCAAATACAAAGCCAACTCAAGTTCATGGATGACATCATCATTATTTCAAGAATGGCTCCAGAGTTTTGATTGTAGGATGGGGGTGCAAAATAGGAAAATTCTGCTGTTTATAGATCACTGTCCTGCTCATAATGCTAACATATCAGCACTGAAGAACATCAAAGTGATTTTTTTCCCTCCAAACTGCACCAGTACCCTGCAGCCACTAGATCAAGGGATTATAGCACAGGTCAAAAAAGACTACAAAAAGCAACTGGTGCAATTCCTTCTGCGCCAAATGGAATCTGGTAAAGATGCTAGAAGTTCCTTGAAGTGGAACATTCTTCAGGCCATGCACAGGCTCGTGTTAGCATGGAACAGAATCACACCTGCCACAGTTGCAAATTGTTTTGCCAAGGCAGGGTTTCCAGCAAATACACAGGAAGTTGACTGCACCAAAGAAGAAGAGGAGTGTGAAGCTGCCTGGGTAGAAATGAAGAAAAAATTTGACATTAATGAAACTTCATTCAGTGATTTTGTGTCAGTGGATAATCAGGTATCCACTTGCTCTCCTGTCACGGACGAGATACCCGCAGAGAACATTCAGGCTAGCAGCGATGACAATGACTCAGAAGAGGAAACCGAGATCAAACGTCCTCAACGGGAAGAAATCTGTAATGCATTGGATGTGTTAGAAAGGCTTTTTCTGACATCTGTAAATTTATCCCATCACATGTCATCACTACAAAAAATAGAAAGAGATGTAACTAAAGAACTTAGAGACATGAAGAAGCAGACAACCATCAAAGAGTTCTTTTCTAAAGTTGAAATCAATTGAAGTGTCATGTTTTGTTCTTAAAATATTTCATTTTCTTCAGTATTGTTTTGAAATGGTTTCATGTATGTACGTAACTTTTATTGTTAACTGAATGTGCTTAAAACATTTTAGTTTATATCAGCAGAATGTTCTTGTGTGGTGTTTTGCTGCAGTGAGTCGGAATGTTTTAAAGGTATTCCTACATTTTATGTAGTACTGTATTCTTAATTCATATACTGTTTACTCTCTTTATGGTATTGTTTCTATGTAGTACATTACCTACTTACGTATGATTATGTACATATAAAATGTCATATACACTACAATTAGTGACACATTTAAAATCGTACACTTCTACAATTCCAAGTGGTTTATTGATGAAACAAATTGCGATGCCTAAAATCTTTGATTTCAGTATAAAGAACTTCATTATAACAAACAAGTGGTAATTTGGGTCCCTTGGAGTTTGTTATAGTGAAGCTTTACTTACTTCAATATTGAACATATTTCAAGGTACATATTTGGGATGAGACTAGCATTAGCAAACATTGCAGGTCAATTAAATTATATTCAGTCTCCTAACAAAAAAAAAATTAATGAATCTGAAATGGAAGCTTGGCCAAAATGGCCTCCTTCACTTTTTAGTGGGCATGGGTGTANAAAAAAAAAATTAATGAATCTGAAATGGAAGCTTGGCCAAAATGGCCTCCTTCACTTTTTAGTGGGCATGGGTGTAGAAGCCGAGGTGGTACGGTAAATAAAAAAGGCCTCATTATAGGTGGACCTCCCTCTGGAAAAATATACTTTCTACATTCTCGGGACAGTATAACAGCTACAGTGTGGATGTGTGTGCAGGGAGAAAGACTGAGCCACGCCGTCGGCTGTGCGTTTGCTGCGTGCCTGGAGCGAAAGCAGAAGAGGGACAAGGAGTGTGGGGTCACCATGACCTTCGATACCAAGAACTCTACCTTCACGCGTACAGGCAGCTTCAGGCAGGCGTCCATCACGGAGAGGCTGCAAGATCCCCAGGAGGTGAAACCCACAGGTCAGCACCATTTCACTTATTTTAATGTTTGCATGTTCTCTTTTTGCAAGAACTGAGAGGTGCTAACATTTCTTATTGTAAGTGAAATTTAACACAAATGCAGAAAATACTCAGATTGTATATATACAGTATATATATATNAACATTTCTTATTGTAAGTGAAATTTAACACAAATGCAGAAAATACTCAGATTGTATATATACAGTATATATATATTTGGTACCAGAAAGACAGTTTTTTTTAATAATCATCCAAATAATAATATTATATTTGCCAGCATATAAGACTACCAAGCATATAAGCTAAGTCATGGTTTTGAAGTGACCAAAATTTGAAAAAAAAAAAATTAATTGGTTCATGTAAGAAATTCCTAACCAAAAATATTATTAGGCCTCTCAAATAATTGTAAACAACGCTACACAGATTTTTTTTTTTGTTATGGGAGTCATGTTGTGTGTGTTGCGTCAAGGTCACGACAGGCAAAATCTGAACTATGTCGCAGTCACCGCAGTGTCACTGACTGGCAAAGTGTGGGGCAAGCGGCTGGTGCCGTGCCGAGGGGAGAATAGAGGTCATAACATCACTAATTGGGTGGGTGGGTGGATTGATCCACTTGAACAAGAAACTGCTCCTCTGGGGGGGTTGTTTCTCCCCTTGCCCTCTTACCCCTGGGTGACAGCGAATAATTCTGCAAGTAAAAGTGTATAACAAGAAACTGTGTGATGAGGTTCTTTTGCAGCGATTTTCGTAATCAGTGTTTACAGCTTATTTTGTGAAAACTTGGTTTTACTAATCAGCAAGCAAATGTTTGTTCCAAAGCAGATAGTATGCGACATCTGTCAGTCAAGTCTAGTATTGACGTTAGTGGTTTATGCATGTGTGCACTAGTTATTTTGAAATCATTGCATCACTTTGTATATTGGAGGTATATGTTACTATATGAAGTTTGTAAAATACTTTTAAAACCTATTTCGTTGGTGAATAATACATCTGTTACCTAAGTAATACACAGTGACTTTATTCCACTTAAGCACAGCGGTTAGACTACTTGCCTCCCATCGAGGTGAACCAAATTAGATTGCTGGCGGGGTCGCTCCTAGATTTTCACGTGTGGGAATCTTGCCAAACTATGCCGCTGGTCGGCAGGTTTTCTCAGGGATCTCCCGTTTTTCCTGACCTCACATTCCGACNCAGGGATCTCCCGTTTTTCCTGACCTCACATTCCGACACTGCTCCATGCTCTTCTCGCTTAACTCTCATCGGCTGTCAAGAACTCGATGTTAACAGCCGCATANACATTCCGACACTGCTCCATGCTCTTCTCGCTTAACTCTCATCGGCTGTCAAGAACTCGATGTTAACAGCCGCATAAATCTCTTCACTCACTCACTCCACATGTAGCAATGCACTTTTCTGCACATTGGATGCATGCAGCATGGCGTAGTGATGTCAAGCGTCATGCTAGCTGCATGTAACCACATGGTGATGTTCTCCGCCAACTGGGCTGTCTCGTCTGGTATATACATTAGTGATATCCTATGACCACCACACAGAAGTTGAGTGGTGCGAGGTCTGGTGACCTTGGTGGCCATTCAACCCTCCCCCCCCCACTCCAAATGTGTGGTAGGTGCCGTGTAGCATTCCACACATGATTGCTGCAGAACAAGAAGCGGTACCATCTCGCTGAAGTTACATCTGGTGCACAGGTAATGGGACATCCTCGAGCAGGCGAAGTAAGATTGTGTGACTGAAGAAACTATAGTACTNTACATCTGGTGCACAGGTAATGGGACATCCTCGAGCAGGCGAAGTAAGATTGTGTGACTGAAGAAACTATAGTACTGCGAATTCACCTAGCCTGGTAGCAAGTCGGGGCCAACAAGTGTATCCCCCAAAATATCAGCCTGTACACTGATGCTGAATTGCTGTCCATAGGCATGAACTGTAGTGGTGTTTGGATTAGCAGGTGCTCAAAGGTGGTTGCTGTGAGGGGTCGTCACATCATGTGTGAAATGTTCTTCATCGGCCCATGTTATGCGACTTACGAAATCCTGCTCAGCTTCATGTTGTTGCAAATTCCATTGGCAGAACAGTACCTGGTGAGGAAGGTCAGCTGGTAGCAGACACTGTGTTGTGGTGTAATGGTACGAGTGGTAGCCCTCGTCGGGCAGAACCTGGTATACTGCCTACCATGTAGCCTGCACGATGTCCCTTTTGCTGCATGCTGGCACCTGTTGGACAGTGGTTGTTACAGCATGCTCAGTCTCTCGTGTCCACAGTGCATTGCCATCCTGCATCCACATGCAGTGCTGATCCCATTTGACCATTCTCCCAGCAAAGTAACTCCAATAGGAAAAACACATCCACACTTACATGCCTTCTGTTAGGGTAGTGGTTGGCATAATTGTGCTGTAGATCTGGCTTGACTGCTTGATGCACCCATTGCCATATACCCATACTCTCTGCACTTCTACTCCACGGTGTGACACTACTGAGCTTTGCTCTTTAGCCTACGTCATACCACCAACTCTTAATGTAAGGTGTAGTATTGCAACGTCACCTCACTGTATACCACAAGTTTGCTACAACGGTTTTCCTAACTTGGTCACTTTTCTCAGAAACTAAGGGCCTAGCACATTTTTACCTAACAGTATTTTCTACTTAGTTTTGATAACAAGCTTGCGTGGTGCAGTCCATATCAGTGAATTTTCTGACAACTTGTATAATGCAAAGTTTATGAATTAAGTAAATCCCATAACAAATCTGAAACGTTCATAGTTTAGCATTCTCTCAGCAGCCTCAAGTGAACACAACTTGTTAGTAGAAATGCACATTCCGAAACAAATATTTCTTTATTTAGGTTTATGTATATCAAAACTTGATCTCACATCGGCAAGCAATCCACATTTAAACTGTGGCTAAAATGAGCGATTTTTATGTGCATTGAAGTTGCTCAAACAGAAGACAAATTCCAGAATTTGACATTAATTTTACCTTCACAAGTGATATAATTTATTTCCAATTACCTAAGTACGCTCGACAGTACAGCGAGAGCAGCACAAACATACAACGCGTAGCTTCCTCTTGGTTCTTTGTTTCTCCCGAGGAGGAATAAACTTGCGTAGTTAGCGAGTATCACTTATTTTTGTTTTAGTTAATTTTCATTCAGCATTTGTCNCCGAGGAGGAATAAACTTGCGTAGTTAGCGAGTATCACTTATTTTTGTTTTAGTTAATTTTCATTCAGCATTTGTCGTCTGGCAAATAATAGTTAAATGTTTTGAATTTTATTAGATTTTATACTGATTATTTAATAAATAATAGTTTTTGNCCGAGGAGGAATAAACTTGCGTAGTTAGCGAGTATCACTTATTTTTGTTTTAGTTAATTTTCATTCAGCATTTGTCTGGCAAATAATAGTTAAATGTTTTGAATTTTATTAGATTTTATACTGATTATTTAATAAATAATAGTTTTTGNTGTCTGGCAAATAATAGTTAAATGTTTTGAATTTTATTAGATTTTATACTGATTATTTAATAAATAATAGTTTTTGAATTCAGGACCCATAATTAAAATGATATTTTACTATTTAAAGATGTAAAAATGATGTACATATTCAGAAGTGATGGCAAGATGGTTTCTACTTGCAAGTTGGTAACATTGATGAAATGGCATGTTGTGGGACATTATTTTTCTTTATGTGAAAAATGCTTAAAATTACAAAAAAAAGTTCATTCATGCTGTATAATTAACCTACATACATAAATGACAGTTGTGATCAATTGGTGTTTTTACATACCAACGTATGACTATGCCAACTACCAACGTATGTTGGACAAGTGGAATGGTGTGCTTAACAAAATGACTGTTCATGTTGGTTCAGTGTGCGACTCAAGAGTGTTGGTCGTATGAAGTTTATATGTTTCTAACTGTGCACAACTTTTATGACTATATAGTAGGTAGATAAAAACCACATTTGTTTATATAGAAATTTTCAAACTTTTCCTTGGCTGTTTCAAACTTGAGTAATTTACTTTGTTTCTGTGAACGGAATATTTGCTACAGCTCCAGTAAGTTGATCAAAATGCTAAAGCCCATTGGGAAATCGTGTGTGCAGGAGAAATATGAGCAGAACAAAAGTTACAGTGTTAGTGTTTGTTCACAGTGTTGTGTTACCACCATCTTTGTTGTAACTGTTCTCATGTGAAGTTATGTTTTAAAATAAGCAACACGTGTNCACAGTGTTGTGTTACCACCATCTTTGTTGTAACTGTTCTCATGTGAAGTTATGTTTTAAAATAAGCAACACGTGTGGTGTGCTCGAGTTTTCTTTCTTTTCATTGGACTTCATATACTAATCTCTCGTAATTTTTTTTCCAGTTTAGGCCATCCTTTTACAAAAATTACCAAAACCTTACACTAGAGCGCAAATAGTTCCTATAATGTTGTTTTCCCACCACTTTTCTAACAGTTTTAAACACAATCACTGCATANCACTAGAGCGCAAATAGTTCCTATAATGTTGTTTTCCCACCACTTTTCTAACAGTTTTAAACACAATCACTGCATATTATTGTGTAATATACTTAATGTGCAATATCGTGAAGAAACACATTTTAATAATATGGAGAATAATCACAGTAAGAACCAGCGTCTGTTTAAAAGTAATGACAAATACATATGACTATAATTCTGAACACTTACAGTATTTGGTATGCTTTATGAAATATGTTGGCATTGTTTTGAATATAAAAAAGCATTTAACAGTTGAAATATAAAAGTCATGTTATAGGGTTTTTGTTTTATGTATATGGGTGGGGATACATAATTGGTACCTGAAAGTAGAATTTCAGCAGTATTTCAGGAAAGTGTGAACTGATTATGAATGGGCTGTAGTATTAATTTGTGTAGAACAGATGTCACGAGTGAGATTCATGTTGTTGCAGACCCTCCTCCCGTGAAACAAGTCTTCAACCCTCACGCGATAGAGCGTCCCCATGCCACCCTGTCCATGATACAACGGCAAGGTTCTTTTCGTGGGTTCACACAACTGAACCAGGCATCTCCATTCAAGAGGCAGATGTCCCTGCGAATCTCAGACCTGCCGTCCACTTTGGAACGACAACGCTCGCTCAGCCTCGAGGGATCAGACTTCAGAATGCCACCCATACACTTGAAGGCACCAGGTGAGTGTCTCCATTTTATTGCTTGTGAGGTGGTGTTTCCAGTAGCTGTCATTCATCATAGTTACATTGTGGTAAGTGAAGACTTTTACATCTTTTTTTTTTNGAGGTGGTGTTTCCAGTAGCTGTCATTCATCATAGTTACATTGTGGTAAGTGAAGACTTTTACATCTTTTTTTTTTGCTTCATTGTGGATTAGCCTTGTAAACTATTATGTCTGAAATAATTTATTTCTGAAAAGTTTTCANCTTTTTTTTTTGCTTCATTGTGGATTAGCCTTGTAAACTATTATGTCTGAAATAATTTATTTCTGAAAAGTTTTCAGTTCTCGTTGCTTGCATGGTTGGATAATGGTGTGACCTCTTTCCCATTTTTATGTGGACCTTGTGTATTTACTCTCTGAGAAATGTCACATATTGGAAATTGCCTTAAGTTCTAATAACTTGAGTAAGTGATAATTTTTCTCTGTTTGAATGATTTTTGGTTAAATGTACCATACTAACATTACAAACCCAGGGTTAGTTCTTATCACTTNTTTTTCTCTGTTTGAATGATTTTTGGTTAAATGTACCATACTAACATTACAAACCCAGGGTTAGTTCTTATCACTTTTCTTCCAGTCTTCCTTTTCCGATAAATTCTTCTTCACTTGATTCCACTTTTTTTCCCCACGTTCTTGTAGTACTTTCTTTTTTATGATTCTTACAGTACCAATATTTGCTCAGTAGATTTTTTGTCATTACTTATGTTTAGTGCAATTTTACTGTTAGTGGGAGCAGCTGTGCAATATTTGTAGTTTGTTNAGATTTTTTGTCATTACTTATGTTTAGTGCAATTTTACTGTTAGTGGGAGCAGCTGTGCAATATTTGTAGTTTGTTATGTTGGTTGCTTGTATTGGTAGCCACTGCATCCTTCTATCCGTCTTCTTTGTCCCGACATGATTTTTTAGTTTTTCTATTTGTTACGTCAAATTAGGCTGTGAGCATGCTGCAGCAGTAAAGATTCGCCGGTAGAAATTGCCACAAATGAAAATTTACTGTCTCTTAAGAGTATATGTTAAAAATGGTATACNGAGCAGTTTCACCATTTTGGAAATGTTGAAAAATAATGTTCAGGTAAGAATGATCGTCAATAAAGTGATGTTTCTTGTGCTGATGTCATTCAACTGCAATCGGGAACCTAAATTCTGCAACAGAAAGCAAACTGAAATTTTAAAATTTGCTTTTATAAATTTTATTAAAATGAGAGCTTCATACATGTAGTTTTCAGTATGCATGTAGGTAGTTATTATTTTGGAACAGTAACACATCTTGTTTACCTATTTTCAAGTTAACAGAATTAATAAATATGTTGCAGTTGGCATGATGTGCTATGTAAATACTAGAAGTCGCTGGACAACTTGTTGCAGAGTAGAATTGGAAGAGTGCCATTGGTAGTCCATTGCAACAGTAGCTTCAATACCTGCGCAAACCGTGTCACTGTCATTTGTTCAGCAAACCCATCTTGGCTGCCCCAACGTGACACAGAATCAAATGACCTCGTTTATCAATAAAAACTATTAGTCCACCACATATTGAGTCTGTCAAGCAGTGCTGATAGTGTCTGCATGTGCTTACAAACATCGTGTAGTGCTATCAGCCTTACATTGTCTACAGTGCAAATTAAACTGGCATATACTGCAACCTGCTGCTCGATCATACCCTTGAGATAAAAGGCTAAACTTAAAAGGATGCAAAGCGAATTAAATAACTCCTTGCGGTGCTTTGTGCTGTAACATGAATGGCAGCGAAAAATGAAGCCACTATGCAGCGAGCCACAAGTTCAGAAAACCCTGTAGTTTCAAGACTTAACGTATTTGATAGCATGTTGGTAGCATATTTTGTACTTATGGATTCCTTCAAAATTTGGGATGCGACTTATGTAAAGCATTGATGAGATACTCAATGACAAAATTTTAACAGTGAACGTTTGCAATGTAACTAATGTTAATGATGTTCCCTGTCAGCAATTGGCATTCATTTCCTGCAAACAGTGCAGAAAAAAAAAAGGGGATGTTTTCAACTTCCATCTTCTCACCACCCCTAGCTACGCTCTTGGCGCCATGCAAGGAATAACAACCAGCTGGAACAAAATTGCACCAGAGACAATCGCAAACTGCTTCCAGCACACCCTTCACAACTTTCAATAAGAAACCATCATCCATCTGCCTGCCAGCAATGCCAAGTCTGTCGAAAACTCCTACAAAAACATGACTGCCAACATCTCCTAACCACAGCCTGGTATCTCCTTGGAGCCCCAGTATGCTGACTGCACCAGCACTTGTCCACGAGTAAAGGAAACTTGGAAGAAGTTTGCTCCAAGCTGCACTTACGAGGAATACGTTCATCATACGTGATGATGACTTGGCAGCTTGGGATGAACTCTCTGACAACATTGTCAGCAGGACGAGTCATTCAAAGGAGAGGAAGATGAAAAATAACAAGATCCAGAGCTTCAGAAATTATGAGGGTGAATGTCCTGTCAAATTCTTTCACATTTTATGAAAATCAAAGTGCATANAAATAACAAGATCCAGAGCTTCAGAAATTATGAGGGTGAATGTCCTGTCAAATTCTTTCACATTTTATGAAAATCAAAGTGCATATATTTTAAGACGGTGGGACAGTGTCGTGAACTATATAATGGACAGAACGTTCAAGAAAAAAGAAACTGGTTTCCATTGTGAACTTCTTCCAGAAGTAGTTTTTTTTTCTTTACAAAAAATACGATTTTAGTTTGTAATACGCACACACCGCTAAATTTTACTGCACTTCTTTATTTATTAACTGTAAATTTATAATTTATTTTCTTAATTTGTTTTAATATTGCTGCTATGTGTTAACAGGCTACAAGGAAAACTGTCTACAGTTCAAGTGTTTTTCCAATTGCTTTNGTTTTAATATTGCTGCTATGTGTTAACAGGCTACAAGGAAAACTGTCTACAGTTCAAGTGTTTTTCCAATTGCTTTTCACATAAGCCACTAGAGCTGATAATATGTGTTTTAATTATGCTGCTGCAGTGTGTTTACAAGTTATCAAAGAAACTTATGGTGCACAAAACATGATACCGTCAATCAGACTTTCCTCCTCTCCAAAAGTGTGCCCAGTGTCGTTGCTGTGGACAAAATTGAAGGCAGCCTTTGAATGTATAAATAAACACTCTTAATATGTCTCATTTTCCTGTGGTAATAAAAGTGGTTGTCCTTCACCAAACTTTCATTAATGCCCAAATCAAAGAATGGCAAAAACTAAAAAATTATGTATACTTACGAGTGAGTAGGACTAGCTTCTATTTTTTTTGGTTGCATGCTGTAATATTTGTACTGTTGTGTATTGTTTACTATATTGTTTATTATNGACTAGCTTCTATTTTTTTTGGTTGCATGCTGTAATATTTGTACTGTTGTGTATTGTTTACTATATTGTTTATTATGTTACATTAAGAATTTCCTCTGTAAAAGGAAGAGAAGTTCAACTAAACATTTAAGTGTTTGGAATTACGTTTATAACTTCAAACATTCCAACACCCACTGAAGTTGCTTTTTTTAATACAAAAATGTTGTTCTGAGCTAGTTGAAGTTTGCTGCATTTTAATCGCAGCACTTTAGCAATCCAATTTCTCTTCTGCCCGGCATGTAGGGGAGGAAACGATATTGAGCTGAACAACAGTCGAGTGTGCCTAAAATAGCCAAACATGATAAAGTGCTTTCTGCCCACTCGCATGGCATGTAAGGGGAGGAAGCAAGTTTGTACTGGGCTGACTGCCGAGCAATGGCGAATGGAAGGAGAGGAGAGTATAATGGTTGCTGCATTTTTGATAGGCATTACATTTCTCGCTCAATTTAAGGAAAATCTGCACAATTTACAGGGAATAGATGTTAAGTTTTGAATGAGGACATAATTAATGTTATTTAGATTGCAAATAGGTCCTGGTGTATTTTTTTGTCAAAACAATGATCCACATAATAGTTACACCCCAAATTTTGAAGGAAACTTTTAGTATAAAATGTGACTTATGCAATGAAGCTTGGATAACCTGAAAAATGGATGACTGATGCATGCGCAAATGAGAGTATATATTGTGTTTTTATCTTTTTAAAATATCTATGATTACATCTCCATAATGTAATAACACGTTCTCTAACCGGTCGTAATCCACATATTTTCCAGCAGTAGTTGTGCTTACTGTCTCCTCTCGCCCATCTCAGTACAGAATGGTAGGCAACTCAGCTTTATTCATAACCACTATACCCAATTATGTTACCATACTTTTGCTTCACAGTAGGGTTATCTAATGGAGGTTCAACGACAGCAGACTTATTCCTTCAAGGAAGGAGAAGCAATTGTAATATGGTTCAATGGTGTAATGAATTGTTTGTGTAAGGATGATTCCCTCGGGAAAAAATGTCCTGCCTCAGTTTTGCCCACTAAATAATTCCTTATGAAGATGACTGGGTGCAAATCAGCAACACTAACACAAGTGGTGATCAAACAAGATGTAGAACAACATTGAATTGTGTGCATCATATGTGAAATATTTAGTCGGTTTTTGAACTTGCGATTAATAGTTCTAGGTAGTTTCTTCAACTACTAGTATTAAGAGTTTGGAATATTCTCTTTCAATGTCTGCATATTAAAAAGCTAAAATGCTCGGTGTGTTAGTGAAGATACTCATTACTTGCATTGTTTGTTTAGATAGCATATGCTTAATTTATGCCTGCTGTTATTTAAGAGTGGCAAAACAGCAGAATATTGTAACAAGTGTTTTGTAAATTGCCCATTTACTTACTAACTCTAATTTTACACTAAGTTTTATACTAACGTCTATTTGTACTTTTCTTCCAGTTTCCTACATTGCTGTTCTGGGGATTACATTTTTTATCTGCATACTTGCACTGTGCAAGTGAAGGCTGTTTTTTGTTGCTTTTGTTCTATGCGCACAAGTGGATAAGGTGTTAAGAGGCTGGCATATTGTAAACTGTGTTGATGCATGCCCTAAAATGTCTATGTAGTGGCAATTCATATTCAACATAATGTACATTTTTGAATGTTTGTGTGATAAGCAAACATAATTTTAATTAAAAAAAAAAAAAATTGGTGTTGGAATGTATTGGTTTTATTTTTATGATTATACATTTTCAGCAATTTTAATATTGGCGTATCTGCATTTTATTTTGTAGTTAAAATTTTTGTTAATACGTAAATTTTCATAATATTGTTGCTACTTAGTTGCGATGTAGGGAAAAGCAACATTTATTGATTAGTAGTATTTTCTTTTTGCCACATTCCTATGATTGTCTGCTGTCCCTTAATACTGTCACAAGACAGGCACGCTACTTGCATCTGTGATCTGTGTGGAGTTAATAGCATGATCACTACAAATAATCAAATGGGTTTGCTGTGTGTTACATAGTGACGTAGTTTTTCTCTAGTTGTGATTTGGCCCTGTCAACTTATTTTGTCAAGAGACTAGAGATTCTATTGAAGCAAGCTATAGTTGGTCATATCCATGTCATAGTTCATCACAGATAATTGAACACTTGATGAAAACCTTTGTTCCCAATGTGTATTCCTGTACCAGCAGTGGACGTCAGCATTAATCAAGTAACACTGTGTAATTACTTGTAACATTGTTACCACGTCAGCTAGTGTTATAATGAGTAAAACAAAATTACCAGGTTTTGTGGCACTAGTTGAAACTTTTTTAAGTAAGGTGTTAGGACTTTGAACTAAAGTTTCCTGATGCGAGTAAAGTGCCAACTTTACTAAAAATGATTTACTCTAGTCAGTTAACATCAAAATTAATCCCGTTAAATTTTGTACTCCACTCAGTTAATATCAAAATTAATTCAGTTACAGGAATTACTTTTTTACCTCTAGTCAATATTTCAAATAATGTATTTTTGAAAAATTTTGTGACAACACATACAAAAAGATTTAAGTTTATTTCATGTCTATACACACTTAAACTTTCCACTAAAAAACTCATGAATCCTTTGCAGGAAGTAAATATAACTAAAGTGTCAATTTCCTACATAATTTTGTAGTAGATTAACAGCCATGCTGTGTNGCAATGTAACTAATGTTAATGATGTTCCCTGTCAGCAATTGGCATTCATTTCCTGCAAACAGTGCAGAAAAAAAAAAGGGGATGTTTTCAACTTCCATCTTCTCACCACCCCTAGCTACGCTCTTGGCGCCATGCAAGGAATAACAACCAGCTGGAACGAAATTACACGAGAGACAATCGCAAACTGCTTCCAGCACACCCTTCACAACTTTCAATAAGAAACCATCATCCATCTGCCTGCCAGCAATGCCAAGTCTGTCGAAAACTCCTACAAAAACATGACTGCCAACATCTCCTAACCACAGCCTGGTATCTCCTTGGAGCCCCAGTATGCTGACTGCACCAGCACTTGTCCACGAGTAAAGGAAACTTGGAAGAAGTTTGCTCCAAGCTGCACTTACGAGGAATACGTTCATCATACGTGATGAAGACTTGGCAGCTTGGGATGAACTCTCTGACAACATTGTCAGCAGGACGAGTCATTCAAAGGAGGGGAAGATGAAAAATAACAAGATCCAGAGCTTCAGAAATTATGAGGGTGAATGTCCTGTCAAATTCTTTCACATTTTATGAAAATCAAAGTGCATATATTTTAAGACGGTGGGACAGTGTCGTGAACTATATAATGGACAGAACGTTCAAGAAAAAGGAAACTGGTTTCCATTGTAAACGTCTTCCAGTAGTTTTTTTTTTCTTTACAAAAAATACGATTGTAGTTTGTAATACATACACACCGCTAAATCTTACTGCACTTCTTTATTTATTAACTGTAAATTTATAATTTATTTTCTTAATTTATTTTAATATTGCTGCTATGTGTTAACAGGCTACAAGGAAAACTGTCTACAGTTCAAGTGTTTTTCCAATTGCTTTTCACATAAGCCACTAGAGCTGATAATATGTGTTTTAATTATGCTGCTGCAGTGTGTTTACAAGTTATCAAAGGAACTTATGGTGCACAAAACATGATACCGTCAATCAGACTTTCCTTCTCTCCAAAAGTGTGACCCAGTAAAGTGGTGTCGTTGCTGTGGACAAAATTGAAGGCAGCCTTTGAATGTATAAATAAACACACTTAATATGTCTCATTTTCCTGTGGTAATAAAAGTGGTTGTCCTTCACCAAACTTTCATTAATGCCCAAATCAAAGAATGGCAAAAACTAAAAAATTATGTATACTTACGAGTGAGTAGGACTAGCTTCTATTTTTTTTGGTTGCATGCTGTAATATTTGTACTGTTGTGTATTGTTTACTATATTGTTTATTATATTACATTAAGAATTTCCTCTGTAAAAGAAAGAGAAGTTCAACTAAACATTTAAGTGTTTGGAATTACGTTTATAACTTCAAACATTCCAACACCCACTGAAGTTGCTTTTTTTAATACAAAAATGTTGTTCTGAGCTAGTTGAAGTTTGCTGCATTTTAATCGCAGCACTTTAGCAATCCAATTCCTCTTCTGCCGGGCATATAAGGGAGGAAACGATATTGAGCTGAACAGTCGAGTGTGCCTAAACTAGCCAAACATGATAAAGTGCTTTCTGCCCACTCGCATGGCATGTAAGGGGAGGAAGCAAGTTTGTACTGGGCTGACTGCCGAGCAATGGCGAATGGAAGGAGAGGAGAGTATAATGGTTGCTGCATTTTTGTTAGGCATTACATTCCTCGTTCAATTTAAGGAAAATCTGCACAATTTACAGGGAATAGATGTTAAGTTTTGAATGAGGAGATAATTAATGTTATTTAGATTGCAAAGAGGTCCTGGTGTATTTTTTGTCAAAACAATGATCCACATAATAGTTACACCCCAAATTTTGAAGGAAACTTTTAGTATAAAATGTGACTATTATGCAGTGAAATGCAGTACAAGGAGCTTGGATAACCTCAAAAATGGATGACTGATGCATGCGCAAATGAGAGTATATATTGTGTATTTATCTTTTTAAAATATCTATGATTACATCTCCATAATGTAATAACACATTCTCTAACCAGTCGTAATCCACATATTTTCCAGCAGTAGTTGTGCTTACTGTCTCCTCTCGCCCATCTCAGTACAGAATGGTAGGCAACTCAGCTTTATTCATAACCACTATACCCAATTATGTTACCATACTTTTGCTTCACAGTAGGGTTATCTAATGGAGGTTCAACGACAGCAGACTTATTCCTTCAAGGAAGGAGAAGCAATTGTAATATGGTTCAATGGTGTAAAGAATTGTTTGTGTAAGGATGATTCCCTCGGGAAAAAATGTCCTCCCTCAGTTTTGCCCACTAAATAATTCCTTATGAAGATGACTGGGTGCAAATCAGCAACACTAACACAAGTGGTGATCAAACAAGATGTAGAACAGCATTGAATTGTGTGCATCATATGTAAAATATTTAGTCTGTTTTTGAACTTGCGATTAATAGTTCTAGGTAGTTTCTTCAACTACTAGTATTAAGAGTTTGGAATATTCTCTTTCAATGTCTGCATATTAAAAAGCTAAAATGCTCGGTGTGTTAGTGAAGATACTCATTACTTGCATTGTTTGTTTAGATAGCATATGCTTAATTTATGCCCGCTGTTATTTAAGAGTGGTAAAACAGCAGAATATTGTAACAAGTGTTTTGTAAATTGCCCATTTACTTACTAACTCTAATTTTACACTAAGTTTTATACTAACCTCTATTTGTACTTTTCTTCCAGTTTCCTACATTACTGTTCTGGGGATTACATTTTTTTATCTGCATACTTGTACTGTGCAAGTGAAGGCTGTTTTTTGTTGCTTTTGTTCTATGCGCACAAGTGGATAAGCTGTTAAGAGGCTGGCTTATTGTAAACTGTGTTGATGCATGCCCTAAAATGTCTATGTAGTGGCAATTCATATTCAACATAATGTACATTTTTGAATGTTTGTGTGATAAGCAAACATAATTTTAATTAAAAAATAAATAAAAATAAATTGGTGTTGGAATGTATTGGTTTTACTTTTATGATTATACATTTTCAGCAATTTTAATATTGGTGTATCTGCATTTTATTTTGTAGTTAAAATTTTTTGTTAATACGTAAATTTTCATAACATTGTTGCTACTTATTTGCGATGTAGGGAAAAGCAACATTTATTGATTAGTAGTATTTTCTTTTTGCCACATTCCTATGATTGTCTGCTGTCCCTTAATACTGTCACAAGACAGGCACGCTACTTGCATCTGTGATCTGTGTGGAGTTAATAGCATGATCACTACAAATAATCAAATGGGTTTGCTGTGTGTTACATAGTGACGTAGTTTTTCTCTAGTTGTGATTTGGCCCTGTCAACTTATTTTGTCAAGAGACTAGAGATTCTATTGAAGCAAGCTATAGTTGGTCATATCCATGTCATAGTTCATCACAGATAATTGAACACTTGATGAAAACCTTTGTTCCCAATGTGTATTCCTGTACCAGCAGTGGACGTCAGCATTAATCAAGTAACACTGTGTAATTACTTGTAACATTGTTACCACGTCAGCTAGTGTTATAATGAGTAAAACAAAATTACCAGTTTTGTGGCACTAGTTGAAACTTTTTTAAGTAAGGTGGTAGGGTAGGACTTTGAACTAAAGTTTCCAGATGCGAGTGCCAACTTTACTAAAAATGATTTACTCCAGTCAGTTAACATAAAAATTAATCCAGTTAAGTTTTGTACTCCACTCAGTTAATATCAAAATTAATTCATTTACAGGAATTACTTTTTTACCTCTAGTCAGTATTTCAAATAATGTATTTTTGATAAATTTTGTGGCAACACTACAAAAAGATTTAAGTTTATTTTGTGTTTATACACACTTAAACTTGCCACTAAAAAACTCATGAAAACTTTGCAGGAAGTAAATATAACTAAAGTGTCAATTTCCTACATAATTTTGTAGTAGATTAACAGCCATGCTGTGTNACTTTGCAGGAAGTAAATATAACTAAAGTGTCAATTTCCTACATAATTTTGTAGTAGATTAACAGCCATGCTGTGTTATTGGCGAGTGTATACAAGTTACTGGCTAAATAATTTGTGAACTACATATGAGTTGCTGTAATACTGTAAGTTCATTTGTCAGTACCATTTGTGCTTTACTTCTGTTTTGTGAAATGTTGCTTCCTCAAACTTTGTATGTAATGGAATTTGCATTTTCATGCCAGTTCTGGTTGCTTTATATGCAATTTAATGGAAAGTGTGTGTTGCATGCCCAAATTGCGAACTGTTAAAAGTTTGGATGCAACATCCACAAATACTTTAAACGACTACTACTAATTCACGAGTCGCGAACACAACCACTGCTACCGCCATGAAGGTTGCAAGACTAGCTGGCACAATAGCACTAACTTTCAGGATGGTGGAATCAGGGCGACCAACTCGCACTGCTCATGAAGCACAGGAAGTTCAAAAATGTTACCCAGTCACCATACAATTTCACTATTTTACACAGTTATACATCCACACATCACCACACAATTTTTGTACAAATTCACATGTCCAAACATACTTTAGCAACAACAGATGAAAGTTTAAAGTTTTTTTAAGTTCTCGTTCCATTTCGTTACTATTCAGAATGTTAGTAAACTCATTAACTAAGTATTAATTTAACAGTAAGGTGAAAACATGTATCCACAGTGAAATTATTCCACGTTAAACAGTTCAAGACTGATTACCGTAAGCATTACCTTGACATTAGTAGGTGCTACGGTCCAAGTGGGACAAAGCAGGGGCAGGCGACAGAATTCCCTAACTAAGAGTACCCAGAGGCAATCGAGTCATGCCGCGTCAGTCCTTTCGCTCCAACCAGCTAATTGCATGCTGTGGATGGAGTGGGTTAGCTGGCTTGGGTGGCCTAATCGCTGCTTTGCGGAGTGTACCTAGTAGGGGGCTCTACCGTACGTAAGCACCAAGTGCCTTTGCCCACTTGGTCCACAGTATGGGGAATCAGTGGTGTTTTATGACGTACGTGCTGCCCAGTTAAGCGAAGCCAGTGGAAATTGGGTACAAAGACGCGGCCACTTNCAGTGGTGTTTTATGACGTACGTGCTGCCCAGTTAAGCGAAGCCAGTGGAAATTGGGTACAAAGACGCGGCCACTTGCCTCTCCCTTGAGGAATGGCGCTTACCAGGTTGAAGATGTTTACAAGACACACTAGAATTAGAACTCAGTGGTTAGATGCTAACTATGTGTGTATAAATGTGTATTTCGTGTAGTGTGCATTGTAGTCAAACTTTTAAATTTGTTCTTCCTGCCCACTCTTTGTGNTTCCTCTCCCTTGAGGAATGGCGCTTACCAGGTTGAAGATGTTTACAAGAGACACTAGAATTAGAACTCAGTGGTTAGATGCTAACTATGTGTGTATAAATGTGTATTTCGTGTGGTGTGCATTGTAGTCAAACTTTTAAATTTGTTCTTCCTGCCCACTCTTTGTGGATGCCATCTTATTCACCACATTGACAAAACAGACAAATGAACGACAAAGAGTTAGTTGTGTGCAATATGGCATCACCACATTTTGTTTCGTCATGTGCAGTTGTTTAAACATCGTTGTAATGAACTATATATTATATACAGTCCATTCTCGTTGTCCCATGCCCAGACAGCATTTATTTTCGAGAGAATAAACATGGTTACCCTTACTATCAACCTAGGCTTTTGGGTTCTCAAGCAACCGGCAGAATTCACATTAAGAACAGGTGAAGGGGACCTGTTGGCAAAGAAAGCTAGAGCAACTAGATTAGGTAGCTGTAAGAATGGCTCGGACCGTAACTGTTGACTAGTGTTGTCCTGAAGGGACTTGGGAAAATGCTGCAAAGTGGAGTGTGTATATCAGGGGCTGAAGACAACTTCGAGGTTAGCAGATTGGAAACTTCTAAGGCTGTAGGTTATCATAGAGGTAATGGGAGCAGAGAGTTATATCACAGCTGTGGTTGAGGGAACTGCTGAGCGATCAAGGTGGAGCAATGGCAACTCGTGTTATGGGGGTGCTAGCCTTGTATACAACTCGATGGCACTCTCCTTCAGCTTCCTTCAACTCTGGCATCTTCGGCGGGGTTAGCTCCTCCCTTCGTGGCCGCACAGACCTTGCTGCGCTCTCTTGGAGAAGGACTGAAGCAGAGTTGTTTCCGTGTGTGCTGGTGGTATCCAGTGCTCACTTAGGGGCAGGCTGGCTTCGTTCAGCTGGCTAGACAGGGGCGATTGACTGACTTTGCGTTTTAGGTATAATTGGCAATGCATGTTTGTCTGCCATTCCATTGGATGTCCCAGGTTGGGAGCATGCCTGTTGGCTCTGGAGGCAGGCAGACTCGAGGTTTGATTTTCGGTTGGGTCGCTGTATTTGTCGCACATGATGAGTTGGTCGAAAAAAAAAGATTTCCGGTTACGTGTCATGCTTCAACCTTACCCAATACTAATCTCTTCTAAAAATGTTTAGTACCTATTGGCAGATACCAATACTGTATTGGAACAACTCTAGCATTTTGTTTCTGCAACAGTAAAAGAAGGTTCTTGCAGCCCATCTTGTTACTGCTGCTTCCCCCTCTGTGATCTGCACTGTGATTTCGAACCCCGAAAGGACTTTGTATTAATGCTTTTCATTAGCTAAATGGAAATATGTTTTTTTTTCTGTAGAATGCTACTAGGGTGTGACTGGGTAGCTGTTGCTGTACCACAAGGAACACTTCCTGTAATAAAGAAATGCTAGCAACATCAACATTTTCTTTTCTCTGGGAAGGGATAGAGGATTTCAACTTCATCTTCGTTAACTCAACTTACCTGTCCGTCTTGCCTTATGGCCATACTAAATGGCCAGACAGTTATACACACTACTGTTATGTGAGCTCTTTCCTGTTTGGAGCACTTCTTCATCTTAATCCTACCTGTTTCTATTTATCATTAACACCTCCAGAGTGGCAGATTGTAGGGTTTGTCTTGGTAAAAGGCAGGCTTGAAAGAAGTCCTGTTGTACTGCTTTGAACTGGGATGTTCCCTTCACCGTCCGCATTAGGGATTGCAATCCGGAAAATCGGATCCGGTATTCCGGCGGATCCGGCATCACTAAACGTTTACCGAATCCGGTGATAGCAATTTTTGGCAAAATAATAGCGCTGTTGTACGAGTAGGTACTTTAAATGCGTGGTGCATGTGCATGCGAGTCGTTCAACGCTATGATAGAAAGATTTTACTAGCTGAAAATGTGTATCGATAAAGCTTTAATATATATATAGGATCTGACATAAAATTGAGTGACCTTGAATGGTCGAAAATAAAAGACTTGATTGACAGTTTGTGGCCATTTAAATTGGCTGTAGAGGCCCTATGCAGAAGAGATTCGACCCTGTTAACTGCTGAAACAACACTAAAATTTGTTTTAGAGAAGTTGCTCACTCATTACACGGTGTTAAGTACTGAATTATCTGAAGCACTACGTACAAGGATTAAAGAACTCCGCACTGTAGTAACAGGAATATTAATATACTTACAGAATCCAAAGAAATATCATAACATTGGAAATAAAGTTAATTTTGTATATATGTTTTTTTTATAAATTACCTATAAGTACAATACACTCGATTAACTCATTAACAGTTCATTTCGGCAGACCGGAAAAGGAAAATCATCCTGATTTGATCAATCCGGTCGGACCCGACCGGATCGATGGGAATCCGGTCGGATTGAAAATTACGCCGGATTGCAATCTCTAGTCCGCAGATAGACCGTGCCGCGTAGTGACATTTCGCAATGTAGGTGTTCCTGTTCAGCAAGCATCGTGTATCGGGAGGTATCCACACCCCAGTCTGCTACTTGATCAGCCAGTCTCGTGTACTGTCACCTGGTCCTGTCTGGTGAGGGCCACTATCCCACGTAGCGTGACTCCGAAAAATGTACGTCTAATCAGTGGAATACAAATAATGTACTAACTGACTTTCAGAGGTCTGGCATATTATCATAATGGGCTCTGGGAAATCACCCACAGCTGTTACCGTAGATGCCAATAGCCACTTTGTGAAGGGCAGTTTAAATCATTAACTGGCCGTGACAAATATAGACCTGTGTATGTAATTTATGTGAATAGTATGGAGAAGTCTAGATCACTGCTCAAGTATAACAGGTAGTATTTTGGCATATACATTACTAAAGACAGAGGATTTAGTGCAGTGCAATAATGCATGGAGTGAAGTAGCATGCCTAAACATATTCCACAACACTGCATTCGTGACAGTGTAAAATTTACCATGTTTTGTGGTCATTTAAACTTTGAAGTGTATTTAATGTATAATCTACAGGCTCAGCTAAGAAGGTATATTAAAATGCGTTGTGTAGTGCTAACTTATGCTGCCAAAAATGGGGGAAATATACTTGTGTTTTGCTGTATATGAGAACTTTTATTTATGTTGCTGAAAATCTTGGTTAATCAAAATAAATTACATGCAGTGTTGATCATGAAATGTGTGCTTAGGATTTTTATTATATGACCATCAATAACAAGATTAAGCTTTTATCAGAGTTCACTACTAAAGTAAATTGTAGTGAAATATACAGTAGCTTGAATTATAGTGTAGTTAATTGCTTTTATGCAATAAATAGAAAATTTCTTTTCCGTGTACGTGTGAAATGATTAATCTTCCTGGAAACGGCTGTTTTTATTTTAATAAGAAACCTGTGCTAAATTTTATTTTCTTTTTAAAAATTATGTATTTGAGAAAACTTAAATGGACACTGATTAGTTTTACTATGTTGTGGACAGAGCCAGGAGCTCTTTGTTTGCAAGTTGCCGTTTACACATGCGTAAGAAGGTTGCCAAGAAATTTGGGGCCAGTTGTGATGGGGTTGAATTCGTGTGTAAACTCTAGTTGGCATATGAAATGAATGTGTGAAGTGGCCTGCCGGAGGTGGTTTTTGACAGTTCCAAGAATGAGCACAGATTTGATTTTCTTATTTAGTTCTCTTCCAAAAGACGTTGGACATTTTCTTTACGAGAAGTGTGGTTGCACTAGAGCAGGGTGATGGAAGGATGTTGAATGTGAATTGCCCCGGCTTGGTGATACCTAGCATGGCATGCATGGTGATGGTAGCGGGATTCTGGTGGTGGTTTCAGCCAGTCCTCAGCTGGCAGTTCAGCCTTACCGTAGTCGCTTGCAGTCGCTGCCCACCAGTGCTGCGTATCTCGCGTCTATGAGTAAGTACTTTACAACTCTGTTATAATTCTATTACTGTTGCAGTGAAATATTGATGTGTTGTTCCAGTGGGGCTCAAGAAAGGTGCAAGGAAATACCTTTTCACAAGAAAACTTGTAGTACCCATCTAAATAGCAAAATAATGAAATATTAATGAAAAAAATCAAATGTTTAGGAATGACGAATTAATATTTCACTGTTAAAAGTACATTAAGTAGCGTGGTAAGTATGTGTGTGAATTGTAACTAGTGTACATTAAGTGTGCTACTTGTTTGAGCAGTTTGTAATGTATTCATGATTTGCTGCTACTCAAGTGAAGTTGGCCTCATCCTCATCTCGTCTGCCACCAATATGCAAAACATAATGAGCTACTATGGTCTGTGTGACACGCCTAAGGCAACCAAAATGCAAGCAAGATAGAGCCATTAGGCAGCTATGTTTGTATTCAATACCGTGATGCGTGTCTGCTATGTTGATACGTAACACAGTTGTACGGGAGTAAGGTTCCAGTGGATGTCNTATTCAATACCGTGATGCGTGTCTGCTATGTTGATACGTAACACAGTTGTACGGGAGTAAGGTTCCAGTGGATGTCAGGTCAGGGTCACCCATCATGAGTGAAGTGCTTATTGTGGAGATGTCTGTAGTATCTGGCGCCTCGCCCTGATTGTTTGCCCAGGAAGGGTTGGCCTTGTGTGTTGCCTGCAAGGAACGAAGTCCAGGTTTTGTGAGGTGAGACCTCTTGATAATCGAGGTGTTGGTAGTAGAGGTCTTATCTTTACTCTACCTCACCGGTGGTGTGCCGGCAAATGATGGTTGAGGGTTGCTGGCCGGACCAGAACTACGGTCGGTCGAGGGCACCAGCTGTGGTCCACCGGCATCTGCTGACCACTGACTGGACTGAAGACTGTGCCCTGGTTCTGGCAGCTGGCGGCAGCGGTGGCTGGGAGTGGAGTCTTCTCGGGCAATCCAGCGGTGCCACAGACAGTCCCAGTCGGAACCGGATAACTACTGGGTGTTCTTCTTCGGGGGTCTGGATCAAGGGCCCAAATATCCCTGCTGGGTAAACTGGGAGGTGAGGCCTTGCCGTTTCACTCGCTGCTTGCGCTAGTGCATTGAGGGATGTGCAAGTTAGGTTGGGTTTGGGACAGTTACCCAGCGGCTGGTCAGCAGAGAGGAAAGCTGTGGCCTTTAGTTTTTCCTACTGTGCACCCCTTCTGTGGGTGAATGGCATATGTGGGTAGGTGCTACGGTTCGCTTACCCAAGGGCACGGCAGGAAACAGTTCCCTAGCTTAAAGTGTCCAGAGGTGGTTAGGTCACGCTTTGTCAGGCCTGTCACTCCGTCTGGCAGATTTATATGTGGTGGATGGAGTGGGTTAACTGACTTGCCTGTCCTAACGACTTCGTCGTGTAGTATTCCTAGTAGGGAGTTCTACCATACTGCGCACCAGGTACCTTACCATACCTCGTCCGCAGTATGGGTGGCCTACGAAGGTATGTGCATGTTTGATGCGCGGACTATTCTTGGTTATGGGACAGTCCGTGGTCCTGCTCTAAGATCAGAAATTTATATCGCAATGCCATGTCTCCTGCTGCTCCCTTCAGGGCTGATGCTTACAAGGGATGTATGAGAAGTATAGTAGAGTTCGTATCAAGAAACTAAACACAGTGTTTAAATTGTGATGTATTTATTTCCATGAGAATAAACACGGTGGCCCGTACTATCTCCCAAGTTCACCAGTTGTTCAACCGACCGACCCTACGGAAGTTAAAATAGTTAAGACAGGTGAAGGTGCCTGTTGGAATGCAAGAGCAACTGGATTTAGAATGTTAACGTTATATATATTTTTGCTTAGATTGCACTGTGTGTGCTGAAGGGACTCAGGGTACCACTTAGCTTGGCTGAGGTTGTTTGCTGCTGGTTGCTGGCAGGCGGCAGGTCACTTCTCATGTGGAGGCTCCTCAGGAGGAGTAGGCAGATAGCTTCAGCACTAGGAGGAGGTGCTGAGGTGAGCTTCTTGAGATGAACTGGCATTTTCCAGGGTGCGCAGCCTTACATTCACCTGGCCGGGGTTGGTGTCTGCTGGGGAGGCTTCGGTCATCCCCTCTCTTCCTCGTGTGCGCGGCTGGCTGCGCCACGCCGGTGGTTTGCGAAAGGCTGGGGTAGTTTGCATGTTCGGTGGGTCAGTATCCGGCACTCGCTTAGAGGCAACATTATTATGTTGTTGCATTTGGTNTCGGTGGGTCAGTATCCGGCACTCGCTTAGAGGCAACATTATTATGTTGTTGCATTTGGTATATTTCTTTCTCAGGTAATCAAACACTTGAGCACCAGGGCTAATTATTATTGAGTGTTAATCTCTTTCTTCCTTTGTTTCTTGCATGTCCTGGAAGTCCTGTTGGTTTTACAGACGTGCGGTACTGTCTGTAGCACATCCATTGTCGCAACGAATACAACATGGGTGCTTGTGGTTCACGGCTCTCTTTCTTACCTTGTGACATTGCACATGATGATGCGTAAGGGATAAATTATTTTTGACTTCTCGTCATACGCCAACCAAGCCAACAGGCTGATGGAAAAAGAATTTCTCGACGTTTCCCAGGAGGCCATGGTGGTGTAGTTGTTAGACTACTCGCCTCTCACCAAGGTGAACTGGGTTCGATTCTCAGTGGTGTCGTTCCCAAATTTTTGCATGTGGGAATCGTGCCAGATGATGCCTTTGGTCGGTGGGTTTCTCAGGGATCTTCGGTTTCCCCACNTCCCCTCTCTTCCTCGTGTGCGCGGCTGGCTGCGCCACGCCGGTGGTTTGCGAAAGGCTGGGGTAGTTTGCATGTTCGGTGGGTCAGTATCCGGCACTCGCTTAGAGGCAACATTATTATGTTGTTGCATTTGGTATATTTCTTTCTCAGGTAATCAAACACTTGAGCACCAGGGCTAATTATTATTGAGTGTTAATCTCTTTCTTCCTTTGTTTCTTGCATGTCCTGGAAGTCCTGTTGGTTTTACAGACGTGCGGTACTGTCTGTAGCACATCCATTGTCGCAACGAATACAACATGGGTGCTTGTGGTTCACGGCTCTCTTTCTTACCTTGTGACATTGCACATGATGATGCGTAAGGGATAAATTATTTTTGACTTCTCGTCATACGCCAACCAAGCCAACAGGCTGATGGAAAAAGAATTTCTCGACGTTTCCCAGGAGGCCATGGTGGTGTAGTTGTTAGACTACTCGCCTCTCACCAAGGTGAACTGGGTTCGATTCTCAGTGGTGTCGTTCCCAAATTTTTGCATGTGGGAATCGTGCCAGATGATGCCTTTGGTCGGTGGGTTTCTCAGGGATCTTCGGTTTCCCCACGCCCTTTCATTCCGGTGCTGCTCCATACTCGCCTTGCTTCACCCTCATTGGCACTGAAACCTCGATGTTAAGAGCTGCCCAAATCTCTCCACTACACTCCACTTCACTCCGTTTTTCCCAAATGTATAAATGTAGCACATACTGCAAACTGTTCACCAATGCAATGAGCATTTTTACAGAAATAAATTTCCAACAGACTCATGTAGTTGTCAAGAATATTGATANTAATGTATTTGTCAAGAATATTGAGTGTTACAATGAATGGATAAAAAAATAGCAGATTCAACACACACATTTATTTTGTAAACATTCCCTGAATTTATAGATTATTGTAATACTTACATTCATCTGCTATATTAGGTACATATTTATACTAAAGTACAGTATGTAAAAAAATGGAACTTGGTTTTGAACGTCATGGCTCTGGGAACTATACTGTCCTGTTTGTGGTCATGATGCCATTTCAGGGCTATAAAAGTTCTAGTAGAGGTTGAAGTAAGCAACATTTTTAGGGATGGGTCGAATAACCAAAAATGTCGATTCCGGTTCCGGTGCCGATTCTACAATTCAAATATCGGTTCCAGTATTCGGTTCTATGTATTTTGAATACTTGCCTTTTGCTTGCAACTTTATTAAACCTATGCAGATAAAATTCATTAAATGTTTTATTTAACCGTTATATGGAAGAATTGAACAATAACAAAGTGTGAAGATAAGTTTTAATGTATACAGATAAACTTGTTGTATTAAATTTATTTAAGGTTAGTAAATATGAAAAAAATTACTCTTTTTTTACATTAATATGTGGTGATTGTGATATGTTTGGAAAATACTTTAATTAGTTGGCTTTTTTTTTGCCGTGCTGGAATGTGACACCTCGAAAAATAACCGCCTCTTCTTCCTCTCCCCCCCTCTCCCGGCACGCCACACAAACAAAGAAGGCTTGGAGGAATGTATCGATCGGCTAGCAGTGTTGTTTACTGGGGAGGGCTGAGAGAGACAGAAGGGAGAGGAGTGTTGATGTAAGAGCGAGAGATGAGATAACAGACTATTCTCATACACTTCCCTCCAAACATCGCCGAACAGTTTAGGACTACCACTCCTTAATTGGTTTTCCGTGTAAAGCACGCACCCCAGAAATTTTTTCCTTTATGTTATGGTAAAAAGGGGCGCGCTATACATGAGTAAATACCATAGTTATTTTTGTAACAACAGAGTTTTGCCATTGCCGTGTAGAACCAAGAACCGAGTAATTGTTGTTAACCTAAAACCGGTTCCGAGTCAAACCTCAAGAACCGGTATAAATTGGAACCGAAGAACCGAACCGACCNCTAAAACCGGTTCCGAGTCAAACCTCAAGAACCGGTTTAAATTGGAACCGAAGATCCAAACCGACCCATCCCTAAACATTTTACAAAAATCCACAATCCCACTTTGAATTTGATCAGAAGGAAACTAGATGGGTGTGTCTTAGTACTTGAGCTTCTAGCCTAGCGGCCTACTTGTCACCTTTACTATTAATAATTTAAGTGCATCTCAAATGGCACAAGGAACACTTAAGACTAGTAAAATATTGAGGCAAGCAAAATTTCAAAATTGTATGCAGTTTCTCTGACACAAAACGTGTACAACTTCAATACAATAAATGTAATGGCTTTGCTTTATCATAATTCTTTATTTACATATAAAATTTCATGTTTTTTTTTGTACTTTTCATATTGCATGATGTTTACGTATCTGTAGGGCATCCATTTTTATAATAGTTGTTGCCGCAGTCTTTGAAGGCCTTCACAGGAAACTCGTAGGTTTAGAAAAGTTGGTCTGCAAGGGAGTGTGTACGACAAAGAACATAACAGACAATGATCTGTACAACCAGTGTTGCCAACTACAAGTAGTTTGTAGGTGCAATACCATGGACCTCCTAAAATGATGCGGTTTTTAGCGGTATTTTTTAAAAATTAGGCTGTGATGGAAACATTTTACATTAAACACCTCTGTTTAATAGTGTGATGACAAGATAGACATCTGAACACACTACTATACTGAAATTTAGAACTTAATTGTAGCTTGTACGACAATGACACTAATTTGCGACCAATATGAGAATTAATCTGATAGCTCTTTACTTGTGTCTCTTGCCTTTGTTATAGAGCAGATTGCTGCACACAAATGAATCGGGAAGTGTGGGAAAACATAATTTATGTCAAATTGGATTTTTATTAGCAACTTTGACACTATGAAATAAAGAAGATATTGCATTCCGTTTTGCTTACCATTCCATAGAATAATTGCCACTCATCAGTCTGTTGGTATGATTGACCACAAAATTTCCCTTCCGTTGGTATATTTAAAGTATAACAATTTTAAACTTCCCTGAAGTTTAATTAAAATTAATTTACTTTTATGTAGTGAATTTATTATACTGTGCATACTCTACAATCATTGAAATTATACCACAAATACATAGTATAATTATTCTACAGTTGGTAATACTCTGGTGCAATTGTAGTTTGAAGCACCACATTCTTCTTCTGTGCAATATAATCTTCATGAGACGCTCAGGAGCATGTTTTCTGTCTGAAGGACTTGACAAGAAATGCTAACCACATTTCCTCAACCCCTAGGTTTCTGGATTAACGTGAACTCCCTTCCATTCCCATATTTGGTTGACTTAATAAATGTAAATGCCCAGGGGTAATAATTCTGTTTAAACAATTTTAGAGCATGTAAATTGCCTTCTTACAAAATGTGTTTACATGCAAGTTTGCCTTTTGTTGACATATTGTTCAGGCATGATAGTAAATTTCTGTTTTGTAAGTTCCTCTTTTAACACTTTGATTCCTGGATTACTATTTCAGAATAATGTCGTATTCTTCTGATTTTGTCAAGCCTCTTGAAAAATGTAATTATCTACGTCACATGGCGCCACACCAGTAAAATACTCTATTAGTTTACTTTGTGTAAATTTTTTGAAAGGCACACCAAAGCTAACCTAGTAATGTTCTTGAAGGAAAATATCTTTTTTCTTTGCATATTGGATTCATTTCTGCATAGTGAATTCCGTATCAGGAGATACATTTCCTGTTATTTTCATATNTTTTTCTTTGCATATTGGATTCATTTCTGCATAGTGAATTCCGTATCAGGAGATACATTTCCTGTTATTTTCATATGTGCTACAACCTTAGTGAAGTGGGTCTTCCAATATCAATGAAAATAATAGTTAAACCATGTTGTTTCAAGGTACAAAACAGAACCGAGCAAGTTCATTTCACGTTGCCTTATGGAGCCACTTGGTTGCACCAGCATTCCTATGCAGGAAGCATTTGTTGCTCATTCCTTTTTCCTGTGTCGGACCTCTCACTCTGATAAGCACAGATATTTCTTGGTGCAGTAAGCATTTCAAATCCACTAGGTAACTGCCCTGAAATGTAAAACATTGCAGGTAAAATGTTAAAGAAATGCGAGGTCACACGTACCCATTCATAGGGGTACTGATGGCAGGTTCCATGTTAATTACATTTCCCATTCAGAATTTCATACAAGGTCAAGTGGTGGCAGTATTGCCAACTCTCTCTGTGTTAGTTCAGAAGGGGCAACTGTTTGCAGTATCCATTTTAATTAGATGTGTCAGGTTTTAACTTGCTTCCAACAACATTCCTGTAAACAAAAAAAAATACAACAGGTGTGCAAAAGTATAACAGTATACAATTTTGTAATTAGTTCTGCAAGTTTGGGTGTCTTTCAAAGACATTTTAGCCTTTTTGTGAAAGTTTCATTTCAAATTAATGTAAATGGTGGGAATTTCACTGAGACATCAAGAAGGGAACTTGCAATTTTAACTGGAGTAATGAAAAAATGAATAATATTAATCTTGAAAAGGCATTTGATACTGTGTAATGGCAGTATATATTGTTGAGATGACCGTGTAGATGAAGTTATTGTACTTGTTTGAGGTGTAGATGCTCCAGAGCTGCAAGGGAGACATAGGCAAGTGCACCGTAATATCTCGTAACTTCTTTCTGCAAGGCACTCAACTGACAACTGGGTTATTTGTGTCCAGATATATATTGTTTTTTTCTGTCAGTTGTTGAGGGTTTCTTTTATCTTATTTATTGCGTTGTGTAGTTTCATTTTTTTAGTTGGGTATTTTTGTCTTAATTTATGTATAAACATTGCTTATTTATGTTTGTATTTATTATGCATGGGTTTTTTTTTATGAAATTTTGTTTCCCATTTTTGTGTATATATAACTTTAATGCATTTTTGTAACTGCATATTAAANGTTTTTTTTAATAAAATTTTGTTTCCCATTTTTGTGTATATATAACTTTAATGCATTTTTGTAACTGCATATTAAAATTTTTTTTGTTGCTTCTCTCCTGCATTGGAGTGTGTCCAACAAATTTACAAGTCTAATGCATATTACACAAAAAAATGAAAGTAGGACTTTCAGAAATATCCCAAGACACATCAACATATGTCATTTTCCAGTCTACAATTTTTTCAAAAAATGTGAAATGTAGAACAGTTAGTGGATTCATACTCCAGGAATGTANTTTTCAAAAAATGTGAAATGTAGAACAGTTAGTGGATTCATACTCCAGGAATGTATCTTCTGTTGAGAAAAAATCTTGCACCCTTAGGGACCCCTTGGTTGCGGCTGTTGGGGAACAAGGAATACAAATACCACCAAGAGAAAAATACAGTGCGAAAGTTTCAGTTGCCTAATGCCCGCACAAGGTCATAATATGCAGGATGGTCTGCCTAACGTGGACAGATCCAAAATTTGCGGAACTGTTGCAGATCACGAAATGAGGTTTTTGCTAAATGAAATTACATACGGGAGCAAGTAATTTTCAGCAATGTGACTATTCGTAACACGTGTATGGACAGACATAATTAAACCACATATGATTTTTCCCCTGGAAACATACATTTATTTCAATGGCATCTGAAAGTAGTGCAAAGAGGAATTCATTGATATAGCATGTACAATGGAAAGCAACAGATAAACACCAAGAAATAAGGTATAAATATGACCAAGTTAGGTGGGTCGGTAGCATGGGGCAGTGGACCTGTACTCGCGACTGTAAGCAAGCAACACGTGCCGTAACTCATCCTGGCGGGACCGCTTCCTAATAGCAGCGCAGCACCAGACCCCGTAATCTGTTATTGCAAGTGGTATTGCAGTGTGTGGCTGTACGTACGCAATGAAGTTCACGAATGAGGAAAAACTGGACTCTCTACTTATTTACAGTGAGTGTGGCAGAAATGCCAAGCAAGCCGTCCAAATGTATGGAGTAAGGTATTCTAATCGGACGTCTGTCTCATGGCAAACGATATGAAGAATTTCCCACATCTCTTGTCACGAGGTGATTGGAATTCCACAACACGAGTGCGACGTAAGACCGCTACGGGCGAGATGCGTCAAACGGACACTGTGCCAACAAAAATTCCTTCCATATCACGTGGCTCTTCATCAGGCATTAAAGGAAGGTAACTTCCAGCAGCGTGTTCAGTTTTGTAGGTTTGTTCTGATGTCTGTAAGCGATGAGAGCAATTTTCTGAAGAACATACTATTTACCTATGAAGCGACCTTCACAAACCATGGGCGCTTAAATGCACGAAATATGCATTACTGGGCGACTGAGAATCTGCGTTGGGTCCGGCACGTGGAGCACCAGCAACAGTGGAAAGTGAACGAGTGGTGTGGAATCGTGGGAGACTATGTCATAGGGCCATACTTCATTCAAGGGACAATGACCGGCTGTAAGTATGCTCATTTCCTCAGAAAGACCTTTTCGGCTATTCTGGAAGACATACCGCTCAACATACGTCATGATGTGGTTTCAGCATGATGGTGTTCCTGCACATTTTGCTTTGATGGCGAAGCAAGTGTTAAATGAAACTTTTCCAAACTGGTGGTTAGGGCATGGTGGTGTTGTAAGATGGCCAGCTCACTCCCTAGACCTCACACCTCTAGATTTTTTTACTGTGGGGAACACTGAAAGATAGGGTGTACAACACTGTTCCTATGGTGCCAGAAGACATGCAGGAACGCATTGTGGCAGCTTGCCGAGGCATTACTCCAGAAACATTTCAGGCCGCTCGTCGCTTGCTACATGTGTGTTTACAGATGTGTATTGCTGATTGTAAACACATCGAGCACATGCTGAGAAAAGACCTGTGAAGCGTTTCAATGATAACTGTGCTATTGTGTACTATGCATGCAGATGCGATTGCATTTCTCCTTAGGTTGGTTTGTTCTATTTTTGTTGTGCATCTGTACGCACTCATTACTCAATACAGTTAATGACTAGGAAACTAATATCCTGATTTATGTTGGTATCTGAATAAAATGTAATGCATTGATATCAGACTTGCACTCACACTGCCTGTATTCCCTCCGCTGCAGTGTTCTCCTTTGTCCAATATCACATTCCGTGACCTTTGCCCCATTAAGGTAAGTGCTACGCTGCTATGAGGAAGCGGTCCCGCCAGGATGAGTCACGGCGCGTGTTGCTTAAAGCTGTGAGTACAGGTCCACTGCCCCATGCTACTGGCCCACTTAACTTAATCATATTTGCACATTATTTCTTGGAGTTTCTATGTTACGGTCCATTGCATATGCTATATCACTGAATTCCTTTTTGCACGTACTTTCAGATGCCGTTGAAATAAATGTATATTTCCAGGGGAAAAATTATNTATATCACTGAATTCCTTTTTGCACGTACTTTCAGATGCCGTTGAAATAAATGTATATTTCCAGGGGAAAAATTATGTGGTTTAATTATTTATGTCCATAAACGTGGTACGATTAGTCACTTTGCGGCAAATTACTTGCCCCCGTATGTNTATGTGGTTTAATTATTTATGTCCATAAACGTGGTACGATTAGTCACTTTGCGGCAAATTACTTGCCCCCGTATGTAATTTCATTTAGCGAAAACCGCATTTCGTGATTTGCAACAGTTGCGTAAATTTTGGGGGTATCCATGTTAGGCGGACCACACTGTATAATGCAGCTAGTAGTTCAGCTCAATTCAATTCATAAAGGTAATTTGTTACACTGTTTCGACATAATGTGTTACAATCCAAGCAAGTTCTACATGAAGCAACAAAATGTGGTTATTGACTTTTGTTATATCATGCAATTTATTTGCATTCCTACACTGAAGGTGCCCTATTTAAACACAATGCAACAAGCGAGAGGAAGATGAGTGGGGAGTGGTTAGGGAGGGGTCGGGAGAGGAACACACATATATATGCACATGTTGTTGGCTCGTAATTAGCTTAGAAATATTTGTGGTTTTATTATTTTAATTGATTCATATATGTAATTTTTGAAAATAATTTGAATTTATCAGTGTTTTAATTTCTTAACTTACTCTACAATTAATGGTCCATTTGTGAAAATATTGATGTGTGTAATGAAGGTGCAGAAGCATCACATGTGCAGGTATTTACTCTCTCATTGTCTCGAAAGTAGCAATTTATCACTGAATGAATTGCATTTATAAATTGTACATCACAACTAATGAAAATCAGTTGAGGAAATTCAAGTATTTTTTCTCACTTATGTTTAGGGTAATAAAAAATTCAAAATGAAAGAAGGCTCTTTATTTTATGTGTAAATGTCTTTGTTTGTCTGAATGGACTTTCATACATTAATTCCAAATGAAGAACCATTTGGCTCAGTTGGCCAGTCGCTGGTCTCCTGGGGCCTGGCAGGTGGGAAATTTTTGGTAATGGGTGCGGGGAGGGGAAGGGTGATTCTTATGGGGGAAGTTTGGTGAGCACTGCCATGGTGTGGGGATTTTCTTGAGGCTTTCCCGTTCCCTCCCTATATACATTCCACTATTTCCGTACCTCCATGTTGTCTCACCTCATCCATTTTCCGGACAGGCTGGAGCAATGGGTCTGTTCATTCTGTTCATCGGGTAGGGCGGCCGGCTGGCTCTGATTAACACCAGCTTCCTATTTGTACGTGACCCTGTCTCGGGTGGGAACCATGTGTTGAATTTAATTTTTCTTTTTCATGTGTGAAATGAGTTATTTACGTGTTTTAACATATTCATGATATTTGCATAATTGTATTATGTGAATCGTAATATTTAAAATGTGGTGTTTTGGTTCAGCAGTGGCGTGTGTGTGTTGTGAGCAAGGTCTGTATTACCACTGTGTTGTATTGTATTTTGCAGTGAGTCCTATCCCGGAGTCTTCTCCTCTGAGCGACAGAGGTGATACTGTCGCTGCCATGTGTCAGCAGCTGGCCCAAGGACTCTCTCTGCTGTCATCGACAGATGACTTCATTATTTCCACTCCCTTGCAGGTAACTTGCATCACACCAAAATGCACATGTTTCTAGGNTCATCGACAGATGACTTCATTATTTCCACTCCCTTGCAGGTAACTTGCATCACACCAAAATGCACATGTTTCTAGGTTGTACAAAGAAAAGCAGTGAATCAGTGCGACTTTTACATCATTTATGACCATTATTTTTTCTGTTTGTACCATACTGGATTCAAAATGATGAAACATTTTGTTTATAGCACATGTACTNTTATGACCATTATTTTTTCTGTTTGTACCATACTGGATTCAAAATGATGAAACATTTTGTTTATAGCACATGTACTTATCACTTCTGTTACAGCTTGATGTCTTGAAGTGGGTGTTAATGGTGCAGTTTATTTCAGTAAACAAATCAGTTCATTCACAAATTTTTTCTTGTTCTCAGAGTTAACACACACTCTCTTGAAAATTAAAATTGGGAGTTGTGTCATTGATATTGTTTGATCTATATTATCTTCAGTTGCGATAAGGTAAGCTGCTCCAGTTGGAGTAGTATATTTGTTCAAGAATGTTTCAAGTTGCCAGAAAGGTCTCTACAGCTGTGCGCCACCTTTCTGGTGGATTGTTTTATGACAACCTTGGGTCNTGTTTCAAGTTGCCAGAAAGGTCTCTACAGCTGTGCGCCACCTTTCTGGTGGATTGTTTTATGACAACCTTGGGTCATCATTTCAGCAGTGTACCAGTGGATCAAAGTCTTGAACAAAATTATAATGGGCGTGATGGATGTCGTGGCGTAGGGATAGGTGTCACCAGAAGACAGCAGGGAGTTGATCCACATTATCTCATGAAGCATGCAAAAAATTATCTTCTAAAACAAATATGCAGTCCAGTAGCTAAAGGTAGAATGTTCCTTACCTCATNTGTTTCAAGTTGCCAGAAAGGTCTCTACAGCTGTGCGCCACCTTTCTGGTGGATTGTTTTATGACAACCTTGGGTCGTCATTTCAGCAGTGTACCAGTGGATCAAAGTCTTGAACAAAATTATAATGGGCGTGATGGATGTCGTGGCGTAGGGATAGGTGTCACCAGAAGACAGCAGGGAGTTGATCCACATTATCTCGNAGTCTTGAACAAAATTATAATGGGCGTGATGGATGTCGTGGCGTAGGGATAGGTGTCACCAGAAGACAGCAGGGAGTTGATCCACATTATCTCATGAAGCATGCAAAAAATTATCTTCTAAAACAAATATGCAGTCCAGTAGCTAAAGGTAGAATGTTCCTTACCTCATGAATTCTCGGCTTCAACAACGGCTCGAGGTGAAAAGAACTTTATTTGTTGGGCGGTGTGCGGTCTTCATACCATCGTCGCCAGAAAAGCAAATTTATTTAAGAAGTTGGTGAATACACACGGAATGTTTTGATGATACATTAAAAGGAATGTAGCAACTTCATAATAGCTATATTTAAAGATAAACAAATATCACTTCTTATGGATTCTGTAAAAAAATCTTAATAACAAATCAGTACAAAATGTTGAGCAATTTATAATTATAAAAGTCCAAAAGGAAAGCAGTAGTTTCAATAGTTTATGAGTGACCTTTTTTGCTGTAGCCATTTCAATAAGTTGACTTAATTGAATAAAAAACAAAATAATAAATGAAAAGTTGTGCACCTATTTGGAAAAAAATTGAATGTAATACTATGATTTACTCCTGCACAAATTATTTAGCATAGTTGGAAAAGAGTTACTTAATAGCTATTCAATTAAAGCGGAGGGGAGGGGGGGGGGTTGAATTNNNNGGGGGGGGGGGGGGTTGAATTTATGCCAAGAACTGATTTTATTCCAAGTACACTCTACTTGTATATTCATATTATAATAAACTTGGCTAGCTGGAGGAAAGATAGAATTGTGTATCTGTGACAAAATGACTTAATAGCAGAGAATTATAGCAGGGATGCAGACTTCTGAGTGGTCTCATCAGTAGTCTGCTCCCCCACCTCCCTTCGGAAACAAAATGTGTGTGTGTGTGNGATGCAGACTTCTGAGTGGTCTCATCAGTAGTCTGCTCCCCCACCTCCCTTCGGAAACAAAATGTGTGTGTGTGTGCGCACATGCACTCTCACATACACATACTGAAAATGCAAATTAATCAGAATATTCAAAGATANGTGTGTGTGTGTGTGCGCACATGCACTCTCACATACACATACTGAAAATGCAAATTAATCAGAATATTCAAAGATACTTGTGTAAACATATATTGTCATTTCATGTAAGAGTTTTGACAATTCTACAAAAGTAGCACAGCTACAGTGTATCCTTCCGCCACAGCTGTTCCGTCGGTAAAGAAAAATAAGTTTGTAAACAAATGTCACGAGTCCAATTCACACTTGCATTTTCCTCTTGTTTCCTGTCATGGCAGGGACTGTAAGACTGATGTTAGCTAACATCAGTCTTATAATCAATGTAGTGTACTTCAGCTACTTTTGCATTCCAACCTGTTTTATTTATGTAATTGCCAAGTAAGTCTGCTGGGGCTCCGTCAGGTTATTTTATTTTGTAGTAATCTTTAAGAAGAGACGGTAGAAGTAGTCTTTATTCAGTATGATTTGAAGTTGTGCTTTTTATGTAGTGCTCTTTAATAGCTTTCAGAAATAATTCAGTTTTGTCATCTCGGGTTGAAAAGTGAATGCTGGTTAATAGTGTCCGCAAATGTTTGAATGTGTTTAGCAGTTGCTTGGGATCAATGTGACTATCACTGAAGTTCAGTTAAGCAGTTTGGTGTTGTTGGATGCCATGAATCAGTGCATTCAGGAGTTCTTTCCTTTCCATTTCAGAAACTCTCTAACAATGTAGAAACTACTACGAATCAGGAGCCATTTTCCTTGAACTCAAGTACCGGCACTGTAAGCATTGCATCGATCACTTCCGTCACCTCAGATGCAGTCCCAGGTAATGTTCATTTACAGTTGATACTTCTCTAGAAACACAGAATAGATATTAGAGTTAATGTGATTACTGGTAATTAAGTGAAACACGCACAATTTTGCTAGCTGTGAATTTAATGCCAAGTTTTTAAATTGCAATAATCAATCATTTTAAAAAGAAATTTTAAATATTGATTGTCTGGTTTTGTTAATATTAAAACCATTATACAGATTGTTATTCTCCTTTTCGTAAGCTTTTGGCTGTGAAGTATTAGATTTGTTGCAGAGAGCAGAGACCAACTTTTTAACATTTCAGTAGCCCTGTAAGGCAGTTTTGCCAGCTGCTCAAGCACAAAATGTCTATACATATACAGTGGAACCGCGCTTTAACGAGTATGGCCTATAGCGACACATCCGCTATTGCAATAGTTTTTAAATGCACTGTCATTTTCCCTATCATTTGAAAGGTACTTATCTTCGTTTATAATGAAAATCTATCAATGAAACCTTTCGCTCTAGCGATAGGAACATTTGTAAACTCGTAAACACATCTTATCGCAAGTGACATTCGCCCACTTGCCACGTGCGAGCCAGCCTTTGTTAGTCTGTGTGGCGACGCTCGCGTCAGCCGGAGCCATGATAAGAGGAACGGGCGGGTGTTGTGAGGAATAAGGAAGATGGTATTATAGTGGAGGGGAGAGGTACGAATGGGAGTCGAGCTAGTCGAGGCCAAGAAAAGAGGGGTGCGCTGGAAAAAATGCAGAAGGGGGAGGGGAATGGTGGCTGCAAGATGCTAGCAGCCTGCCGCTCCTTTTATGCTGTACTGTCTAGGTGGTTGACTACTTTAGTTTAGTTGTNAAGATGCTAGCAGCCTGCCGCTCCTTTTATGCTGTACTGTCTAGGTGGTTGACTACTTTAGTTTAGTTGTTAAATAGAACAGGAATTTTGAATATTGCAGGTTTTAAAAGTATTAAAAATGGATTTTAAATGCCAGAGTTTGTTANTTAAATAGAACAGGAATTTTGAATATTGCAGGTTTTAAAAGTATTAAAAATGGATTTTAAATGCCAGAGTTTGTTATAAAGTTGTCGTAGATCGTAAGGGCGTGACCCGGGAAAAGGTTTGTAATTGAAAAAAATTATTTCATAATCAGTGATTTTTGTTGTGCAAAAACGGGAATTTGAATATTGCAGGTTTTAAAAGTATTAAAAATGGATTTTAAATGCCAGAGTTTGTTAAATCATGAAGGCGTGACCCGAGAAAAGTTTTGAAATTTAAAAATTAGTTTTCCATAAACGGTGATTTTAAGTAACTGTTATTTAAAGAATGATTTCACAAGTGATTTTAAGTTGCTGTTTTAGTTAGAAATACTATTGAAAGTTTACTAGTATGTTATTTTGTATGTTGAGGGGTTGATTTGGTTAAATTATGCTTATTTCCTCCTGGGTGTGTCACTCTGCCGAGCGAGTAAAAGTTTGTTTGGAAACTTAGTGTTAAAATATTTTAAGTCGCGAAAAGACGCTGAGGGCTTGTAATTAATGATTTAAAACTGTTTATTTAGTTATTATTCTTTCAATAATACTTGAAAATAATAATTAATTTTGAGAAAGAAAGCTTGAAAAAAAAAATTTGATGTGTTGTAAGATGAAAGGTACCCTACGGTCGTTAAAAGACCCTTAACAACTGCTGCGCGGCCGGCTTTATTTTTCTTTTACAGGACTGGCTGGTTTTTTTTTGCTGTGTTGGAATGTCACCCCTAAAAAAAAAAACGCTGTCTCGCCTCTTTCTTTCTTCTCAACCTGAGACGCTGGCTATCCTCTGTCTTACACGGAAACAAAGACGGTTTGGAGGAATTTATCGATTTGCAACATGAATGTGAAAAGAAGTGGAGGGGAAACTTAAACATGTGGAAGCTCTGCTTTGAGGTGTGACAGGCTTGTAAAATGTTGAGAGAAGGGCGGAGCGACAGGAGAAGAAGAGGTGGGTGAAAGAGAGAGACAATGAGTGAAGTAGCGCGCTGATTGGTAGGCAACTAACTCCCTCCCGCCACCCCTCATATTTGTTGGAGGGGCTAGAAGAAAGGAGGAGGAAGCAATGTAGCGCGCGTCTGCTGGTTGTTACATAATGCCGCTGTCAGACGTACATTTTTTTGTACTAACTTGTTACTGCATACGCATAGTTTACGGCATTCTTTAAATACAGGATCTACAGGGGCAAATACAATAAAAAAAAAATTACAGAGCACCATAAATTTTGTTATTACGATAACTCGCTATAGCGATAATTTATTTTGCCATTGTCGACTATCGCTATAACGCGGTTCCACTGTATTGCAGTTGGACCATATTTTTGTTCCAGTCACCTAGCTAAAATTTGAAACAAAATATAAGTTACCAATTTTAAACTTGTTCTTTTTGAATTGATAATGTCTTGATGCAGCAAACTAGGGAGGAGAAAGGTTGTACTTCTGCTCACATTTGACAAGTTTTGCTGTTCTAGTAGTTGGCAAATGCTATTGAATTATTTTTGGTTTTAACACATTTTTTAAAACCTTCTAAGGTGTAAAAATTTTGTGATTTATAATTTGAAATGTGTATTTATGATTTAAAAAATAATTAAAATTTGTGTACCGGTGGGATGAGTTGTGATTTAGAAGTTCAGGTGGCCGATTTGACAATGTGAATTTCTTTAGGCTGGATATATTTCAATATTTTACTATCTGTAGAAAAGTTGGAAATATTGATTTTGACTGCCACAGTTATTTGGTGGCAGGTGCACAAATTTTAACTGCAGAATTAAGGAATGAAATTAATTCAGTNACAAATTTTAACTGCAGAATTAAGGAATTAAATTAATTCAGTATGTTCCTTTAATGGTTACACACACAATAAATAATACACTGTTTAATCAATTCTCTCATCTGTCAGTTGTTCACTGGCATCAACCACGTCAGCATTTGAACAACAGAAAAGCAAACAGAACTTCACAACAGTGTCAAATTCAAAATAGTTTATTTGTGTGGCTAATCCTAAAAACTGCCATCCGGGAAAGTAGTTACTGCTAACCAGGGGATGGCTTTTCTTTGCAGTGGTGAACAGTAGCAACAGTTTGTGGAACAGCAGCACAGGAAGCNAGTTGGAAATATTGATTTTGACTGCCACAGTTATTTGGTGGCAGGTGCACAAATTTTAACTGCAGAATTAAGGAATTAAATTAATTCAGTATGTTCCTTGAATGGTTACACACACAATAAATAATACACTGTTTAATCAATTCTCTCATCTGTCAGTTGTTCACTAGCATCAACCACGTCAGTATTTGAACAAAATAAAAGCATACAAAACTGCACAACAGTGTAAAATTCAAAATAGTTTATTTGTGTGGCTAACCCTAAAAACTGCCATCAGGGAAAGTAGGTACTGCTAACCAGGGGATGGCTTTTCTTTGCAGTGGTGAACAGTAGCAACAGTTTGTGGAACAGTAGCACAGGAAGTCAGAAGGTGGTGTGGTGTCCTCCAGTGCTGCCACCACGATCAACACCCACACCACCTTCTCCACCACCTCCCATCGCGTGAGTTAACTTGCTATTGTTCATTATCTTGCATTACTTGTAGCCTTAGATGTACTTCAACAGGATGTCTTGGAATCCACAGAGATGTGTTGATATCAGTAAATGTCAATGTATGAGCTAAGTATGCGGAAAAATGGATCACAAAAAAATTTTTCTTTAGTTATAAAAATATCAGGCTAGTAATGCATATTCAAATAATGTTCTCTTGTGCAAAATAATTACCACAGTAGAGATGCGAATTTACGAGTACTGGGTTTAACGAGACAGCGATTTTGCAAGGCTATTCTTGGGAACCATCTAATATCATAAATATTGTTGAAAAAATACAAGTGTCTCAGAAAAAAATTCAATAAATCGCAATAAAAATTGATTCAAAGCATGTTTGCGTGTCCACAGCGATAAATTACATGTGTTGTAGTGTTACTACTCGTAATTTGCACGCCGCAAGATTAAAAATAGAAGAAAACCGGTGAAAATACGTTAAAAACTGCAGCACCCGAAGGGAAGCCTTTCCACGCGACACGTGAAGGAACGAAGGTAGTAACTGTTCTACACCCTCGTTCTCCCTGTCGGTGGCTGCTCCAATACGCAGTCTCCTCGTCTAGCCTAGTTATCTCGCCTGACCTTCGCCTGCATAGCAACAAGTCCAGTCAATAATATAGTGAGGCTGTAGTTAGTGACTTTTCCACTAGGCGTGAAAGGGANAAAAATTAGTTTTCCATAAACGGTGATTTTAAGTAACTGGTATTTAAAGAATGATTTCACAAGTGATTTTAAGTTGTTGTTTTAGTTAGAAATACTATTGAAAGTTTACTAGTATGTTATTTTGTATGTTGAGGGGTTGATTTGGTTAAATTNTTGTTTTAGTTAGAAATACTATTGAAAGTTTACTAGTATGTTATTTTGTATGTTGAGGGGTTGATTTGGTTAAATTATGCTTATTTCCTCCTGGGTGTGTCACTCTGCCGAGCGAGTAAAAGTTTGTTTGGAAACTTAGTGTTAAAATATTTTAAGTCGCGAAAAGACGCTGAGGGCGTGTAATTAATGATTTAAAACTGTTTATTTAGTTATTATTCTTTCAATAATACTTGAAAATAATAATTAATTTTGAGAAAGAAAGTTTGAAAAAAAAAATTTGATGTGTTGTAAGATGAAAGGTACCCTACGGTCGTTAAAAGACCCTTAACAACTGCTGCGCGGCCGGCTTTATTTTTCTTTTACAGGACTGGCTGGTTTTTTTTNCGGTCGTTAAAAGACCCTTAACAACTGCTGCGCGGCCGGCTTTATTTTTCTTTTACAGGACTGGCTGGTTTTTTTTGCTGTGTTGGAATGTCACCCCTAAAAAAAAAAAACGCTGTCTCGCCTCTTTCTTTCTTCTCAACCTGAGAGGCTGGCTATCCTCTGTCTTACACAGAAACAAAGAAGGTTTGGAGGAATTTATCGATTTGCAACATGAATGTGAAAAGAAGTGGAGGGGAAACTTAAACATGTGGAAGCTCTGCTTTGAGGCGTGACAGGCTTGTAAAATGTAGTGGGAGGGGGGAGCGATACGAGAAGAAGAGGTGGGTGAAAGAGAGAGACAAGGAGTGAAGTAGCGCGCTGATTGGTAGGCAACTAACTCCATCCCGCAACCCGAAAAGTTGGGGGAGGTAAAGAAGAAAGGAGGAGGAAGCAATGTAGCGCGCGTCTGCTGGTCGTTACATAATGCCGCTGTCAGACGTAGATTTTTTTGTAGTAACTTGTCACTGCATACACGTAGTTTACGGCATTCTTTAAATACAGGATCTACAAGGGCAAATACAATAAAAAAAAAATTACAGAGCACCATAAATTTGGTTATTACGATAACTCGCTATAGCGATAATTTATTTTGCCATTGTCGACTATTGCTATAACGCGGTTCCACTGTATTGCAGTTGGACCATATTTTGGTTCCAGTCGCCTAGCTAAAATTTGAAACAAAATATAAGTTACCAATTTTAAACTTGTTCTTTTTGAATTGATAATGTCTTGATGCAGCAAACTAGGGAGGAGAAAGGTTGTACTTCACTGCTCACATTGGACAAGTTCTGCTGTACTAGTAGTTAGCAAATGCTATTGAATTATTTTTGGTTTTAACAAATTTTTTAAAACTATCTAAGGTGTAAAAATTTTGTGATTTATAATTTGAAATGTGTATTTATATTTAAAAAATAATTAAAATTTGTGTACCGGTGGGATGTGTTGTGATTTAGAAGTTAAGGTGGCCGATTTGACAATGTGAATTTCTTTAGGCTGGATATATTTCAAAATTTTACTATCTGTAGAAAAGTTGGAAATATTGATTTTGACTGCCACAGTTATTTGGTGGCAGGTGCACAAATTTTAACTGCAGAATTAAGGAATTAAATTAATTCAGTATGTTCCTTGAATGGTTACACACACAATAAATAATACACTGTTTAATCAATTCTCTCATCTGTCAGTTGTTCACTAGCATCAACCACGTCAGTATTTGAACAAAATAAAAGCATACAAAACTGCACAACAGTGTAAAATTCAAAATAGTTTATTTGTGTGGCTAACCCTAAAAACTGCCATCAGGGAAAGTAGGTACTGCTAACCAGGGGATGGCTTTTCTTTGCAGTGGTGAACAGTAGCAACAGTTTGTGGAACAGTAGCACAGGAAGTCAGAAGGTGGTGTGGTGTCCTCCAGTGCTGCCACCACGATCAACACCCACACCACCTTCTCCACCACCTCCCATCGCGTGAGTTAACTTGCTATTGTTCATTATCTTGCATTACTTGTAGCCTTAGATGTACTTCAACAGGATGTCTTGGAATCCACAGAGATGTGTTGAGATCAGTAAATGTCAATGTATGCACTAAGTATGCAGAAAAATGGATGACAAAAGAATTTTTCTTTAGTTATAAAAATATCAGGCTAGTAATGCATATTCAAATAATGTTCTCTTGTGCAAAATAATTACCACAGTAGAGATGCGAATTTACGAGTACTGGGTTTAACGAGACAGCGATTTTGCAAGGCTATTCTTGGGAACCGTCTAAAATCATAAATATTGTTGAAAAAATACAAGTGTCTCAGAAAAAATTCAATAAATCGCAATAAAAATTGATTCAAAGCATGTTTGCGAGTCCACAGCGATAAATTACATGTGTTGTAGTGTTACTACTCGTAATTTGCACGCCGCAAGATTAAAAATAGAAGAAAACCGGTGAAAATACGTTAAAAACTGCAGCACCCGAAGGGAAGCCTTTCCACGCGACAAGCGAAGGAACGAAGGTAGTAACTGTTCTACACCCTCGTTCTCCCTGTCGGTGGCTGCTCCAATACGCAGTCTCCACGTCTAGCCTAGTTATCTCGCCTGACCTTCACCTGCATAGCAACAAGTCCAGTCAATAATATAGTGAGGCTGTAGTTAGTGACTTTTCCACTAGGCGTGAAAGGGANGCCTGCATAGCAACAAGTCCAGTCAATAATATAGTGAGGCTGTAGTTAGTGACTTTTCCACTAGGCGTGAAAGGGAAGGGGAAGATGTGCCCAGGAATGTGAGGGGGAGAAGAGGGCGTGAGCGAGCACTTTGTTTGCCTGGCGCCGCACGCCTGAGTGTAAAGGAAGGCGACCAATGAGAGACACCTGCTCTGGAGCTGAGCTGGCTACACAGTTTCTGCACTGCTAATAGATTTTCCTGCATGAGCAAAAAACAGTAGTATATGAAGTGGATGGAAAAAAAGTTCAATTACACTTTTGAGTTAAAAGTAATTAATTATGCAGGATAAGATGGAAAACAAGTTGTCACAAGAAAATATGTCAATCCTGAAAGTGTCACATGGTGATGTACTAAGAAGGAGAAACTAGACGAGGTGCCGAAAATTATGCACGCCCTTCCTCAGACAGTGTTCTAATTCATTTGGAGTTTGGTTTTCTGCAATGTGTTTTTTTAGCATTTTGTAAGGTTTAGTCCGAACGCCACGACATTGAACTGTCTAGCATGCCATGCTGCTATTTTTTGGCGTTATCATGATTCCAAAATTAAAAGTCCACGAAGTCTTAAAATAAATAAATAATTCCTGAAAAGGGTAGTTAAAAATTTGAAATTAACAAAATAAAATTATGACGTGAATTTGTTACTTAACAAATAGACTTGGGGTGAATCGTGTTTTTCCAAGAATTCGAATTTACTTTTGAATCCAATTGCAATTTTTATGGTTTTGGGGTGTTAAAACCGGTTAGAAACGATTTTGTGAAGTCAGCGATTTTGGAAGGTCCTTCTCAGGCACCGTGAGGCCCCAAAAATTTGGGTCTACTGTTATTTCTATTTTACTAACATACAATTTTTTTTGCTAATTTCTGGAATTTCATATCTATGCAAACATTTACTAAATGATTGTTAAACAACAAAAGTTGTTTTACACATTTTTACAGGCATTTGTCACCACTGAGAAAATTAAAGATAGCAATAACAATTTGTAGAATTTAAAAGGATGCTCTTGGTAGTGCCCTATCTTATGTGCTGTTATCGGTGTCAATTGGTGAAGTGGTAGGTAGAAGTAAAACTGTATATGTAATCCCCGGGTGCCAGGCAGTGATTTTGCGCACAACCATGTGAGCAGAAACTCTTACTAGAGGCTTTAAGTCACCACGTGACAAGTTGATTGACACCATTACGCTATCTTCTGCACTGTTGTAGGCAACGGAGCACGCCAAACACAAGTACAGGGAGGCTGGGTCACTTAAGCGTAGGAGTTACGAACGGCGACCACGTGCGTGTTAGATCAAGGTCTATCCAGCGTTTTATACACATTAACATGTGTGGGGCGCTACAAGAACTCAAAAGCAAAGAAGAAAAGAGTACAAAGTTTCTGGGACATGAAAACAACTACACGAGGCCTAGTTTGAACCAGCCAGAGGTAGATATACTGTGTTACGTAAAAGAACAAATGCCCCAAGGCAAAATTATTATTTAAGGGCCCTCCGAATCAGCAGAGTGGCCAGGCCGGTTGTGGGGGTTAAATAGAAATGTTTTAGAATGATAACAAGACAGAGCTAACAGATCATAAAGTTCAAAGTTGAGGCCCCAGCAGGCCATGCAGCACGTATCCATCTGGCTTGAGCTCCATGGAGAGACTGCCCAATGGCCATCGAAAGAGGGAACACGAGCCCGCACCGGAAGTGGTGGCCTCGTGCTGACCACATGCATGGAGAATGAAGTGTGATTGAAATGGAAGGAACACAAATTACACTATTTTACAGAAACTGCACAGGAGTGCACGGCTAAATAAGTAATTAAAAACCTTAATTGCCAACAAGAACCCATTTCACTGTTGTCTTTGGCCGTCAGGCCTCTCTTCAGTGCACTACACATGTGCTGACGCACCGAACACACACAACACATGCATCACATGACCCTGTGCCTCGTGCGCGTGTGGCTCATGACAGGCTTATGCCAGCTGAGAAACCAGGTCGGATGACAGCGCTTTACTTTTAATTGGATTCCAAAATATTTTCTTCTATCATTGCTGCTGTTGTAACAACGAAAACTGGACTTTAAACAAAAAAATAGGTAATGATGCAAACACAAATACACAGATTAGCAGTGAGGTTGCTAGATTGCACTACTCACCACTATGATGAACCAAGAACAACTGACTGGCTTCCTGTTGCCAGCCTCGGGTTACCAACTCTTGACATGCTGCAATGGACGAAGTGCTGCCAACTGCGATTCCACAGTGATGGCAGGGCAGGAAGATCAGTGTACATCCAGCACACACGAGAGCATGACACTGATGCACCAAAATGTTGAAAACGCACGAAAATACGGTAATGACATATTTACAAGTCCAAACAACTGTTCTGTCCAATTATATACATACATGCATATATACACAGATACTTATGTACATACATGCATATATACGTACATACATGCACACAATCCAAGGACGTATGTTCGTGTATGAATGTACGTTGTAACAAGTGGGTCTCGAGTGCGAGTTGGGCGGACTATGATAAATACCTGCTTCCAGGGTAGTCCTCGCTGCATGTGATCCAGTTGGCTCTCCTCCAGAGTGCCCGAGTCGTGGACTCAAACTCCGGGGAAGTAGGTAGAGCACACAGAAGCGCATTGGGGACTGATGCTCGGTGGGTTCAGATACAGATTCCACCCCTCTGTGTTGTGGCTGGTATTGGTGACAGATACTGNTGGGGACTGATGCTCGGTGGGTTCAGATACAGATTCCACCCCTCTGTGTTGTGGCTGGTATTGGTGACAGATACTGGGAATCGCCGGGATACTGTGGGTAGGAGACTCCTACTCTTTGTTCCCTGGGATGCCGAGAACACTGCTGACTGAAAATTCTCTCTAATTAACTAACTGTAAACTGAAATAATACTGCCCATGCCTCATGCCGGTTCTGGTCCTTGTATTTCATCGNTGGGGACTGATGCTCGGTGGGTTCAGATACAGATTCCACCCCTCTGTGTTGTGGCTGGTATTGGTGACAGATACTGTGGGTAGGAGACTCCTACTCTTTGTTCCCTGGGATGCCGAGAACACTGCTGACTGAAAATTANCTCCTACTCTTTGTTCCCTGGGATGCCGAGAACACTGCTGACTGAAAATTATCTCTAATTAACTAACTGTAAACTGAAATAATACTGCCCATGCCTCATGCCGGTTCTGGTCCTTGTATTTCATCGAGGACCAGGGCAAAGGGGTTAAGTGGAAGGGCGTCCAGCCACATGGAGAACCACTGTTCTCTCTGCATCACTCTTACTTTCATGCACAGGGCTTCCCCTTCATCTCGCCCATGCCTCCTACACAGGGGTGCTGGGGAGGGGTAGCCACTGTCAGCCAGCCGCTGGAGCATTGTAACTCAGCACCGGCAGCTCACTGTTTGGCGTGCCACCATGCACGTGTCAAGATACAATTAGCGTCTGCCGCCAATACGGTATCCCTTGTTTCAGCTGCCGAGGCGGGGGGCGTTGCCCACCACAACACAAGTTGTGACCAACCTGGTCACAATATCTGTGTGTACGTATGTATGTATTAAAAGTTTACAAGTACTTGAAAATAGAGCTTGAGCCAAATACCTGCTTCTGGCTTGAGATCCGCTCAGAATATTTTTCAATCTGCTTTATCAGTGTTGGGGCATTCAGTCGACAACCAATGAGGTTGTCTTTTACAGTTAATAAAAAAATGCATTTTTTATTTTTGAAATGTTAATATTTACAATTTTAGCATGTTCTGGTGAAAGAGAAATGCAGATATGAATGCTGATTACCAGCAAAATTGGCCTAAAACTAGGCCAAAAATCCTCCTAAGTTGCAATGCCTAACCAGATGGTTTGCTAGAAAATAAGACATTATTCATTCAGAAAACAATATTTTAAAAGGTGAAGTAGGAAAAACATAGTTGGTTCAAACTATCAATTGCAGTTGTTTGTGCTTGATAAATTATTTGTCAGGATGGCATTCAATAATATTGAATGAGATGTTAAAACTTAAAATAGCGTTTGTTTAGGTTAGCAGAAAATGTGTTTGTTTATGATAAAAGTTTTTTATATGGCAATATAAGTACATTTGTATGGCCATTCGCAATGAGGATTGGACTAATGACCTTGGAGGACAATATTTTTTTTGTAAACTGTATGTGTATTTCAATAATATAAAGAAAAAGCACTCTTGTTAAAATAGCCTTCAATCTATCAGCAAGAACTATATTTGAAGTACTTAAATAAATTTAGTTCCACGATTTTACTGAACATATCAATATGATTTGATTTTACAATTCCAGGTGTTGTTAAATTATAGAAATGGGTTTCCTGCATTGTGTGTGTAAAGGAATTTAACATTTTGGTTGAAAGTGATTGTAAGTAAATGCAGATTTTTAGAAGATAATTTTATTTGCTAATTATATTTTATGTCAAAGATGATTGTGATAACACTAAACCCATTTGGCTGGTAAAGAATGCAGTAACGTGATTGTGTGATGGTGGTGTGGCAGGCCTGTGACTCCGGTCTTTCCCCACACGGAGCTGCCTCGCCCTGACCAATGGCTGGGGAACGTTGTCTCGTCGACGACAGGAAGTGTGAGACGTGCTCCACCCCTCTCTCACCACTTCCGCGCACATTCGCTGGGTTCTGCAGACACATTCCACAACGTGAACGGCACTGTGGCTCTCGCCCCGAGGGATCCGTTTGACGCAGAGTGGGTATCCGTTCCTGCCAACAGCACAAACCCGTTCATCACCCCGCCCACGGCCGTCAAGGCATTTGAGGTGCAGATGTGACACAACGCCAGGAATTAGTGAGAGACACAGTGTAGCAAAATGTGTTGATCTGTGATGAAATTGATTGTTAAACCATATGTGTATTTGACTAGTCAAGCTTAAGGAGTGTGAATCACAACTACGATGTTTATATGTGCAAGTCGTACGCTATATGTTGCTCTCTTGATGTATGCAGTCGCAGCAAAGCAGTAGTATGTCCGAACATCAACCTCGTAACGTTAATATTTACTACAACCTGCCAATTTTTTTGGTCGAGCATGTACGGCTACCGATACAATAACTGCACACTTGACGATATGTATATACGTATTGGCTGGTTTCGAATCAAAACGTGAANTTTTTTGGTCGAGCATGTACGGCTACCGATACAATAACTGCACACTTGACGATATGTATATACGTATTGGCTGGTTTTGAATCAAAACGTGAGGGAATACACGCACGTGTAAGAGGTGTACATACACTGGTGGAAAGTGCTAAACGTTGCAGTGAATAGTAAAGTCACTACTGTTGTCGTTACTAGCTGTTGTATGTATTGAATATAAAGCTTTACATGAACATTATTTTATATATGCGTAGATGTGGATTTAAAAGTAATTATATTGCATCATCAATGTGTTTTTACATTGAATTGCTAAAATTTTTATTGCAGTTAGCATGTTATGTATTCAGAAGGTTTTAAAGTTGTCTTGCATTAACACTTTCCATTAATGATGGAACTGGTCTTCATTTCACTTCTGCATTTTTAGAAGTTCTGTTATTCCCCCTTCTTCCCTGTATGTGGACAAATTGTGAAATTTGTTGCAGTAATGAATGTTACTTAATATTTCTTAAGATATTATCTCTTGTAGAGATGTTATTTCTGTAACTATTTTAAGTTTTCACATTAAAATTACAATCTAACATAATTACTTTTTGTGGCACCTTTTTAATTGGATAATTTTATAAAAGGGACTGGACCTAGTTCATTTTGTGTTGTCTGTCTTTCTGCAGATTATTGCAAGGTCAGTGTGGATGGGATGACGGACTGATAAGTGTTCCTCCCCCTCCCCCATACATTTGATAATTTGCAACAGAAATATGAATATGAGAACTTGCTTCAAAGGAACTAGAGTAGCAGGGGAGAGGTATCCCGCCTCCCTTTGTTTAGGAAGCAACTGCTATTTCTTAGTGGCCAGAGCAGCCAGTGTGTTATGCTCGACGTTGCTCAACTTTTCTGTCTCGACCAGTGAGAGTTGGCCCTATATTATAAAGTAAATGTGGGTAGATTGCTTGTTGAAACTTAATTTTGATGCATGTTTTTCATGTAGTATTACATATGGTGCACGTGGATGAATGTTTGGTTTCTGTATCCATGAACTCTGGTGGTATTGGTGAATTACACAGAATACTTGCCATTCTTGTGTAGAGCTTCACTTGCGAAGCCTCCAGTGGCAGTTTTGAGTATTGCGTAACTGCACTACTACAGGCAACTCTGTAGCAGGTTACATGTTTCCTCAAGTTAATTTATCTGTATTTTTATACAGAGATTGTATTACAAATACGTAGATGTCTGTAACGAATGTTGCCATGTTTAATGCTTAGAAATTTGGACATTGTTTGGAAGCAAATCCATATTGTTGCACATTATAATATTGTGAACCATCCTATTGCAGTTCTTTGATGGATCTCTTGGCATTCATATGCTGCACAAATCATGGGCACAATATTTTTGTTTCGTGAGTAAAATTAACAAATATATTACCGAGAGGGAAAGGCAGGAATGCCAATTTAACTTGAAGCATTTTGTAAAAATTAACAGGCACGTACTAACTAGATAATAATAAATAGTTGTGCCAGAAAGTAGTTAACAGAGTTGCTTACCTCATAAAAGGCAAGTTAAATACTTTTATCTTTTAGCAAATGAAGTAGAAAAGTTGTATTAAACATTTAGGGTTATGTGATTGTGACTTTTTTCTTGTGAAACGAAAATTAAAGATTGTGTACTTCCACGAAACTGAAACGAATATGAAAAATTATTTCATAAGAGCTTAGTGTTAACAAAAGTGTAACGAATTTCATAACATTTTAGCAAGTTATTCATCATAACAAATTAGTTGCAAAACCAAACAAAAAAATTTAGAATATGAAATATTTAATACAGGGGGTCTTGCATATATTTAAATTTCTGTTTTGTGCAGTTATTTTAGTTATAAAATAATGAAAACAAAGAAGATGATTTACAGACAAAAATTTTCTTTACTGGTGCACTAAATGAACTTTGAACACCCGTATATTGATTGAAATCGAGAATTTTCATTTCATTAAATCTTTCAGCAACCAAATTTCTTAACGAAACGAAAATAAAAGTTGTCATTTTTCATTTTTGTTTTGGTATACCAAATATTTGTACAACTCTGTAAACATTGTGTGTGAGGTTTGTATATGGACTCACTTACAAAGTTAAATTTTGTAGTTTTAACTTTGTCACAAAATTCACTATTTGCAAAATTTAAAGTGTTGAGCGATTCAATTTGAGAGAGTAAAAGAAAAATGGCACTTTTTCTGACTAAGTAGTTTATTCCTCTGTACATAAACTAATGTACGTTAAAAATTAAAAATGATTATTTATGTTATGCTCGCTGTACACATTGTTATTGGAATACATATATAAGCACAATTAATTTAGCAAAGTTATGCAAATGAACACTGTTTTAACGTTGTCATTTGTCATATGAATTGTGCATTAAAATAATGTTAGTTTTCCTTCATACACCCTAAGTATGTATTATCACAGTAGCGACTACAAATGGTACACTATCTATATACGTAAATAACTTTGCATCTGATTTGAGTTAGCACAAATATTTCATATGTATTGGCTTCACAATTTGATTTGTATTGTATAGTGAAGATCCACATATCTGATGAATATTCCATTCTGTTAAGATTCTTTGTTAAAACTTGTTCCTTGTTTTTAACATGCATTTATTTCATTTACCTACTAATGGGTCTGAGGCAATACAAACTAGGATAAATTATCTGAAATTTGGTTCTGGACAATTAATTTTCAATATTTTAAGGAATTTCTGCATCTTTGCATTAGTCACAGTTTTGGATGCATGGTACACTGTTAGAAGTATTTAATTTCTCTTTTTTTAAATGAATATCCTTTAAAAAGTAATAAAAAAAAAAAGTGAAAAAATATTTTGTACTTTGCTTTATTTTTATGTTATTGAAACTTGGGATGGGTCAGTTCAGNAAAAAAAAAAAGTGAAAAAATATTTTGTACTTTGCTTTATTTTTATGTTATTGAAACTTGGGATGGGTCAGTTCAGATTGTCTGTTCTCAGTTCCGCAGATTTTTAGACCTAAGAACTGGGACCGAGAACCAAAATTATATTTTCGGTTCCTTCACTTCAACTGACATTGCTCCTGCTAAATTACTAAAAAAATAATTTATACGTAAAATGTGTTAGCCAGAAAAATAGCGCGTTACGCAAACACAATTATGCCACTGTGAACAACAAAGTTTCTCAGTCATTGATGTACTACTAAAAGAAACAGCCGTATACAAATGTCGCTGAAACCTGGAATGTGCTCTGTGGTCAATATTGTCGATGCTGCCAATACTAGAGACAGTCATTCCAGTAGATTATTTATGAGGTCGATCACTGGAAAATGAAATCCATGTAAACTGTTGACATGACATCAGTGAAAAGTTGAAAATTATGGTCATTGCAATCTGGTAATGCATCAATGGCATAAAAAATACAACACTTTAAGGTTATGAAGTGTTATTGCCATGTACTTGCATGTGANCTGGTAATGCATCAATGGCATAAAAAATACAACACTTTAAGGTTATGAAGTGTTATTGCCATGTACTTGCATGTGACGTTAGATACTGTCAAGGTACTGAAAATTTAATTCCTTTGTCTAAATGTGATGTTACTTTTATTTTCTGTGATAGAAAGCAAAAAATTGGTTTGCAAAGCATAGCAGGATTTTGCTATTTCAAGTTAAAATAAACTCAATGTAAAATTTTTTGTGAAAAACTGATTTCTCGGGGTAAGTCGAAATAAACATAAAAAAGAAAGTATAACAATTATTTATTCGTTGAAAATGGACATATAATTTCATCTATAAAAATTTGGTCCACCTTATGACCTGAAAATGTATTTTTGTAAGGTTTCTGAGTTCTTTATACTTATGATAAAAACAAGAGAACCAAGAACCAATTATTGAAAACCGGAACCGAACAGAGAACTGATAAAAATGTGGAACCGACCCATCTCTAAATGTAACTATGCTATAAAATAATGCAAATTTACNCTGGTAATGCATCAATGGCATAAAAAATACAACACTTTAAGGTTATGAAGTGTTATTGCCATGTACTTGCATGTGATGTTAGTTACTGTCAAGGTACTGAAAATTTGGTTTGCAAAGCATAGCAGGATTTTGCTATTTCGAGTTAAAATAAACTCACTGTAAAATTTTTTGTGAAAAACTGATTTCTTGGGGTAAGTCGAAATAAACATAAAAAAGAAAGTATAACAATTATTTATTTGTTGAAAATGGACATATAATTTCATCTATAAAAATTTGGCCCACCTTATGACCTGAAAATGTATTTTTGTAAGGTTTCCGAGTTCTTTAGACTTATGATAAAAACAAGAGAACCAAGAACCAATTATTGAAAACCGGAACTGAACAGAGAACTGATAAAAATGTGGAACCGACCCATCTCTAAATGTAACTATGCTATAAAATAATGCAAATTTACNTGAACAGAGAACTGATAAAAATGTGGAACCGACCCATCTCTAAATGTAACTATGCTATAAAATAATGCAAATTTACTGTACTTGTTTAACTGCATGCCTGCTTTGATATCTGTGAACAGATTCGAGGTTCAACTGAAAATCACTGTGTTAATAGCAACTAACCATTAAAATGCAAAGTTTTTATTCAAAGTGGCAACATTTGTCAATTGAGTAATAAGAGACACAGAATTACCTCTGATGTGTGTGCAGGCTCACACAGTCATCTTACACTCTGGAAAATTTGATATGTAGGTACTTTTCTCATCTCCTTGCCTATGTGATGTACTATTCTCAGGCCAGCATTATATATATTTTTTTACAGTTTAACAAAGTATCCAAAACAAAATGCAATTTACAGAAGGTGAAAAATCACTAGTATGTACTTTATTTTTTGAACTTTTAGTGGAAGACAGATAATTAATTCAAAATATGTAATTCTCAAACAATCAGTTTTACTCCAAAATATTTATATTCCAGAAAATAAAATAATTTAGTAACATGATTATAATTTACAAAATGTGCTGTTTCATGCAACATTTCAGAAATGCAGTTTTAAAATATAAGTTGAAAATGTTACGTAAATAAATCATGGATGTCATTGACAGAGGATGTGTTCTCATCATTAAACTGACTTGGCCTTGCTTATGGCATTTGTACAACCTTTTTTAATTCAACATGAGCATTTACCACAAGAAATCTGAATTAGTTCGATGGTAATTGTAATGAATTAAATTTATTTAAAACACACAATTATCATAAAATTAAATGTGGATAATCTTGTTAATTGATGTCAAATAAGCAACCTTTCACCCTTCATAACCTTGAGAATTATTTGTAACTTTTTCGCCCCCCTATTTAAATTTTATGGTGATGTGGAATACTTTAATACTAAGACAATATCAATTAATTAAACAACATACGAAATACAGTCAACTCTTGGTTCTATGACCGTGGGAATAGAAACCCTCTTAAAGTAACAACACTTTTTTTTGTAAACCATAGAAAAATTGTTTGAAACAGTTTGAAAATTTGAAGTGAAAGGGCAGATAAATTAGTTTGTCGTGTTTATCTTGGTCAGACCTCGCTGAGATGCTTTTTGCAAGCTCTGTACTACTTGCAAACAAATTGTATCTGAATATAGACACCACAGCAAGTACTTGCCTCTGGCATCCCCCCCCCCCCCNCCCTCTACCTATATTGCAAAGTTTATTAAGCACGACTTTCGTTGCGATCAAAATCAGTTGAAAACAATGTTCTGTAGTAATAAAATATAGTTGCTGAAATTAGGTATGGGTTAGTTCCACTTTTTCCACTTTTTCAGTTTGGTTCCAGTTCTAAAAATTGGTTCTCAGGCTTCAGTTGTTTCTACCAAACGTGCAAAGAACTATAGAAATTAAGGCGTGGCTTACCTGTAATCTGTATTTTGGGAGAGATCAAATTCTACGTCCAATTTTTAGGAAATAAATATTTAACTCTTTTTAATTTTTATTTTGACTTGCCCTGAGAAATAAGTTTTTAGAACAATAAACACATTCCATTGAGTTAAATTTACTGCAAACAGCACACTTTGAGCGCTTTGATGTTATGATGTGGTGTTACCATGAACTCGCACGTAACGACAGTTAGTGTCAAGGTATCGAGGATGTGGTTTTTTTTGTAAATGAGATGTTACTTTTATTTTCCAATATAAAAAGCAAATAATAGCTTCCTAAGCATAGCAGTTTTCCGCTATTTGGAGTAAATATGAACCCAGTGCGATGTGTTTGTGTGAATTTCTCGGGATGAGTATAAAAAAAAAAGTTAACAAATATTTATTTCTTAAAAATGGGACATACAATTTCATGCAATGTCATAGAATCAAGTAGTGACTGCAGTGAAACAGCTTGTGTTTCGTAACGTAGTTGGTGGTTCCAGTAAATGAGCTACGACAACTCACGAACGTCTGCCACCGGGCAGCGGTGCTGTGGAGCGAGTTGCCACTAACACTTGAAGCAAGTCTTTGAAACTTTGAAATGTGCGTCACAGATGGCACATAACTAAATTGGTGTATTTAAGGGGAAAATGTAACTGGGGAGGATGTAAATTCGAGTTTCTACTGTACTTCACCCAAAAAAATGTTTCAGTATCGTGGTAGGCTTAAATACTTGTTAACTTTACAGTTACTCTTGTGTATTCTTATCCTGTGCCTTGCTTTTCTTCAGCATTTCCACATTGTTTTAGTTAATTGAAGTATTTATGCCCTCTGAATTTAGAAAATGCCTAGTATCCCTGGAAATTAATCTTCACATTCTTGACTGAATTCAAAATGTGACACCTTCAGTGGAGACAAAAATGTTTTCCAAATGTACGTATAATTTTGCAACAAATCAGTGTATATATGTACTTGCCATCCAAGCAGTATTACTGTTCCAGAGTATTAAAAAGCAAATGTTACTCTGCAATTTCCATTTAGTGTTCATATAACCACAGAGGTGAATATTGTGACCACTGTGGTATGCAAACATCAAGTTATTTACTTGTGTAGCAGCTGTACCATTTGTTTGTACCTAGTGTGATGAAGCCCAAGACAAGAGCTGATGGAAGGAATCATTTTTAGAGTTTATTGATTCACACTCTACTTGTAAAACTGAATATGTGGAAAAAAATGTTACTTGTGTAAGAAAAATATCGTTTAATTACTTTTTTCCATTTTGAACTACTGGTTATGACATGTTTTTAACATTAGAATATTAGCTGAATGGTGTCTGGATGCATATTTTAACATAATTGTTCGGCACAGTTTGTACGGTGTATCTATATCCAAATTTGAGAGTTCGCCAGCATTCAAAACCTTGAGCATTAGAAGTGAAAATATTGTTACCAAGACAAAATACGCTATTGTGGAAGAGAGGCTGAATTGTTGACGGCTGGAGCTAGATTCTTGCCCAAAGAATTCAAGCTGTCGATACCTAAGTGCTCCAAGAACACTCTAATCTGGCTGTTTAACCTTTACCCTTTCTGTAGGTGTTCCTGTGACATACAATGAAGTCTGTTAAAAAATGCAGTATTGATAAGGGGTTTACACATCCTTGTCTTTCACATGCCCAGAAATCAATCTCCGTTTCTAGCAGATTTTAATTATGAAGTTTTGAGAGCTGTCCAACAACTTGTTGGTGCATTAGTCTTACAATGTTGAAAACAGAGCTATTACAAATGTTGGAATTTTGGAACTGAAATTTTAACCAAGAAATGTTATGTTGGGCATTTTTAGTTCTCTCTGATTGTAATGGTTATTCAAAAAGGTAACGTGAGATGTTTACCTTGCGGTTGATTGTAACTGTGCAGCTTCCACATGTGCCCATTATCTCAAGTTGACGTACTTCCATAGTTTTCCGTTTCATGTACTTAAAAACAGAGGATTGTGAGAGGAAGTAGACATTTGTTGAATGTTTGTGTTGTGTTGTTGATAGGCAACTTGCACAAATTAAAAACTTGCACATATCAGTTTTTTTACACTTGTTAGCTAGTTGCGACATGTATAAGATTGTGTGTAAATATTAGTTATTTGTAAATATCTGTACATAACTGTGTATATTTATTTTTGTTTCCTATGTTGTATATTGTACTTACTGCAGTCGGTGTATGTGGAGTAAATTTTTTTCATGATGTACACAATTTTTTTACATACTGTGTCACAAACTGCAAATTTGTTTTTAGCTTGGTTAAACTAATGTACATTTAAGACTAAGAGCATATTAGAGTTCATGTTGTGTAAATTTTGTAACAAACATGCGAGGATAAAATATAAACTAGATAAATAGCATCTTGATACCATGAAAATTCTGTACTTAATCTGTGCACTGTACGATGTAAAGTTTCTGGTGGCATATTGGGTATTTGGGTGTTAATAGTAGCCACAGCAATTGTAACAGTAATTTAGAAACAGACTTGAGAAACATATTTTAGCTAGCCATGTTCAATGTTATTTCCAGTATTTGAGTAATGAGTGTTATCAATAAAACCTAACTTTACTGTTGTTAAAAGTTTTTTCTCTCCAAACTACTTTAAGAATTTTTGGGTCATAAAAATGGTCATGGTATGTTTTTGTTGCAGATTGTTAACGCCAACATGGAAAAATCCCAGAATAAACAATTTTACTAATTATCGTTACAGAAATAAAATTTTGTGGTGCATTCATGTGTAAGCAAAAGAGAAATTGTCGATATTGCTCACTGCTCCCAATTTTTATTTTGCTAACTTTAAAAATAATGTTTAGCAAAAACATGCCTTGGTCCAGCTGCGTAAGAGCATACATAGCTACATATAAATACCTTAATTATGAAAATGCATACAGGTAACTCTCGATTCTTTGACCCCAGGAATAGGGACTCTCTGGAAATGACCCTTTATTGGAGAACTGCGAAAAAAAAAGAGGTTGAAAGGGTTGAAAATTTGAAGGAAATAGACCAAAAAATTAGTTTGATGTATTTATTTTGGTAACTACACATTGTGATACCCGTCATGAGCTCTGTATTAGTCGTTTGATTTTTACGTTGAGTCAAGCAGAGTTGAGTACAACATTTTCGAGTTAAAATTGAGTTTGCACCATAAATGTAAATATGTATAGGCTGTTCACTGTAAAGTGAGTACTTTTGAGGCACTAGTTACTTTATTCCTATCAATCATTTTCAATTGTCGTTCCACTTTTTTTTAAATAAATGTGGCCATTTAAGTAATAAATACAGTGTATATACAGTATTTCACCATACTTCAAACAATTCTCACTTTACTGTAAATAGCCTATAGCTATGTACACTGGTTTAATGCCTGCTGCTTATGTAGTCCATTTGCTTATATAGTCTATTTTAAATCAAACCTTTCATAAATCACCTCATGTATGACATTCTTGGGCATTTCCTAAATATGTTGTATATCACAAGCATTTTATACTTGTGTTAATGTTACAAAAATACCTTATTTTTGGTTAAGCTGAACTTTAACTACTACATATTATTAGTAAGTTATAGTATTGCAATTATAATCAATATGAATAAAAACAGGGAGAAAATAGGTATTGGTAATACCTAGTGAGAAATAGTTCTTGTGCAAAATATTATTACACTGAGTGTTCACAAATGCGGTGTGCATTGCTCTTTTGGTGTAGTCTAATTTTCTTGACTTTAAGCTTTGTTTGCATGAGGCGGAGGAATATCCTGGAAGTATATCTTTAGCAGGGCTTCAGAAAAGTTGGAAGTAACCATCAATGGACTACAACTTCCTCGTCTTGTAGTTATGGTTTACCAAGAAAAAAGTTTGGGATTAATTTCCACCAATAAGAATAATCCTTTCTTTGGTTAAAAGATACGCAGTCCTGCTTTTTTCCTCCCGTCTGTGGTACTAAGAAAAGGAACGGTAATATCGGTCATTTAATGCTGATGAAAAAAGAAAAATAAGATGAGTTAGTGGAGTGGGACGGTAGCTTTCAGGCTGGTCTGTCAGCATGCTGCCGGGCAAGCGGATAAGCAGTTAACTTTAAAAGTGTTTTTGTTATTTTGTTAATAGTTCTTTTTTTTATATGCAAATGTTTTTAAAATGGTAATTACGATAAAAATAATGGCATTTATACTGTATCTACACACATTTCTGCTGAAGATGTGACAGGCCACGAGTTAGAGGCTTTTCATGTTTAAATACGTCCTATGGTTTTATGTATTTGTGTTTTGCTGAGAATGTACATATCGACCTTGATGTTGTCGCCCGTCGCCTCTGCCACTCGGGCGCGGCAAAAGAGGGGAAGCAGCAAGACGTGAATGGTCAGCTTTAATCGCTGCCGAACATCGCAAACAAAACAGAGTTTCAACATGCGTAGTAGAGTTATCATTATGATGCAACTTTTGCGGTTTAGCAATGTAAAATTAATGATTCACGTGATACGAAAAGTGATTGTAAGGTGCAAATATTTGTTTGTTTATAACCTAAAACACTGTGGCTCGACTTGCATGTTCAGTAGCTCGATGCCTGCTGGGAAAAAACTTGACTCAAATGGTGAGTCAATCTTCNTCATTATGATGCAACTTTTGCGGTTTAGCAATGTAAAATTAATGATTCACGTGATACGAAAAGTGATTGTAAGGTGCGAATATTTGTTTGTTTATAACCTAAAACACTGTGGCTCGACTTGCATGTTCAGTAGCTCGATGCCTGCTGGGAAAAAACTTGACTCAAATGGTGAGTCAATCTTTGTTTGATTTGAGTTTTCGAGACTGCTCAGCACTAATAAATAACAACTGTAGTGAATGTATTGTAATAAATCAAATTCAGTATAGTAGTTTATTTTGCTGTAATATTTTTGCGGCAATACTGATTTAAAATTATTTGCCTCGACCAACTTACTTCCACGTAAATAATTATACTTCATTGCAAATTTTGCAAAATCTGTCCAGACATGTAGTTTTTACCACTTTTACAATTTAGCATGTACAGTCTGTTGCCAAATATTACATCACCACCAGTTAGGATTGTGCAAGAACGAAATTTGAGCTTCAAGAAATTTTTGACAAAAAAAAAATTTTTCTTGCAAGAAACGAGACGAGAATGAGATATGTTTTAATAGCTAAAACTAAAGGTGACAACATTTTTAAAAAGAATATTTAATCTTTGTGTGTATATGCAATTAAATTTTAACACCACCTACGAGGGTTATTCGAAAAGTAAGGTCTGAATCGCCATAGCTAATTGAATGTCGCGCGAACATCATAACCCGCATGCGCACAGACTCCCGGCTTGCCTTGCTCATCAAACAACGCCATTTGCATTGGTATTGTTGCAGTGTGCTGTTTACAGTGCAAGTTCAAAATATTTAAAACAATTGATCAGCCCGCCGACTGTGAAATACGGTCAGTGATTTGGTTTTTGACAGCAAGGAACGTTTCAGCAGCGGAAGTTCATCAACAGATAAGTCAAGTGTGTGGCCCCAATGCGATGAGTGACAGCAAAGTGCGTAAGTGGGCGAGAGCTTTCAAGGACGGATGGGAAAATGTCCATGATGAACCGCGATCAGGCTGACAATCGGAGATCACAGAAGATTTGATCAAAGCCGTGGACGAAAAGATTCGTGAAGACAGACGATTCACAATTTCAACTTTAGCATCGGAATTTTCGAATGTGGGCAGTTACAGACTGGCTATTATCACAGGCGGCAGACCTGTATGTACTACATGCCCAACAGAATTACTGAGAACAAATTACAGAAACTTTAATCTCAACATATAAGTGGTAAGAAAATTCAGTCCACATTTTATAATACAAAACATTTTTGATATTTTAACCATATTAAGAATGTTCTGTTTGGATGCAAGCTTGACTGCAATGTGTTGTTAAGTTTTTAAGCTTGTCAAATTCATTTTTATTCCCGGATGCTAAGAAAGATGCCTCGGTAGACCCAAACATAGTTTTGAGTACCTTCCTACGAAATTTGAACTTTCACTCAACTTAAACTACTTTTTCCATAATACATGCGTACAGATGCTTTATCACCACTTTACACGCATTAGGAAACGTCATTTATTTCCGAAACAAAGTTGATTTCTGAATGATAGTCACATAATCGTTAGACACTAAAAGTAGTTCATTGCCGACTGTGCCACTTTACAAGTTTATTTTGGTACAGTAAGTGCCAATCTGCAAGATGTATACAGTATGAACTGCAAATTGGTTGCCTTGGTATTAACCTACAAAAATTATTTTCTCAAGACTCCGTAACTGACCGTGCTACTAACGAACTGCCAGTCAGCAGATGTTTGCGACATTTGTCATTTTGTGTACATTTCAGGACAGATGGCGGGCGTCGCAACTTGCCAAATGTGTACAAGGAACAGAGTGGAATGAATTTTGCATATTGTGTATGTGGGAATCCCAAATTTATACTGAAATATGCAATATCCTCGCAACAATCTTAAGATTTTTATGTCAGATTTGGTTTAGATACAGGATTGCCAACAGTTCAGCAAGCAATCCGAAGAATTGGATTGTATAGAAGAGACTTCTGAAAGGCTTCTCTTTGTGTGCTTTATATTTTATTAGTGTTACTTGCAAAATAGTTAGGCCCATACGTTTGGGGGACAAATGTTTCTGCGAGTTGTTTGTTTACGCGTTTACTTCTGTTTCCACTACAGACAGTGTGTGAAAATAACATAAATACAAAGTTTGTATTGAAAAATAAAGGAAATTTTTAATGTGTACTTAGTGATTTGTCGGACGTGCGAGTGATTCATAACAAAATTCTAGGGATGGGTCGAATAACCAAAAATGTCGATTCCGGTTCCGGTGCCGATTCTACAATTTAAATATCGGTTCCAGTATTCGGTTTTATGTATTTTGAATACTTGCCTTTTGCTTGCAACTTTATTAAACCAATGCAGGTCAAATTCATTAAATGTTTTATTTAACCTATGGAAGAATTGAACAATATCTTTTTTTACCTTAATATGTGGTGATTGTGATATGTTTGTAAAATACTTTAATTAAATAACTCGTGGCCCTAAAACCAAAACATTGTGGCATACTGTATGATAAAAGGATTCCTTAAAAGTATGTCAATGGCTGTGGTGGGCGGCCGGATCAAGTATCTTTTTTTGCTTCTTTTATGGTGCCTAGCTGGCCTTTTTTTTTGCGTCTTTTATGCAGTGGCCTGCTGGTTTTTTTTTTTGCTGTGCTGGAACATGACACCTCTAAAAAAAAAAAACCTCTCCTCTTCCTCTCGGCCGGCGGCCATCCTTCCAAACAAAGAAGGCTTGGAGGAATGTATCGATCGGCTAGCAGTGTTGTTTACTGGGGAGGGCTGAGAGAGAGAGAGAGAGAAGGGAGAGGAGTGTTGATGTAAGAGCGAGACATGAGATAACAGACTGTTTCCCCTACACTTCTCTCCAAACATCACTGAATAGTTTAGGACTACCACTCCTTAAGTGTTTTTCCGTGTATAGCGCACCCCAGAAATTCTTTCCTTTATGTTTGGAAAAAAGGGCGCGCTATACATGAGTAAATACCCTATTTATTTTTGTAACAACAGAGTTTTGCCATTGCCGTGTAGGACCAAGAACCGAGTAATTGTTGTTAACCTAAAACCGGTTCCGAGTCAAACCTCAAGAACCGGTATAAATTGGAACAAAAGAACCGAAACGACCCAACCCTACAAAATTCCTATTGTGCCGCTTACTTCCTCTATGCTCGTGGTCTAAGCTGTACTGTTATGACGCTACGCGAGTCGGCTTGCCTTTGACACTGAGTGTGGGAAAAAATGCTGAATACTTTAATTTGCTTTGTAATTGAGTCTGATTTTTACTTATAATATCAGGTAAATTATGAAAAATGATATTTCTGGCACATTAAAAGGAACACTTAAATGAATGTAGAACATATGTGAAACACATTACACTTCAAAGAAACACACACTGGCAAAGACAAAATTTCATACTATTTGTATGAACACAAGACCCTCAAATAAGAAAAATACCTTGAAAATAAAATTCTAACTACTCCAACTATCTACACAAAACATAAGACGTGCAATTGGTGTGCAAAGAATTGTAGTTCGACCAAATGCCACTCTTAAATTTAAAATAATTTTTTGATCCAGTTAGCACGAAAGGAATTTTTTGCAGCACACATTCGTAAAGTCATTTAAAATTGCATTACCATACCTGACTTATACAGCTTCGCAGGAGACGGCAGCGGACGTAGTTGTAGCACTTCAAAACTAGATGCAATGCGTATTTAATTCAACTAGGTGCCTCTCCTATGCCTTTGCTACCATGGGCAGTGATTACAAAATTAAAGGAATTCTTGCAGACAAATTTAACGACGTACCGCTTGTCATGGCATCTGAGGAGAGTGTGTCCTTAGCAACGGGGTTCACACTGTGACGCTAATTGAAGACTGGAAATTCCAAANCCTACGCCTTTGCTACCATGGGCAGTGATTACAAAATTAAAGGAATTCTTGCAGACAAATTTAACGACGTACCGCTTCTCATGGCATCTGAGGAGAGTGTCTCCTTAGCAACGGGGTTCACACTGTGACGCTAATTGAAGACTGGAAATTCCAAAAAAAAAAAAAAAAAAAGTCTTCCTGATACGTCAAGTCTTTGTCAGTTCTGTAATTTATTGCAAAGAGAAAAGAATGACTAAATAATTAGCACTTTCAAAGATTGAGCTCAGTTCACATAACAAAATAAATAAATTAATAAATAAATAAAGAGGTGATGTCCTGAATTGAAAATCTAGCGATGCCTGAGGGTAGGGACTTCAAAAATTGTCGCATCCTTCACACATGCTGAATAAGTATGACCTACGTCGGGTATGGTACTACAAACTTAAATTACTCTTACATATGCATGCTGCAATATGTTTGAAGTGTTTGGATCACATAATTATTTGGAGTTTCATAAAAGACATATTTGGATTTTGAATTATTTTTTTGAAATTTACATGGGGCGTAATGTTTGATTGGACAGTAACCAGAAGCCAGTGGATAAAGATTTCTTGCTCCGTAGCCGTGCATAATTTATGAACATTCCAATAAGAGTAATTGCTGAAAGAGAAATGAGCCAGTTGAGCATCAATTTATCGCTTAAATTGCCAATTTTGTGTTACTTTTGAGATGTGATTAAGAATTCAAACTTATTCACAACTGAATTTTTTTAATTAAAATACAGCAAAATATGATTGATCCTATTCATATTTATGAATTTTCTGTACTGATTAAATTTGATTTCACCAATGAATTCACACTTTGCCACATTAATTTTCTGCAATAAACTACAGTTTTTCTACCCACCAAATGTAAGTTTTGTGTTATGTGTAGTATTTAAAGTAGTCAATATTCTATTCTCAAGGGTGATGTTATGTTTGATTGTCTCGTTTTCTTCACGCAAATAGTACAAAAATTTGTTTTTATCAGTGTATGTCTGTCGGGAAAGGGTAATATGTTTTATGTAAGCCAGAGATCATTGAGGGTTTCTTTTAGTGTGACAGAACAGTCAGTTTATTACTTACCTGACTTTGCAATTAAGAATCAGACAATATTCTGGCACATTTGCAAGTATTAGGCATTTTTCCCATGCTTGGTGTCAGTCAAAGGGAAGCAGATTCGCGTGGCGTCATTTCATTCCAGCTAGATGAAACATGCATAGAGGAAGAAAGCGGCGCAATAGGAAATTTGTTATACATCACTCATACGCCAGACAATTCTCAAAATAATTGTACATTAACATTTTTCTCTTGCTTACAAGGCAAACCTTTTATTTTATTTGCAGAAACTGAATTCTTTTCACCCACCAGTGTTATGCAGTAAGCTATTATGCTACTAACACACCCAACAGGCAGAAAATGCGGCGAAACTCGTCTTCAGACGGTAGAGCTTCCAACCTAGTGCGAAATTTCTGACAGAACACATCCTGTTCTTGCAACTTGGCTTGCGGTCTCAGAAGTTCTCAGCTGCTTATGTGACTTCATGGCAGATGAGTTGATGCTGGCCACCACAAACTCTTTCGGCTTCTTCGGCGGTCTCGGCAGATCAGGTATCCGGCTCGACTTCTCTGATGTATTTCACTTCTGTATCATACTCTTGCAGATACAACTGAGTGAGACAATCTCCGAAAGCTCTTCCAGTCTTCAAGCACATCAAAGCTTGATTATCAGTCAGTAGTTTTATGTTCTCATCTAGCAACAGATCACAAAACTTCTGCAACGCCCATACTATGGCTAATGCTTCTTGTTCAGTCACAGTGAACACAAAATGTTGGTTCTTGAACAAACAATGCAGTGTACTGCTTAGAATCAACAGACAAAGGTACTTGCCAATAGGTACATGTGATGTCAAGTGTGGTCAAGAACCTTACACTATGGTACAGTCTTAATACATCTCTAGTCCTGACTAGGACATTGTCTTTTACTGTTATCTTGTTCAGACTGCGAGCATCTAAGCATAGCCTTACTGAACTATCCGTCCTGCGAACGCAAAGCATAGAACTGATCTCTCGTTTCACTACGTTCCAGTCGAGTAAAGCTTCAAGTATTACGTACTCAGCTTCAGGTAAAATCTTGGCTGGAATAGGATAAGCTTTCTCATAAGACAGAACATTATCCAGAACCTTAATCTTGACTTGGCACAACAAATTTCTGCTGGGTATCTGACATGCAAGATTGATGTTGCACTAGCATAATGTACAACTAATGCTTCTGGAAATCAGAAATAGTTTGACCGCAGTAATGGCATTCGTAATCTCCTCTGTACTTGGCGAGACAAGATTACTTGGTTCCTTGGACAATTGGAAAATACCAACATCTTTCCTGATTAAACCAACCACACTATCAGAAGTCTGCCACTTCTATGGTACAGTTCGAGACGAGTGCAAATCAGGTGAAGTGATGAGCCAGCCACCAAAATTCAAGATGATGCCATACTGAGACACAAAATCTGTGCCTAAAATTAGAGGTTCCACAAGTGTCAGTATATTAGCTAGCTTGCTAGAGCCTAGACCTTCTACAGTTAACACAGTCTGTCTGCTTACCACTGGACTTGCTCGTGAAGTTACTCCTATTATCTTGAGCCGCGAGTTCAATCTCCTTTATAAGCTCTTCATTCACACAGCTAACTTCAGCTCCACTGTCTAACAAAGTTGGCACAGTTACATTGCAGACTCTGAAATTAACTTCAGGAGAGACACTCTTGAACTGGGTAAGCTATCCTCACTTTCCCTAAGTAGGAATTATCCTCTCCATTCTATCAATCATTAAAGTCAAAATTGCTGAAGTGTTGCACTTGGACTTCACGTGATATGGATAAACATTCTCAAATGCAGATACTGCGGTTGCAGTAAACAGGTGTCCCAACTAATTCGAACTGGGTCAGCACTGGGAGATGTTCTACACCAACCCTTTCTAGTTTTCTAGTTTAACTGTTGCCTGTAGTTTGAAGCATTGCCAACTGCTTCAGAGACCACTACTCCATTACTTGCAGGTGAAGCAAATGTGGAGCTTAAGGATTTAGACTTAATTACGTTGAAAATATCCCTGTTGACTGCTGGTGTGATTTCCTGGATGCTGTGGCGGTACATTCACATGTTGGACGGTCTGCCAAGGCTGTACTGCTCTTTGATTAACAATAACTGATGAGTGATTACCATTTGGTACTATATAACTGGGTTGCAGGGTACCAATTGGTTGCACAGGCCACAAATATTTTACCTTGGTTTGGCGGATAACTTACCAGAAGGCGAGTTAGGTCGTTCGGACTAGTCTTACCTTCCTTAGTAGGCGTTTGCATGCATGGTCCCATCAGTGTGTATGCAAGTATTAGGCTGAGGTGGTGCATCAGAAGATTCACCCTTCTTCTTACTGCTGGTATTCTTCCTCCTATATCCTGGAGAAAGCAATTTTCCTCGCCCCGTACCCCTCTGGGGTAATTAGTTTGTAATTTGTCGGACATGCGAGCGATGCATAACAAAATTCCTATTGTGCTGCTTACTTCCTCTACGCTCGTGGCGTCTAGCTGTACTGATATGAAGCCACGCGAGTCGACTTCCCTTTGACTGACACTGAGTGTAGGAAAAAAATATGCTGAATACTTTAATTTGCTCTGTAATTGTGCCTGATTTTTACTTCCAATATCAGGTAAGTTATGAAAATGATATTTCTGGCACATTAAAAGGAACACTTAATGAACGTAGAAACATAGAACATACGTGAAACACATTACACTTCAAAGCAACATACACTGGCAAAGACAAAATTTCATACTATGTATTTGTATGAACACAAGACCCTCAAACAAGAAAAATACCTTGAAAATAAAATTCTAACTACTCCACATATCTACACAAAACACGAGACGTGCAATTGGTGTGCAAAGAATGTAGTTGTAGCACTTCAAAACTATGTGTAATTAGTTTTGGCCCCCTTAAATTGCAAAGAGAAAAAGATCATAGAACAGGTAGGTATATAGAAGGCACCCTTAATGCGATACTAGCGCAGTGTTTCTTCCCCTAACTAATCACAGACACGCAGGCTTTTAAAATATGGTCTTTTATGATGTTCCTTTTTTGTATTTTTTTACTTTATGATATAGTTATGGCCAATAAACTAACACTGCGCCAAGTCAATAATAATACTAATAAACATTACATTCACGATTACCAAAAATTTCATTTGAACTTGAAGGTATCTGGTATATAATGCATTTTACAAAATTGAATAATTTATTAATATGCAATAATTATGAAAATGTTTATTTTTAAAATATGTACTTTGAACAACATAGATATCTGGTGAACATAAAATGTATCCATTTGCAAACAATTTATTTTATGTCGCCAACTGTTATTGCCCAACTCCACATCCATGGTCTCCTCTTTTTATTGAGAGTGAAAAAATAAAATAAAATAAAAATTATGTTGCTGCTATCTGCAAAAAGTAAACCGTAAACTATATTGGACTAGCGTAAATTTTTTTTTCAACATTTTGTGTAGCGTTTCTGATGAACGCCAATGCAACACATTGGCATTCACAAGGACAAAAACACTACAAAACTAAATATGAATGATAGGTTATTGTAACTACAATATAAGTACAAGTACACCAAGCTACACATTTGTGTACAGAAGCTACCTTATTTATGGCATATACACAACTGCAGTTAAACTTCAAGGTGGAGTTGTACGACAACGTGGCGCTCGCTTTGCCAATGACTTTCAGGTAATCCACCCTTGTGCACGACTATAACCAATAAACCACCCCAATACCTTCAGCAGTGTATTTGCATTCAAAATGGTGTGGTTTACTTCCTCAAAAATTTGCATTCCACATAGGCTTTCGATTTTGGTTTTAACCCCCCACCCGCAACTTTTTATGTCAATTTTTATACATTTTGTGGAAACAGTTAAAATATAAATACCAAATTAAATTCAACATACTGAAAAACACATCAATCACATTGTTTTTAAAAATTTTGACACAACATATCACAGCCCCTACGAGTACGTTTTATCAATGGAACACACAACTACCTAAAAATACTAGGTTATTTGCAATAAAATACCAAGAACCAAAAAACTTTTCAGCCCATTCTATTACTGATAGAAATACTGGCAACAAGCAGTGCTAGCACCATACAGCCACCATTATCTTGCTACACTAAGAATGTTTCTGCTTCTCCGTCTCATCTTCACATTACCTATTAAAATCAGTGGGTAAAGTGTGGTGTGGCACTTGTACCAATAGTTTAGAAACGAAAATAAAATTATTCTGATTATAATTCAGCTAGAAACAATTCAGAAAATTCCTACAAATAAGACTCAGCAGAAATCACATGACGATTATTCAAGTTTTAAGATCTCAGACGATTTCACACAACCATGTCAGCATTATAAATGCCCAAATAGTGTAAATCAAAAGTTTGTACTTTGAGGGATGTCAAAGGTAAAACCACTTGCAGGCTATAAAAAAAATTGCGCACTTAATATTACAAACATCTTTATTTTCAAGTCTCCTATACACCTACTTGGTATATTCTGCACACAGTCTAGGTTATGTAAACGTCAGTAAATATTGAATACAGTTTCTTTATTTTGCAATAAAAATGTTTTATAAACAGAAATACTGTAATATTATTTTAAAAATTATTTTACAATAGGTTTCACATCTTGTATTCATTTATGTATTATGGTTGCTTTGAATTTTAATTATTGTGTTTGAATGAGTGTAAATATTGTAAATTTGCTTTTGCTATGAATTGAGTGTACAACTTATTTTGATTTCATTAAATTAAGAATGCTCATTTACTTGACGTATCGCATGTATAAATTTGTCACATGTTTCAAAACATATTGCGGGCGAGTACCAATCGGCTTTTCAAAAGCAGATAGAATGTTCTGCAAATTCTAAGGGAGCACAAATCTGGTTTAATGCTCTGAGCGAGTTGAACGTTTTCTGTTACAAAACTGAAGTAAATAACTGACGAACTTCTCCAATGGAGTGGGAATTGTACCACGCAAGTAAATCTGCAATAAACTTAAGTCACTCCCTAGTTTAAATAACAAGGCAACCTCACATACGCGAGCTTCTACATCGCTGTCCCCTTGAGTGTTCCAACTTCTTGTGTGAAATTAAAGTTATACACACATTACCCAGGGAAAGAGTTAATACTGTTTATATGTACTTTGCTGATTAACCTGAGTATCGCTACACTTTATTTGGAATTGATGCTTAAATGTGTAACAAACTTTTAAAATAGGAACATTTAAAATTTTGAACATGGGATATTTACCACTTATACTTCAAGTGAAACCAAGCTGGTTATGATTTCAAGGTCATATTTTTAACTTTCTTCAAGTGAATAAAATTTTTNATAGAAAGTTCTGCAAATTCTAAGGGAGCACAAATCTGGTTTAATGCTCTGAGCGAGTTGAACGTTTTCTGTTACACAACTGAAGTAAATAACTGACGAACTTCTCCAATGGAGTGGGAATTGTACCACGCAAGTAAATCTGCAATAAACTTAAGTCACTCCTCCCAGCAGCTTGGTAGGAACTATGTAGTTTAAATAACAAGGCAACCTCACATACGCGAGCTTCTACATCGTTGTCCCCTTGAGTGTTCCAACTTCTTGTGTGAAATTAAAGTTATACACACATTACCCAGGGAAAGAGTTAATACTGTTTATATGTACTTTGCTGATTAACCTGAGTATCGCAACACTTTATTTGGAATTGATGCTTAAATGTGTAACAAACTTTTAAAATTTTGAACATGGGATATTTACCACTAATACTTCAAGTGAAACCAAGCTGGTTATGATTTCAAGGTCATATTTTTAACTTTCTTCAAGTGAATAAAATTTTTNAATACTTCAAGTGAAACCAAGCTGGTTATGATTTCAAGGTCATATTTTTAACTTTCTTCAAGTGAATAAAATTTTTTTTCTGAAAACAACATTGAAACCTTGATTATTGAAATGCATATCAATGAAACTGTATACAGAGCTAATGTTTCTTTTACTGAATGCCTACTTAATTGAAGTATACTACAGTAACACAATCAAAAATAGCACGTTTTCACACAATTTACATGATTTGTAATAAAATTTTTTTTTATCAATTTCGAGAAGTACCCAAGTTTGTATGTTTCATCTTGTTATGCTTACACTGTGTGAGATTCTACTCTACTAGGGGCTTTCTGCCACACAAATGTAAGTAAATTAACACACTATATATATATATTAGAAAAAAAAATTATAAAGTTTCTGCAAAATATGAACGCATACATTACTTGGCATACATCCAGTTTAAGAATTTGTTATAATTGCATACTTTGTAACATCACTACAGTTCAACGTAACTGATATATGGATACAAATCATTAAGCCTAAGTCGACAGACGTTATGTTTGGCATGCGATGTAAGGACACACAATGACCTGAAAGTAGATCTCAGGGCTCCCAAAATTGTTCCTTTAAATGTGAACTATTTATACACAACTCCCAACAGCACGAGTCACCACAAAACATGGAGTGCAACAGGAATGTAAGTGCTGAGAATTAAACAGTTTTTATTAANCCCAACAGCACGAGTCACCACAAAACATGGAGTGCAACAGGAATGTAAGTGCTGAGAATTAAACAGTTTTTATTAAAAGTGTATATTGTTTAATTACTAGGTGTTATGTCATTCAAGTATATATAGCACAGAATAACTACTTAAATANTATATTGTTTAATTACTAGGTGTTATGTCATTCAAGTATATATAGCACAGAATAACTACTTAAATAAAGACTAAATTTGATACATTAAACAATATAAGTAATAAAATAAATACTGTATCCACTACAGCATGCCAAAGACGACAATGTCGAACATCCAAATATGATAAGCTCATTCAGCATTGTAGCCTCAAAATTTAGGTGAAAATTTATGAAAATGCAAATTTTCCGTACATTAGCTGACGCTGGGGAAAATGTAAAAAATAAATGTCTTAGGGTTTTCAATGAAAACCATTTACTTGAAAGAAATCAAACTAAACAAACAATGTGATGCAAGGAATTCTTTTAATTTATCAATTTTTTAGATTTGTTTAAATTATAAAAACAATTGTTACTACTAATGACGTGCAAACTATTTGTGTTGGTGTATGGTTTAGACTGTACCAAAGGGCATCCGTCTTCTAATCCTAGGGCAGCATGATACCAAGAGTACAACTTAACACCAACATTTCTGTTTTGTTAAAGTACTAATTACCTCGAATACTTTATAACGGGTCCAGAGAAAAAAAAAAGAAGAATAAATCACCACAAGTATTTACATAACCTTACAATAGTGCATTAATAACATTCAAAACGCTATAGCGTCATGCTAAACACACGAGAGCTGGCTCTGGCACTCCTCCCCCGTGGTGCTTGCGGCTGCTATCTAGATGGTGTGGACGGTATAGTTGGGCTGCACATAGCTCCCCTCGGTGGCCTGTAGATTTCTGTGGAAGTGACTCCCGTTGGTGCCTGTCCTCCAGCGGTGACTGGTGACGACGACCCGTTGTCGACGTCTTGGGGGTGATTGTCGCCGGCTGTGGGCGTACATTTCGGAGCTGGTTCTTTCCTCTGTGGGTGGCTGGGTTCCGGAAGGGGCTCAGTTTCGACTGGCTCATCCTCCCAAGGTCCTTCTGGAGCCTCGTCCACGGTGGTTGTATCTAGGGGGCAGGGTCTCATCTGACCTCGGGTAGCTTTTCTTACTCTACCATGGATGTGTTCCTTCCAGTAAACATTTTTCCTGCCTCCTGATGGCTGTGTAAGGACACTCCCATGTTTGTGCCAAGCTGGGACTGAACTGGTCCTTGACTTCGCTCAGCAGGTAGGTCTTGAGGAGCACCTTATCTCTCATCTCGAACTGTCTTATCCCCATTTTAGGTTTGGGGTACTTACGTTCGATACATCTTTCTTGGGCTTCTGTGGCTTGTTGGGTGCAATCTTGTGCTTTTGTTTGCACAATCTCGGGCTGGGGCATAGTGGCAGATTCTGTCTCCCATTGCCAGACCCCAGGTCTGGGTAGAGGTTGGGCGAACAGCAACTCTCTGGGTAAGGTAAGAAAATAAACAAAAAAAGGTTGTTTTTGAAGAAATCTGTGATGGTTTATGTTTAATAAGAAATCGGACCTTACTTTCCGAATAACCCTCGTATCATTACGTGTGCTGGCTTTGGGAGGTGGCCAGTCGGGGTTCAATTCTCTTGGGGGCACGTGGAGCGCACGTGATGATGCGGAGTCGAATAATAATAATGAAGAAGGAAGCGTCATGTGTCAGAACTCTAAACTGGCGCGGTCTTCCCAGTGGCCCGGCAATGCCCCCTGGTGCCGATGCCGTAGTGGCTCGTCACAGTCCTTCCCGTCTATAAACAGTAAGAGGTGGGGTATAACTGTCGGGTTGAAGGTTAGTAACTACACAGAGTCTTGGAGGGGAGTGCTGCATGATCTTCTC
>NQII01001751.1:295786-311628 GCA_002778355.1 Clitarchus hookeri | reverse complement strand
AAATTAAAATTTCATTTACAATTTTTTGGGATGACTGCACTTGTACACCATTCTGTAATCCTACCTTTTCCTAGGATTATTGAGGGAAGAGTCCAGAATGGCTGGGGAAGGGAGACTAAGAATGGGAATAAGTATAAATTTGTTTGATGTCGCACATCCCAACCGTTTATGTAAAACTTTGGTTCATCATTACATACTACACAAAACGATTCTTTCAAAATAAACAGTACTAATTGTATGCTTGTCATAAACATCTGAAAGTGTACCAAAGCAATATTACCTACTGTAATTTAAAAAACAAAATTTCAAAATAGCGTAATACAGCAATCATCTCTACGTATCACAAGAACGATGAGTATCATACAATAAAGATTACCTCCAATAAAATAACAATAATTTTCTTTTTTATACATGATTGATAAAACTACATACATATTACTGCAGTATAAGAATAATACAATATTCAGCAAGTGCTGGATTTTCAAGTTTCTTCTCAGTTAATAAATATTTAATACTTGCGTAAATAGAGCTTCACACATTTACACACTTGTATTTCAACATTCAGCCATGTGACTTATTACAATTTATTATTTAACGTGTCAAAACACACCTAGAGTAAAAAGGTATAACTTAGATGTAAAATACACAAATTTGTAGTAATAACACAATCTTCAAAGATAAAGAAGCAAATGACATAACACGTAATTACATTACCAAACACACAAATACTAATACAAAAACTTACATTAAATTACAATAATGAGAGAGTTGACAGAATTTCCACTTGGTAGTAAGAAACCGATTCAAACTGGTCATAAAAGAAAAAAAAAATTCATCTGAAACAGCACCTGCACATTCATCCATCACCAGAAAAATTATCAAAAATATACACTACTATTGTCCCTTGGCATGGCCTTCTTCTCATTATCCTGATCCTCAAGTATATATCCCCTCAATGTTCTAGGACCTAAATGTGTAGAGAAACAGATATTAATATACACAGAACACTGCAGTCACGAACCAAAACAACCATGCATTCTTAAATCATGAACTGCACTCCAAAACCAATCCTGCACAACTATTACCTATTACAAAAACTACAGTAAAACCCTGTTGTAACATTCCCACATAAACAATTTCAGGCATATAACACTATTATTTCATGGTACACCATTTTTATATAAGGTTTAATACATTTATTTCCTGTCTGCAACTACATGTTTGTAATTTTAATTTACTGCACTTAAAAATTAATTGGTCAGTTCAAGGCCACAACGCAGATGCAACTGCCAATACACTGATGCAGAAAACAGTTATTTATATCTGAAATATCATCATCAGGTGTAGTGATTTTAGGTGATGGTGGTCCTGAAAATGACCAAGATCATGACCTACAGCAGTAGGTCATGATGAGGTCAAACCTCCAAAAACACATTTAAATTTGTTCAATATGATGACTATACATCAGCTGATGATGCTATGGAGGTATTTTTGCATCACATGATTCATAAAGACCTAGAAGAACTTGAAGGGAATAGAAAAAGTGCTTCCAATTTACATTCAGGCCTTATAAAAAAATTGGTACTTATAAGATAATTATGAATACTTTGTGGCAGCTGCTTATTTCAATACTGTCAGCTGGGGTATGGTCCATACGGTATAGTCCATACTGTATAAGAAGGCCACTTTCTGACAGCTCGGCGAAAGTAGCGCCACTGTTTACATCTGACTACGTATCCTTCCGCCATCAGCTGGTCCGTCAAGGCGGGGCTGTATTTTTTATCAACACGCTGTCAGCTAATCTACTTGCCATTGTACTGTAATGCTAAACAAATTTTAAGACTGACATCTGTCTAAAAAAATAAGTAGGTTATAAAAGTAAAAATATAAAATGTTGCAAATAATTAAATATTTGCTAACTCTTTTTTAATTTGTCCGAGATAGTGAATTTGGGTTAACATTTGCGAGACGGTCTGTTGTATCTATTATCACACTTTGGACGTTATAGCTAATATATTCGAGTTGGAAACATGTGACGTGAAATAACGTTAGAATTGCTTAAAAACTATTCACGNCTTAAAAACGATTCACGTGTGTCACTTTCAACGGAAACAAGGAGATGGGTTTTGAGAGAACAATATGGCGTATACTTTACGTAGACGAACGATTACCGGCTGAATATAAATTACTTGTACTCCAAATCGTTGTACATAAAATATATGTTACTTTAAAAATTATGTAGAGCTCGTGGAAAAATATAAATATTGGCATCTGTTTGTAAATTCGTTATATATCGCGCAGGAAAGCGGTTCATTTCTGGCTGGTAATAGCTCGCATAATATCCCACCGATGGCGCGCACAGCGCGTCACTGCGAAGTTTGAGCAGCTGTTTTTGGATAACAGATAGCGTCTTTTTTTTAAAGTTGATTGTTCTTATGTTACGGGCTGGAAATATATTTCNAGCTGTTTTTGGATAACAGATAGCGTCTTTTTTTTAAAGTTGATTGTTCTTATGTTACGGGCTGGAAATATATTTCAAATTCGTGTCGTTTCGTCAAATTATTCGAAAAAATAATTCAACAATATTATGTAATATTTCTGTATGCTTTTGGAATTAATATCAAGGACGTGTTGAAAGCGAGGTTGGAGAGGGATGATACGACGTGAAAAAGCTTTCTGAAGTTAGCACAACTTCAGAAAACTATTCCGTGTCGTATCGTTGTATTGTGCATTTCATTTTGAACACCTATACATAACTACATTATCACGAAGTTTAGTTTTTGACACTAACAACCATTGTTTTGTGACCTTGTAAAATAAAATGTATTAATAANTACATTATCACGAAGTTTAGTTTTTGACACTAACAACCATTGTTTTGTGACCTTGTAAAATAAAATGTATTAATAAGTGTAAGAAAACTTTCTTATCCGCGTATTTCTGCTTTTGTGATGTGCATCGGCAGTGCACTTAGAATAGCCAACGTAATTTTAACTTTTGTTCGTTCGTGCATCAGCTGATACAGGATTTTGTAAATGGCACTTTGTTTGTTTCGTATACATTAAGTGCCACTCACTGAATGTCAGAAAGTGGCCTTATCATATGGTCCATACGGTATAAGAAGGCAAGTCTCTCTTGTATATTTTTAGCCTACTTTCCTCAGAAAAGAAAGGCTTATGAAATCACTTACCTGTCTGTGTGTGTGTGTCCCCCCTCCCCCAAGTTTTGAACACGTCAACCGAATTTCACCAAACTCGGTACACATATAGTTNTGTGTGTGTGTGTCCCCCCTCCCCCAAGTTTTGAACACGTCAACCGAATTTCACCAAACTCGGTACACATATAGTTATTAGTAAGGACACCTGACTTTTATAGTTTTCGACCACTACAGTCACTTACTTTCAAAATGGCGGCTATTTTACAATTTGAGGTGATATGTAATCTTTAAGGGAAGCAATCAACCAATTTAAACCAAATTTTGTATGCTGGCAGAGCATCAAATAAGTATTAAATTATGAGATCGATATTGATGTTGATAGGCCATTTTGGAAGATAGTGCAAAATTAAAAAATTAATACTTTACATTATATCATGAAAACCATTAAATATATTCTCTCCCAATTTGGTACATTAGTAATACTATGATAGGATGAGTAAACCAAAGTGATTGAACTACATTAGATACTTTCAAAATGGCGGCCATACAAATATCTTTGGTTTATTTGGTACGGCTATCATACTAACNTGAACTACATTAGATACTTTCAAAATGGCGGCCATACAAATATCTTTGGTTTATTTGGTACGGCTATCATACTAACCAATTTTGACCAAATTTTGAATATTGAAAGTACCTATTACAAGCATCAAATATACCAACACATAACTAANAACTAACCAATTTTGACCAAATTTTGAATATTGAAAGTACCTATTACAAGCATCAAATATACCAACACATAACTAATTTTATCAGCCATTTTGTAAGATAGCATAGTACAGACACAGGAAATGTTAAGTGATATGTTTTAAGCATATCAGACACTTATTTTCAAAATGGCAGCTATATAGCCATTTTAGCTTAGAATGCTATATCATCAAAACCACATATTCAATTCCAACTTAACTTTGTATGCTGGCAGTAGATTTTACAACTATCAATTTTATCTATCTAGAGCATCTTTTGTCCACCATTTTATAAGATAGCGATAGTTTTTCAGACTCATCCTGTATATATTTTGTTAAGGCAATTTTTTGGGAGATAAACATTTAATTTGAGGTTTACTTAACTTCAGGTGATCTTGGTCTCTTTTTATTGCTTTTGACTTCTTTATCTTGGCCTCTCCTATTGAGAAAATGAAGGCAAGAGGACAAGTTTGGTCAAGGCAGACAGTGGAGAGATGTCTGTTATCATGTAGATAAGTAACTTTAACTTTTCTATTATGTAGATAGATTTAATTGGTAGACATTCTGGGGCCAACACAACTAGTAGTTATAAATAATATATTTTTGAAATGTTGTGTCTCTTACTCGTTCATGTACCGCACCAACTAAATTATTTTCAGATCTGGGTTTCGTCAAATAGGAACTGTATGCTCGCCTAAATTAATCTCTCAGTAATGACTCTAGTATTTGTGTTTAAACTTTTTTAGGTACTGTGAGGCAGCTTGTCGATTAACTCTATTTTGAGTTTATTTTTGTTGAATCCTCGGCCGTCGCTATCATCCCTCTTTTGATAATTTTGATATGTCAATAATTAATTATGTTACGCAAAGACGTTTTCCGAATTGTAAACAAACTGAATCATTATTGTTACTATTCTTCGACGTGTATTAAATTAAGCCATGAACCAAACAATTTAATCATTTCTATTACGCAGGTAATTAGCTACTCCCCTTCCTCTTTTGAGGTTTTACTACTTTTATTATATGGAAACATTAACGTTAGCTGTTTAAGAACTATTGACTTCCACACTCATTCGGTCGCCTTCATGTATCAATATAAACATTTTTAGTGTGGTGAGCTTTGGGTGGATTTTCCTATATACTGATGCCTCCCCGCATACAACCAATCTAAGGGGAAAATATGGAATCCTGCCATTTTAAAATGTTTTAATTGCATTTTTAAGTTATCTGGGCTCATTGCTTTCACTTAGAATATTTATGGAAGAATGAGAGATTTTAACCGGGTTAAATTTTGTTATTTTGTTTGTTTGTCGCCAAACAGCATAAGCTTTGATCACCATTCTCTGCAAGTCATGATTATTTACCTCCCAAACTCTCTGTCTAAAAATCTAGTCAGTGACGCAAGGCTGGCAACAGCCAAAAAAGATACACCATGTATCATGACAAAAATTATAACGAAAGTACATAAACGTTGTAGCAAATTATTGAGAAACTTAAGGGGGATCAGTCCCCACCATCTTGGATCTTCATTATTTTTGCCAAATTCCATTTAAGAACGTGTAACAACATTTTTCGCATGACATGACATAAATAATAGCTCTTAAAGCTTTATCAAATTAATACATCTCTACTTTCTTTATTAATTTCTGACAAACCAAGAAATAATTAATTTTTTCTTGCAGGCAGTTACTGAAATTATACTGGCAACAGTACTCAAGAAATAAATATTTTACAACACGTGCAAAGCAATGCCCCATGGCTTGTCGATGCCCAAAACAAAACGCAAAATGTGTGATGCAAGGTACTGCAAAATTCTGTACATCCAAAATGGCGGGGACTGATATACCTTAAGGGACCTAGCCACTTGAGAAAGAAAGGCGATAAAAAAAAGTAACATCTACATAATAACATGGAAATAAAAACAGTGGAAAAGAACAGTCAGTACTGAAGATGTTTATACCTGACCAAAGATTAGTAAATGTAGGAGATGACTATTTACTATCTATTACCTTCAAAGTCCCTCTGAACCTTTTATCGCCTGTTACTACTGCGATAATGACCTGATGAATGATGATAGGAGCTGCTGCGTTTGTGTGGTGGAGACCTGCATAAAGAAAATACTCTTTTATCACCAACAACAAACTGAAATGAGGGTGGAAGAATATGCCTCCACCCTGCTAGCAAACCCTACATCTATATTGTGACTCAATAAGGCTCTGCTTCTGCTACTTACAGATATTTGCTTGTGTTTGAAAACACATTTATTTAATTTGTTGTGTAAACATTAAAGCAGTAACAGACCCTTTTAAATTGAAAAAAACAATTTTTTTTACGGAAATTCCTACAGTCAACTCTCGTTTCTAAAACCCTTGGAATAGCAAGCCTCACAAAATAAAGACCCTTTTTTGAGAACCGTGAAAAAAATTTAATTGTACAGGTTTTCCCAAGATTGACCCTTTCGAAATAACAACCCTTTTCCTGGGAACCATGAAACGTCTTAAAATCGAGAGTTGACTGTATTTATAAAACATAATATACCACCCTTATGATATGCTCTGTACGGTAATACACAAGTGTCCACAACACAAAGTCATACATCATTACAATTTCTCTGTGTTTTGTAGTTTTTTCTTCTTCATGTAACAGAGAGACCTCTGTTGCATGAAAGAATTGCAAAAAAGCAAATTTAACAGATGATATTCCAAAAATAACATTGACATAGCACTGTATGGTGGACATCCCGAATGAAGTATAAAAATAACATCAGGTCAGAAATTTCTAAAAGTATAAAAATTTGTTTCAAACCAGTTGCACATGGAACAATATCCTTGCAAGACAGCTTGAAACAAACTCTTGTTTACAAGTGCATATGCTAGACAGCTTGAAACCAACTCTTGATTACAAGTGCATATGCTTATAACGCCTAACAAGCAAATTAACTGGACTGCAGATTTTCAATAATGGAAAAGGTTTTATATCCTTGAGAGTTTTACTGCTATTTAAATTCTGCAGCTTATAACAGCAGGCAGCAGTATTGAGTGGCTAATTAGCCTTTACACCTCTATCAATGTATATTTTGGTAGTGTTAGTGAAAATCATGAAAAATAAAAAATGGATAAGAGAACACAACTGCAAAGGGAAAATGCATACAGAAACCAAATGTACCTCTTTGCAGCTCGCAATTTAAATTATCATAACAGTTTCCAAAGTTACAAATCATTACAAAATAAGTCTACAATACAAATGCAAATATACGAGTACATGTTAAAATAAATAACCATTAAAATGTGCTTGATAGTATATATATATTTTTTTTTTTGTGAGAAAATTAAAGCATTTTCTAGCATCAGCACAAAACTTATTCAAATCATTTGAAGGTGCTTTGTTTACAATATACAATATAACATCTTGAAATAAAGTGTTCACTTGAAATCAATACTGTCTTGCTCTGCTTGGGAGGATGGTACACAATAATGTCCCAGGAGGAAAGTTCATTCTTCCGGGAGGTGAAAAGAAAGGAAATTTTAAGAAAATATGTTTTTATACATGTGTCATATCCCAAATGGTTTCCAATGTAGTTTTACTTCAATGATTTTTTTTGATTACCTTTTACATACTGTGATGAGAGTGCAACAGTTTAAAGTAAACTTTCTAAAATTCCTCCATCCACTGCAATGCATTGTTCTGCTCTCGTGACACCACCGTACATTGCTTGTTGGAGTGCATTTGCATGTTTCTTTAGTTAGGCGATAGGAACCATAATACAACTTCATCACGTATAGCAACCATTCATGTACACTTCATTCTTCATTCAATCCTATACACTAAAGTTTAATGCGGTGGGACAACCATGACCAATCCACCAATTAAGGAACATCCAATCTAAATGTTGGTTTACAAGTCTGGTACTAGAATGTGGGGAAGCCCTGTCATGCTGAAAGCACATAGCTATCAGCGTGGCTAATGTAATGTCCTCTAGTTGTTTATGTAATGTTCACTGCGAAAATTGCAAATAATTGTCCAGTCATTCGATGAGGGACCAAACAATATGCCATTAATCATATCATACATCACCACACAAAAAAAGGAAAAATTAACTTGGAAATTTGTTTCCATCAAAGAACATCAGTAAATGGCACAGAAGGGGAAGTACTTCACCACTGTCAATGAATCGGTGACAGAATTAACGGCATTCAACTAAATTCCCTCTTAAGGGCACTCCCACCTCTTTTTAGAGTTTGGTATTCTTGTTGCTGGTAGGTAACGCCAACCTTCTGGTCACCACCGTGCAAGGAGGAAGAGACTCAAGGTCGCCACGGGACTCATATTCTGAGCACGTCACACCACTCATTTGTGTACCACAGCAGCCTTTAGGTGGGGAACACTGTACATCTGACAGGAAGTTGAGCTCACTAGGGGTACCATCGCTTATTAAACTGTCCCAGAAGAGAAGCAGGGGACCCTCTCTAAGTTGCTACAGGCTCAAACACCATTAGTCAAGAGACGTACATCCCAGCAGGTTATGTTGCTAGAGATGCCACTTGTCTAATATGGGCTCCAGCAAGGGTTTACACCATGGACCGGCACCAGGGAGAGTAATTTCCGTCCTGTGTAGACCATGCCACCCCTGTGCTGCTAAATCACAATTGATTAGTAGATACGACGATGCCTGCACCTTTGATCATCCAACCAATTTAACTGATTTTCTTCTTTTATTTGCATCCTCTGTTTAACGTGACATCTCAAGAACGTACAGCAGTTGTTTTTACACTACTGTCCTCATGCCAAGACACCAGGCTGACCAGAAAAAGGCAGCTAACATCACAAGTGCTCAGACTACACGCTCTGGCAAGCCAGGGCCTAACGCCCCCAGGGTGTACTGCGAGGTGAGACAGGAAGTCGAACACCTCATTACGGGAACGCTGCTTCCTAGTTCCTAGGAGGAAGCTAGACGTTTGGCTTCACGATGTGCAGAAAGTCTACACATGCCAGTTGTGGGACTACGCTAAACCACGTCAAGAATGTGTTTGTTTTGCTGCTCATCGTGTTGACAGCATCATTCTGATGCCAAATAAGCACTGGTGAGCATACCACTTTCATGTAATGTATTGTACATTGTGGAAAACACAATACAATCTGTAACTTGGCATCTAGGAAAGCGCTGATGGTATTTTTCAACAGCAGCAGGTGCATTACCATAGAATAAGCCATAAACATACCTGTGTATGCCATGTGCAAATAAATGCTTGGAATTTTAGCAAACATTTCTATGTTCAAGGTGGATGTGCGGTCGTGCAACGTTTTGCTGGCCATGCCAGCTTCATCAGGTGGCGAGCGGTGGCACAATTGTCTGACTTTTGTTTGTACGTGTCTATCTACAAGTACCACCCTGTGAGTACTTGTGAATTCTGTCTATTTTTTTAATAATGTAATCAGTAGCCTAGCAGCCTGTTCCTGCCAAATTTATATGTTCAAGACAGATAAATGTATGCACCATGTGTAATACAAAACGCAACCAACTGACAATCAAAACCGTGCAGCATTATAATAGGTGAGGGATGTATTCCATTAGAAACCATATGGGATAGGACATATATGTATATGACCTTTGCTTAAAATAACCTCTCCTTTCACATCCTGGAATAATAACCTTTTCTCCTAGAACATACTGTGTTCCATCCTTCTGTACAGTGCACCAATTTGGTTTTGTGAGTAAAGAAAATATAACCAAAAATCAACACAAAAAGCTGTATTTAGAAGCCTTAAAATTGGTATACATACATTGTAATATCTCTACTTTTTTTTTCATAAAATAATAACTTCATTAGTTAGTACACAATTATAATATCAACCATTCGTGAGAGGTTAAAGACCTCCACATTAACACAGCTTATTGTCTTTGAAATACTACCCTTGCTGTTGTGTTGAACCACCTTTACAACCTTGTAGAATGATCTACTTCTGTGTCCTCATTCTTTCCTTTATTTTTGATTTGCACATTTTGTGCCCCACTTTGCAAACGTTAATGTTCAACACACTTCAAAGCACTGGCCTTTCCCCAATTCAAATAGACACATTTCCCCAAAAATACTGAATTATTCTCACCTCAAAAACACAGATGGATATGCATTTGAAAAAAAATATTCTCTCTTACATTTTTGGATTTCAAAATTTTGTTTTNTATTCTCTCTTACATTTTTGGATTTCAAAATTTTGTTTTACTTAAATGCTTACTATGTGAGTATTCGAGAAGTTAATGGTTCAAGGCACCCATACTAGGTACTTATATATTGTTGCGAAAATTAGCAAAACAATTAAGACCCATTTAGTTGTATTAATTACTTCTCACATTTTGGTTTGACTAAGTGTTCAAAAGAAAATANTAAAACAATTAAGACCCATTTAGTTGTATTAATTACTTCTCACATTTTGGTTTGACTAAGTGTTCAAAAGAAAATAAGTTCTTTCGTTACACTTTTACCATTGCTATGACTAAATGATTTGTTTCACAATTTTTTAACATGGAAATACACTGCCGTCCATTAAAACTGCAACACAAATAAGGATGAAAGTTATCACAACCAGATTTATTGGACAGCCCAGTATGATGTACAGAACACTGGGAAATCATTACTGTGTGGCCCCACCATGGACGGCAATAACCGCTGATACACGACATGGCTTTGAGAGAAAGAAACTTTGGATGTCTGTCTGAGGTACCTCCACCTATGTTACTTTGATGCATGACAAATTTCATCAGTTGTGACCACGCCAGTCCTCATCCGGTCACGGACCACACATTTCTGATGGGCGAAACATCTGGTGAACACACAGGCTAAGGAAGCAGCATGACATGGCGGTTGCCCAGGAACCATCAGACGATTTGTGCCACATGCAGTTGCACATTGTCCTGTTGGTACAGGGGCCAGGCCGGCCGTGACGATACCGGAAAACAACAGGCTCCAGCACATTTGCAATGTAACAGTTGCAGGTCCGCGTACCAGACGTGGACTAGGACTGGAATTCAATGGCACCCGATACCACAACTCCAGGTGCTGGGCCGGTACGACTGTGCACGATGCAGGACTCTGCCAGGCGTGCACCACGGTGCCGCCAGACATGGACGCAACCACTGTAGTGGTGCAAGCAGAAGTGGGATGCATTGGATAACACAATGGTGTGCCATTTGTCCCTCCACGCCTGATATTCCCTGCACCATTTAAGCTGCTGGGACAGATGGTGAACAGACAGTGGCAGCCGCAGTAATGGGCGCCAGGACAAGATGCCCTGATGCTGCAGAAGGGAATGAACCATGCGTGTGGACAGAGATTGATGTGTGACACGCCTAAACTACTGAGCAAGGTCCGTAATCGCCATGCATACCTAACAGAAGCATAGCCAAGATTTATGANTTCACTGTAGTTGCATTTCTTCAAATGTGAGAATAAATTTCGCGGCACAATAATCCACAATTCTCCTGCAGACAAAGGCGGAAACCTCACGAACGGCGGCGGAGAAACACAATGCCACTACGTCTCAGCAGCTCCCCGACCTCCACTTATATACGTACTGCTAATCAGTGTCGCACATGTGGTGGTGCGTTACTTAGTAAAAAATAGTGAGGGGGTCGAGTCAAGTCAACAAAGATCGACTTGTGACTCGAGTCACGTTTTTTACAGCAGACTTTGAGCTATTGAACGTGCAAGTCGAGTCACGGTTCTTTTAGGTTATAAACACCAAATATTCGCACCTAACAATTGCCTTTTGTGTCTCACGAATCAATAATTTTATGTTACCAAACTGTTAAAGTTGCACCAGAATGAAAACAATAACTCTGCTACATGCCTTGACATTTGGTTGACGTTTGTGATGTTTGGCTACGTGATAAAATCCGGTGGGTGTCATAATAATCGTGACTTGAGCCATTTTGCTTCCCAGCGAAGCAATCCCTCTTACCCACTGGGTGCCGGTGACATCAGATAACATGACCCTTGTGTGCAGTCTCAACATGACATAAATACATACAACCATAGAACTCACTTTAAACATGAAAAGCCTTAACATTACCATTTCTACCATAGTCATTCACTCCTCTGCGAGAGGGAAATAGTAGCGCTGTGAATCACTGACACTGGCAAAGAATTATTCTTATTGGCAGAAACTAGTCCCAAACTTTTAACTCGGTAAAATGTGGCTTTAAGAGGGAGAGGAATTTACATAGGTACACATTTACATTTATGGTGCAAAGACAATTTTAACTAAAAAATGTTATAGTCAACTTGACTTGACTCGACTTTCATACAACTTGAAACTAGATTTGACTCGACTTGAAGCTGTAAAAATCAAACTCGCCCACCACTAGCAAACAAATAATTCACCGTTGTCCTACCCTACTCCGCATATTCCTCCAACTGTGGGGTCCTTCTTGGTGTTGAAATTTTAATGGCTAGCAGCGTACTTACTGAAATAATGAACAGTACACACACACATGACAACTGATGACCTAGCACTGTTGTGTTTCAAAGTTGAAGGACGGCTGACAAAACTTGTTCACTGGACTACTGTTAGGTAAGAAGTCCTCAAAACTAAACACTCACATACAATCTGGATCCCCTTTACCAANATGTTCACTGGACTACTGTTAGGTAAGAAGTCCTCAAAACTAAACACTCACATACAATCTGGATCCCCTTTACCAACAACTTTTATACTTTTTCAATAAGATCATAGAGTCACAAGCTAATCCAGCAGCAAATATTTGGAGTCTGTTATGTATTTCTGAACAGATGCTATGCTCATATCACCATAATTCAGCTTTGCATTATTTTGGGAACACAATGCTAATTGCAGAAAATCCAACTATGATGTAATATCACCAGCTTTCAGTGGCACGGTAACTGCTGAATAGAACTTGGCAAACCTACAAAGTGAACTGGGAAGTGTCATCTTTGTGATGTATCCAGTGTGGAAATTAACAATTTGTACGTAAATGAAAATTAAAGACCAGAGACTATCTGATATCCTTAATAACCCAGAAAGGGCATACAATTCTTCTATCATTAGAATGGAAGAAAAAATTGCAAAGTTACAATATCCACTCATAAATTTACATTATTCCATCCTGATTCTATAAAATTCTTGTATCAAAAGCAAAAACTACTTAACACCAAAGCAGTATGCATTTTCAACAGTAAAATAAAGCATCTCAGAAACCCTATANTCAAAAGCAAAAACTACTTAACACCAAAGCAGTATGCATTTTCAACAGTAAAATAAAGCATCTCAGAAACCCTATACGTAAAATTATTATATTTATTATATCCTGCCTCACGAACAAGTGCACTTTTTCTGACAGTTCTGAAAGTATGTAGTCGTGTACAGATGTTTCCATGGTAACAGCAGTGTATCCTCTGCTACAGGTGATATTTCAAAACACACACTCAACCTGTGCAGTATGCCCACACACTTACATCTGGCTATTTAATATAAATTATGTTAAACTGTCACAGGGTGGCTAGCAGTATCGCTATAACAAACTTACTGACATTTCACTTATTTCTTATGACAAATGCAAACACTCGCATGTGGCAACATCATTTATAAAGTAAAACAGTGCAAATTTCATGTTGTAGATTAAACACAGAGGGTTTACATTTAATTCAAAACACCTACATACATTTTACTGTTTTAAGAAGTGTAGTTTCTTACACTAATAACAGCAGCTTTGTGACTACGTAAAACCAAATGAAGTAATTTTCCAACAAACGTTTTCCTGTCTGCACATTTCTCCATGGTCAGTAGAATGTCGGCAAGGATGTCAGAACTGCAGAAATGATTATCATCTTCACTTGCTCATGCAGCTCATTTATGGCAAGTTACTACTTACTGACTGTCCATAAAAGTGCACTTGTTCATAGAAGAGATATATTTGAATCACCTTCACATGTTAACAGCTGCCTTAGGTATTACACAATGAAACAAAAGAAAGCAATATGAAGAGTTAAAGAATGGTGTCATAATGCCACCAAGAATAATTCACAACTCAGACTGCAGTTTTAAGGCATTGTGAGCAACACTTTGTGACTATAACACTTCTTACTAATGTATCTGTTTTGAATTTAGTTCAGTAAAAGAAACCACTTAGTAGATATATTAATGATGTTACTTTTTAAATACTGATAAATACAGACATACCTACCNTCAGTAAAAGAAACCACTTAGTAGATATATTAATGATGTTACTTTTTAAATACTGATAAATACAGACATACCTACCACATGCTGCCTCACAACCAGGCCCATACCATTTTTACCATCATCACCATGATGACTGCTCCAGGGCCGGCTGCTCCCTTGCTCAACACAAGCACATCCCCTCTACCATTATCACACACACACCCTGAAGTGAACCAAGCAACATTCCGTTAGCAGTGCTGCCATAGGCATCGTGCTTCGCCGCCCAACACTGGGCAGCGAGCTACGCACAATACACATTATCACATCAAGAACAGCATGCAGTGTGCACTCCACGCAGCTTACGTTAGCTTTCACAGTTTACTCATGCTATTTTGGCAAGGAACCTCCAATTATCCAAAATATGCACACAGAAATTTTCAATGCTTTCATTAAAANTACTCATGCTATTTTGGCAAGGAACCTCCAATTATCCAAAATATGCACACAGAAATTTTCAATGCTTTCATTAAAAATGTACAGTTTTTAGAGTATGAGTACAATAAGTGACTCAGTTTATTACATTCATAAATGTAACAACTTTTTCAAACAATTAATTTAAGAAAAAATGATATAAAGAGAAAAAAACTACCCTACTATAAAACTACATTTTGAATATTTCCCAATGTTAAAATTTTTTCCTCACAATTTAAGCAATGTAAACCATTACAACATGGACCACGTGCAAGCTGTATGCTGGAGAAAAATATTGAATTTTATCAACACTAAAAGCAACATAGTTTCAATACACTTTTCTACTGGTACATAATTTACTCAATTATCTACTTACAAACATCATAATAACTAAAACAAATGAAAACACACTATATGCGTTGGCCGTCTCAAATCTTGGACGAACCTACCATGGCAACAACACTGCAAGAGACTAGTAATGGGTGGTTATTTGCAGTAAAATATGGCTCTACTGTTTTTTTTTATCAAATTAAATTCTGGCAATACAAGTTGAATTTGTTACTATTTACTCAAGTACCCCAAACCTCTATTTAATACTTACACTTGATATTCTAAACAAACATTAACAATAACATAAAACATTTACTTTAACAAGGTAGCTACTCATATATACTGCACTAGTACCAAAATCTCCTAACTGTTCTATGCTTTACAAATAATAACTTGCATTTTATTCTGGCTACTTAAAGTAGCCTAATCTGAGGTGCCATAACATTGCACTATTCATCGCTACACCACCCTCTGCTTGGGAGGACGATCCCAGCTGCGCCGTCAAGGCAGAGGTGTCCGAAGAGTGCCCGAAGAGAATGTGGGTACCACCAGAGCTTCGATGCCGGATGGCAGCGAGGTCGCTGCTGCACCACCTTCGGTACGGGAGGATGAGCCCAGCAGAGCTGAAGGGGCAGGGTAAACAGAGGAGTCCCTGCCACTGATGGCAACCCCAATGTTGCCTCTCCAGGAGGAGGGGACACCCAGTTGTGCCTCGGCGCCTGGTGGCCCCGAGCTGGCCATTGCCAAGCACGACGCCAACTAGCCCAGCAGAGCCGATGAGGCAGGGGTGCCTTAAGAACCCTTGCCTCAGACGGCAACCCAGACCACGCCCACCCAGGACGTGGTTACCCACCAGGCCTCAACGCCGGCGAGACCAACACCGTTTTACAGCTTTCCGTACAGAACCGACGAGGCAGGGGTGCCCGAAGAGCCTCTGCCTGAGGCGGCAACCCAGACGCC
>NQII01001751.1:197140-295692 GCA_002778355.1 Clitarchus hookeri | reverse complement strand
GGGGGGGATTTACGTGTGATGTGTACTGACATATATACATATATAAACTCGACTTCGCCTCATCTTCATATGCCATCATCACCCCAGGCGAGGTTAGAACCCTAGACGACTTGCTACCAGAGCTTACCAACAAGCCCTTAGGAAAGGGCATGCTGGTAAGCATTTTATTCCACGGACACGGCAGTCAAGACCGTCTTCACCTTTATGTCGGACATCACGCCACCCCATGCGTGATAGAAACCAGCCAAGCAGCCCATTCAACGCACCCTCGCATAGTAGGGAAGCCTGCTTCCAGTGTCCCCCGAGAGATGGCGGCCCTTGCCGCTAAGAGAGAAGCTCCGGCATAAAGATACCCGACCAGTCGAAAGGAACCGAAGGGCCCGCAGCCGGCCGTCCATATAGTCAAGCGCACGACCCAGAAACGTCAGTTGATCCTCAGCAGCTCGCTCCACCACCTCATGTGCTGGAGCTCTCTGCTACAACCACCTTACCTTCCTGAACCGCTCTTCAGGAGATATCTACCAGACCTTCAACCCAAGAAGAAGTCTTCATCCCCCTTAACACTCACCCCCCTCTGGTAGTGACACCTCGAGTCAATTCTGGACAACAGCATTAGAGTTAGTTAGGGTTAGTTAGTATTATAACTACCTAGCCGCACCTGCTCTTGTCTAGATTAGAACCAGGTCCCCTTCACCTGGTATTACCGTAGTTTACTTCCGTTTCAGTTCATTTTAGTTAGGAGTTAGTACGGGCCACCGTGTCTATTCCTCACAGGAATAAACATGTGATCTTACCTAACCTCTGGGTATTCATTTCTAGGGTAACTGTGACTTTAATCCCAAGTAGATGTCTGCCCATCAAGGAAAAGCAGAAGACCGCATTATTTGAAACCCTCTTTTCTGAACCTAGAGTAGGACTGCAGGCTCCCTTAACTGGGCGCATGTACGTCTCAAACACACACATTTGACGGCCACCCATACTGTCGATCAGGTACGGAAAGGTATCTGGTGCACACGTACGGTAGAGCCAAAACCATAGAAACTTAATCCACGAGGCGGCTAGTCAGCCAGCCCAGTCAATTCACTCCATCCACCATGTTGTTATTTTCGCCAGAAGGAGTGATAAGACTGGTTCTGGATGTCTGACTCCTTTTGGACCACACCCACATCACTGTCAGACATCCAGGATAACCCACCGCTCCAACCACCGTGTTGAACTTCACCGGTTGGTGTAAACGGGTCCAACTCTGGTTGGTTTGGCCCTGATTGGCTTTACACCTACCTAGGGATCTTTGTCACCTGCTCTTCCCTAGTGGGGCAGACCCATAGGAGTGGTGCAAAGTGGAGAGCAAAGAGGGCAGCTACTGCCTCCGAGCCTAACATGAACTACAACCCAGTGCCAACTGCCCTCTCCAGTTTATCTCCCCGGGAACGAGCTCAAGCCGCCCACCAACTGGAGAGGCCTCATCTCCCAGTTTCCACCAGCTTCCTTTTTCAGCCACCCCACAAAACCGTCGGCGAGCCACACCCCATCGTCAAGAGATTCCGCCCCAGCAGGACAAGCAGCCCTCCAGCAGCACCACCTTTGCCCACGGAGTGGGCAAGAGTTCCAGCCGGCCCCAGCAGCGACAGCGGCCGANTCATTTTAGTTAGTAGTTAGTACGGGCCACCGTGTCTATTCCTCACGGGAATAAACATGTGATCTTACCTAACCTCTGGGTATTAATTTCTAGGGTAACTGTGACTTTAATCCCAAGTAGATGTCGGCCCATCAAGGAAAAGCAGGAGACAGCATTATTTGAAACCCTCTTTTCTGAACCTAGAGTAAGACTGCAGGCTCCCTTAACCGGGCGCATGTACGTCTCAAACACACACATTAGACGGTCACCCATACTGTTGATCAGGTACAGAAGGGTATCTGGTGCACACGTACGGTAGAGCCACAACCATTAGAAACTCAATCCACGAGGCGGCTAGTCAGCCAGCCCAGCCAATTCACTCCATCCACCATGTTGTTATTTTTGCCGGAAGGAGTGATAAGACTNCCATGTTGTTATTTTTGCCGGAAGGAGTGATAAGACTGGTTCTGGATGTCTGACTCCTTTTGGACCACACCCACATCGCTGTCAGACATCCAGGGTAACCCACTGCTCCAACCACCGTGTTGAACTTCGCCGGTTAGTGTAAACGAGCCCAACTCTGGTTGGTTTGGCCCCGAATGGCTTTACACCTACCTAGGGATCTTTGTCACCTGCTCTTCCTTGGCGGGGAAGACCCATAGGAGTGGTGCAAAGTGGAGAGCGAAGAGGGCAGCTACTGCCTCTGAGCCTAGCATGAACTACAACCCAGTGCCAACTGCCCTCTGCAGTTTATNTTACTTAGTTCATGGCATGTCACACCTTTAGTGTGACATAAATACATGCCATTTTAAAAATGTATTTTCCCTTTAATAAGTTACTAGTCTGTGGAAAAAAAACATTAACAAAAACTTCAAATGTGTACTGCTCGCCTGCTGGGCCGACCATGTACTTGGGAACCAGCCTGAAAGCTCTTTCTCGGCTGTAAAAAATAACTACAGTACTGCCTTGCTTCTATAAATGTCACATAGTTGACACAGACCCTGCCATGGCCATGAACTCTGTCAGCAGGAAGGAAAATGGGTTTTATGTTATAAACTCGACTAAATTTTGTACTTTTCAAATTTGTTTCTGAGAAAAAAGATGCGAGTGGTATACTGGTAAATGCAGTATTGAAAGAGTGCACTTTAATTTTTAAACAGAAATCGCATCAAAAACAATTTGTTATTAAAAAAATAAGTTATATGTTAGTAACATTTTAATCCAATATAAAGAAAATCAGCATGGATATTTGTATACAAACTGTGGCATGTACACAACTCATACAATCAAGTGATGTTAGGAACAACACATGAAGGTCTGATTTAATTTATATCACTTCAAAGACTTTGGACAGTTCATTCTAAATTAAGGATCTCCATGAAGATGTAACAGTTGAAGCTAGAACTGTTCAACATTACATCTTGAACCGAAGCGCAGATAAACACACAACAAAAATTACACCTTTTTCTTCAGACTGCAATCAATAATAATAAGAAAAAATATAGTCACATAAGTAAAATTTTATTTATGATATTTGAGAACTGAAACTCTGCACGGCAAGTTGCTGCAACATAGTCTACATAAGCTACGTTACTGCAACAATCTTCCAACAATTCCTTAACATGTCACACAATCATTCAATCTAGAACTGTTGTGTGGTTGTAGCATTATGATTATGAGTGATATTAGGATCTTAAGTTTGATCTTAACTCACTGCACTGGAAGTTACGTATATATTTCCTGAACTCAAAATATATCCCCATTTCAGGGAAATGAGCACCTCTTTGATATGTGTTTACCTAATTCATCACCCACCAGATAAACTGGTTTGCCTAGGTAAATAACAGGAAACAAAAATACATTATAGGGATGGGTTGATTCGATTCTTCCATAAAATGAGCACCAAGTACAGAGTACCACTGAAGTCGATTCTCTGAGTATATGACTCCGCATAAAACAATGCACCGTACATTGAACTATACGTCAAAACCTTTAATATTCTGTATAGTGCAATACTCTCCACAACAAAATGTAAATAAACAATCTCGGCCAAACACTTAACAAAGAATTTTTTTACCACAATTTACCAAAATGAATTAAATTGGTAACTGTGAAATTCTCATAACAAATGGCAGTGCGTGTTAATATATACATTACGTACACTTGCAAGTGACACATAACGTTCAATTGTATTTATTTCATGTTAGAATTGCGGTGTTTCTATCAGGGAGCAACAAGTAGAGAGTTGTAACTCAAGGTTATACAAGATCCTTATCTGAGTCATTTGTTCACAGACACAAGCCAAAGTAGGTTCTGCAGTACTGCCAACTTTAGAACACACGAGTAAACTACACATTCTCAATTTGTTATGTTGGTGGTATTACAGAGATCTCACCAGGTGTTATTTTTTTTATATTGTGTTTGGTTTATGTTTTCTGGGCAATATTATTAATGCTTCTCTTATTCAAAATTATTTCATATCCCAAGTACATTTCAGCTAATGTAAACTGTAACTGTGAAAGTGAAATGCTACATTACAAACAGTTTTATGCGTATATTTATGAAAATACATGTGACACAAATAAACAGACGTGAACAGCAGTTGCACAAAGCAGTCTATGCTACCACCATCAAAATTAAAATATACAAACCAATTATGGGTTTATACAATATCTAAAGGGAGAAACTACATAATTGTTTATTGCATATTTATGCTATGTAAATATAGTGTATACTTTGTTTAAATACGTAATAATTNCTACATAATTGTTTATTGCATATTTATGCTATGTAAATATAGTGTATACTTTGTTTAAATACGTAATAATTTTTTTTAAATGCAGAAGTTGTAATACTGTAGAACATCGACTTTGGGTATCTTCTGTAAGGCTTAGTTTTCCCTATTCAAGTTACGAGGGCCTGGTTTCTATTAACATAAAAGGAAAACAAACACTTTTTTTTGTGTGCATCAACGATACGTGTACATGCAGCACTTTAAACATATTGGTTGGCCATTTCTCCACAACACTAGCGCCGGCAGACACGTTTCGGCGCCACAATAGTGTCTATTGGTGTGCATATGCAGTCGTTCACATCTACGACTAATTTACATTTTTTTCCCCGTTATTGCGGCTGTTTACGTTAATGTGTTCCGTTTACATATTTTAAGGATTTATTTACATAATTGGCTTTATACATACATATAAAATAAGCATATATATCTAAAAAAAACTGTGTCAAGTTAAAAATAAATAAAATTTTAGTAATTTTACAAATAAAACAGCAGTCATTCAACACATCCCACAAAAGGTAATAAGCATTTGTTTAAAATCTGGTGCAGATTAAAAACATAAGTGCTTTAAATAAAAANACACATCCCACAAAAGGTAATAAGCATTTGTTTAAAATCTGGTGCAGATTAAAAACATAAGTGCTTTAAATAAAAATATTGCGTATAGCTGGCAAGAAAGGATAAGTTTAAGAAAACTTGAAAATGTTCAACCAACCAAGATACATACGCCAAATATAACCTAGAAGCCGGGGAAAACAACCCAGTAACAGATGATTATTTTTTCAAAGTAAAATTGACATAGTGTAATTTGATTTTTAAAAAAATTAACCTGTACATTTTATGCTAATGCAGTAATACATTAAAATATTTTAATTCAGATTTGACTTTAGCATGAACACATTAAAAATAGTTCCCTTGAGTCTCATCACAAAGAGGTTTTACTTTGTAGTTTTTATTTACAACACACTAAAAAAGCACAATATGACAATTTTTTTAAAATTAACTTTATTCCTGAGCCAAGAAATTGTTTTAATACAAACATTTTTCGAACGAGATCACTTCCGATAAGCTTACACACATAACTACTTATGATTGAATGCCAATAATATCACTGTATTCGGAATTTACAAAAAATAAATGTTATTGTGTGAAATTTTTTTTTCCACACTTGCATTACATTGCAAATTATTATTTTAATAATCAAAATATTCTGAATCGGGAATAGAAAATGAGGAATCAAACTTGGAATCGGAATCGAGAAAAATTACATACTGTACCCATCTCTAATATATTATATTTTATATCCATCCACAGAATGAAACAACACGTTTAAAAAAAATAATGATGAAATATAATAGTTTTGGAAGTTACTTTGTTAGTACCATTATACAGAGACAGTCATCTTTTACTTTGTTCTCCTCACTGCCTGCTAGTGTTTATTTAAAGTGGTATCGTATTGCAATTTGCGATGCCAAATTCTCACAATGTGACGCAAATAAGATTTTGCATTGCGAATTGCGATGTTCGGCACAGGACGCTCAAGGTTGGTGCATTGTTTGGATGAAACTGAGTTAACTGATTCCCCGCATACCACCAAACTTAGATATATGCAGGAACTGAGCTGTTGTTCTCATCTTACGAACCACAACCAGTACCTTCCCCACAACCACACTGCTTTGTTGGGTGCCAAGCGAAGGGACGACANCCCTGCTTTGTTGGGTGCCAAGCGAAGGGACGACAAATAAAAAGTAACGCTATCAGCACTCCCCATTAGTCACGTCTGAACGGCTGCCGACTGCTGAGGGCGAAACAGTAAACAACAGCGGTTGAAAGTGGTATAAGTGATGCAGTTTGGACTTGCCAAGCGAGTCGTTTTTGAACAAAGCTGTTTCGAGAAGTGCTCAAGCGCGGTAAGTATGTGCAGTATTTATGTTCAGGCCGCTGTTTGAAAGAGCACAAATACGTAACGTAATGCTGCAAAGTTCACTGAAAATTTATGTCTCTGCTAGTAGACCTATGCAGGAGGGTGGATGAGGAAGTGGGAAAGAGGGAATTGTTGAGTGCATGGAAAGTAGTTTTTGACATGGTTTCCATTCGGGTGGGTCAGTGGTTCCCAGAGGTAAGCCTTCTTTATTGTAGNCAAACTTAGATATATGCAGGAACTGAGCTGTTGTTCTCATCTTACGAACCACAACCAGTACCTTCCCCACAACCACACTGCTTTGTTGGGTGCCAAGCGAAGGGACGACAAATAAAAAGTAACGTTATCAGCACTCCCCATTAGTCCCGTCTGAACAGCTGCCGACTGCTGAGGGCGAAACAGTAAACAACAGTGGTTGAAAGTGGTATAAGTGATGCAGTTTGGACTTGCCAAGCGAGTCGTTTTTGAAAAAAAAATGTTTCGAGAAGTGCTGAAGCGCGGTAAGTATGTGCAGTATTTATGTTCAGGCCGCTGTTTGATAGAGCACAAATACGTAACGTAATGCTGCAAAGTTCACTGAAAATTTATGTCTCTGCTAGTAGACCTATGCAGGAGGGTGGATGAGGAAGCGGGAAAGAGGGAATTGTTGAGTAAATGGAAAGTAGTTTTTGACATGGTTTCCATTCGGGTGGGTCAGTGGTTCCCAGAGGTAAGCCTTCTTTATTGTAGNTAGTTTTTGACATGGTTTCCATTCGGGTGGGTCAGTGGTTCCCAGAGGTAAGCCTTCTTTATTGTAGCACATAGACCGACCTGTCACGATTTTTTGAGGTGTTGAGCGCAAGCAACTGTGCTGCCATCTGTTGGCCAGCATGCGCGGCTCGCTTTGGAAGTCACGCCCCCATGAAATGACTCGTGTTTCATGTGTAAAATACAAATATTCAAACGAATTTCCAGAAATTTATATTTTCCGCGAGCTCTACATATTTTTTAACGTAACATTTTTCTGTGTGCAGCAATTCTGCTTGCTAATAATTTTGATTCTGTGTGTATTCACCAAACCTTTTTGATGGCCCGCCATTTTGTTTCGTGTTCCCTCTCAATTCAGCAACATAGTACAGTGGAACCGCGTTATAACGAGTATGGCCTATAGCGTCACGTCCGCTATTGCGATAGTTTTTAAAAGCATTGTCATTTTTCCTATCATTTGAAAGGTACTTAATTTCGTTAATAACGCAAATCTGTTAATGAAGCCTTTCGCTATAGCCATACAAACATTTGTAAACTAGTATTTTTAAAATGTTTAAACACGTCGTATAGCAAGTGACATTTATCCACTTGCCACATGTGAGCCAGCCTTTGTTAGTCTGCATCGCATGGCAACACTCGCTTTGGCCGAAGATAGAGAAGAGGAGCGGGCANGGGATAAGGAAGAGGGTATGATAGAGGAGAGGAGAGGTACGAATGGGAGTAGAGCTAGTCGAGGGCAAGAAAAGAGGGGTACGCTGGAAAAAGTAAAGAAGGAGGGAAGGGGGGGGGAGGGGAATGGTGGCGGCAATATGCTAGCAGCCTACCGCTCCTTTTATGTTGTGGGGGTAGGAAGAGTCTGCCGCTTGCAAGGTCATCGCATCGCCACGTGCAAGGCGTGCAAGGCGAAAAGCATGATTACGTCTTAACAGTTGCTAGACAATGCTACATTGTTTATGACACCATATTTACTCATGTATAGTGCACACCATGATTTTTGCAACAGGTACCAGGAAGAATTTTCTTTTTTTTTTTTAAATAAAATTGCACCAACAATTTGTGGCACCTGTTAGAATGCAACAAATTATTCTTCTTTTACATTTATGTATGGTGATTGTAATATGTTTGGAAAATACTTTAATTAAGTTAAAAGAAGACCGGCAACAATTGCGTCAACAACTGCGGTGGGAGATTTTTTTTCTAACTACCGACCGGCTTCCTTTTCTTTTACACAGTGATGTGCTGGTTTTATTTTTTGCAGTGCTGGAATGTCACCACGTCATGTCGCCTCTTCCCTTCTTCACTACCTGAGAGACTGGCAATCCTCTGTCTGGCACGGAAACAAAGAAGGCTTGGAGGAATTTATTGATCGGTAACATAAATGGGAAAGGGAGTGGAGACAGGTTTAACTTAGGGGAGCGTGCAGGGGGGCGAGACAGGAGAGGAAGAGGTAGGTGAAAGAGAGAGACTAGGAGTGAAGTAGCGCACTGATTGGTAGGCAACTAACTCCATCCCGCAACACGAAAATTTGGGGAAGGGTAGAAGAATGGAGGAGGAAGCAAAGTTGCGTCTGCTGGTCGTTAATTAATGCCGCTGTCAGACGTAGATTTTTTTGTATTAACTTTTTGCTGCATGCGCGTAGTTCACAACATTTTTTAAACACAGAATCTACAAGGGCGAATGCAATAAAAAAATTACAGGGCACGGTAAATTTTGTTGTAACGATAACTCGCTATAGCGATAATTTATTTTGCCATTGTTGACTATCGTTATAACACAGTTCCACTGTAATAAACAGAATTTTTAAAATATTTATTTATTAAAACCACACAGCGTTTTGTGATAGAACCATTTTTACGGCAAATAATATTTATGTTAATGTGATATATTGTCATCCAAGCACACTCAGTACTGTGGTTAATTTATAAATATCCTCGTTGCATGTACAAACTGTAAACTACCCGATCTCGTCTGTTTGATGAGCTGACGCCACTTTTAATCACAAAATACTTTGTTATTATGAATGAAAATGTGTTTTCTGGCAATCTCTCAGAATTCCTAATACTTCAACATTTCACATATAAGCTGTAACTTACCAACTGCTGCTTTATAATGACCACAATTAACATCTTATTAAAGCCATTAAACCAAATTCGCAGTTTATAACAAACGATGCTCCGCAGTTTTATGTCATGCTTTTAAAAGTACACATGAATGGATTTGACATAAAAATTGTAGTAATAAAATGAACACATTACCTTCACAAATCAATCTAAAAATAATATAGTTAATTTTTCGTAATCATTATGATGTATTATTTCTGTTTGCTACGCAAGAAAACTGCAATTTTCAAACAACATTTTTAAGTAAATAAACTATGGATCTTAATCAACGTATGTCCATTGCAGTGATAAATTTTTTTTTACAGCAAAATCAATTATTTTCTCATTACCCATGCGTGAGCAGCTTGGCGACATGAATTGATGTAGGTAGGTAAGCTTAACATCTCATCAATGTCTGTCATTACAAATGAAACATGTTTTGGCAGTCAGGTGGAAACCACATGGCGGCAGAAGGATATGTAGCACGTTAGTTTCCTGGTTACTACTTCCACACAATTTGTGTGTGTGTGTCTATATATATATATATATATAAAATAGACTATATGTGAACTGGATGACACGTGATTTAAGAGACTGAAAATTAAACTTTCACAGACAGTTCTGTTTCCCCAAGCTACATTATTGTATTATTCAAAATGTTAATGCTGTGACTTCTATTTGTACAGTTTTTAAAGGAATTGTTTAAGTTGTCTTTAGAATATGTTTTAATGAAACATCACATTTCATACACTAGTATGTAGCCACCCAGAAAACAAGAGAAATATGTATGAGATGTAGTACCAAGAAATTTATTTGTTGTTTTTCTTAGGATTAAAAAAATAAATAAAAATTATTATATTTCACTGAAATCCTTGAGGTTGGCTTTCACCGTGAAAACAGCTACACAATCTGCCTCTAATGCTATGCACTCAAAATTTTCTATAGCAGTTTGCTATAGATGTGAAAAAAAGTAAATTAAAGACTGTTGCTTACTTTAGTGCACAGGCATGGATGCACACCTGTGTGTATGGTACATGTAAGGTGTGGTGAACACTGGTAAGTATAATGTGCATGTGTGTGAGGTTTTAGTGGTGTGTGTGAGTGGAAGAGAGTGTGGTATGTATTTGGAATATATGTGTCTCGTACATGTGGGAATGGTACGTAGGGCTTATGCAGTTTGTATGTTGTGCAAGTGCAGTTTCTGTATGGCACATGCATAATACATGAGTGCAGTAAGATTGTGTTGTTTAAGTGCGTATATGTGGTGATTTATATTACATCCTCAATAAGAATTCTAATAACATGTAGAATAAAAATTAATAAGAGGCTAAAATACATTTTGGTTTAGAATTTGATACACTTTGAATAGCCAGTAAAAGCAAATAACATATTTTTAGACAAGTTCACTGCGTGATATTTCTTAGGTTATCTTCAAACTTAGGTACACAACCAAAGACTGTAAATGAGGCACGTTTATAATATAAATGTTCTTCTCACCTGGATGGAGGTCTTTTATAGCCGTACTTAGAATCGAGGCAGTCTCTGGAGAAATGACCCTTTTCACCNATTCTCACCTGGATGGAGGTCTTTTATAGCCGTACTTAGAATCGAGGCAGTCTCTGGAGAAATGACCCTTTTCACCACACTGATAGCATCGCATGTTGGGGTCGTAGCCCTTCCTACCCCTACCCCTCGTCCTCGGGCGGGCCACGGTCACGCGGATCCGGCTGCCGCACAGCGTCCTGCATTCAGTCACCTCGTTAGCACACCGCTAACACTTGGAAACTATTAACAAAAACTTAATATTTACATTACTACTTTTGAAAAGTTACTTTTTGACAAATGACAAGACAGTAATAATGTATTTCCAATTCTGACAGATGTTTATGAAGAACAGAATTNAAATTACTTTTTGACAAATGACAAGACAGTAATAATGTATTTCCAATTCTGACAGATGTTTATGAAGAACAGAATTTAATAGCTATCTACAGGGAAAACGTGAAGTGTAGATTTCAAATTATCTACGTAGGTACAGTAGGTATTTATTTCTCNTAATAGCTATCTACAGGGAAAACGTGAAGTGTAGATTTCAAATTATCTACGTAGGTACAGTAGGTATTTATTTCTCATTGACAGTCAGATCATTAGAGACAGAACAAGTTGCTCACAGAAGCAGGAGTAGGGAAGGAGTCAGCTACAGCATGTAATAATTATACGGAACTATCTTAGCATTCGCCTAGAGTGATTTCTAGAAACCACAGAAAACCAAAATCAGGATGGCCGGACTGTGAATTGAACTGGGTCCTCCTGAATGCCAGTCCAATAATTTACCACTGCACCACATGACTCAGTAAGCACTTTACAAAGAAAATATGAAGATGGTTCCACTGAAAGTTATTGCAACTCGTATGCCGAGGCATAGTTACCAATGGTGTGAAGGATCCAGAAATGTATTTTCTCCACTGTTGCTGCAAAAATAATTTTAATTTTGATTGGTTCACCAAAATTAGTGTAATGAAAGTATTTTTAAATTCTTGAAATTTTGCTAAATTATATACATTATAACACAAGTGACTGTAAGTCGATTGTTTTCAGCGACATACGGGTGGACTGTTGTTCTGGTTGCATCCACGCNATTATAACACAAGTGACTGTAAGTCGATTGTTTTCAGCGACATACGGGTGGACTGTTGTTCTGGTTGCATCCACGCAGTACCAAGGTTGAAAGGAGTGCCAGTGTATATAGAGCACCATCCCAACTTTCCAGGGCTGTTTTTGTCCAGATATTGTGGTGGCAATGTGGTATTTCCATAAGACTCAATATTGGGACAAAGTTTTTTTATAACATTTATAAATTATCTCCCACTGATTATATTTAATGGGGAAGATACCATATTTATGCAAATAAGATGAACCCCAAATTATCATTTTGATCTCTAGGAAAAATGAATTATTCCACAAATTACTTAGGCATTTAATTCAGCAGCAGCATTATTTAATCATGGAAATAAAATACACCTACGTTATAAACGCAACTCCAATACAGTAAAACTTAGGAAAATCACACTTTCTTTGTCCATCCATATATTTTTTCTACTATAAAACCCAATCTGTAATTTCTTAACATTTTGTTTAGAATCTTGTACTGTTAAGAAAAAATTAATCTAGTGAAAAACACTCTTATCTGCTACTATTCAAACAAAAACATTGCCTCGCACAGTATTTGGACACACGTGTAGCTGGCAATATCATTTTTGTTTCTCCAACTTAGCCTGTGAGACATCACGGTAACCGCCCGAGGAACGAACCTGAGACAGCTGCACCCAGAGGACGACTGATATACTCNAGCCTGTGAGACATCACGGTAACCGCCCGAGGAACGAACCTGAGACAGCTGCACCCAGAGGACGACTGATATACTCACGTTGCCAATCATACTAAATATGCAAGTCAGTCATGCGCCCCTGCCTAGCCAGCTTGTCCCTAAGAGTGTGTCAGATAACACCCGCACCTGCAGAACTACACCGCTTCTATCCCTCTCCAAGAGCGCAAGGGATGATGCCGTCCACGGAGGGAGGAGCCAGCCGGCCAAAGATGCCCGAACTGCCGAAGGAAGCTGAAAAAGAGGCGGCTGTACATATTTAAGGCCGGACGAGCCCACAGAATGCCAGTTGTCTTCGCATCGTCTACCTATGCCAGGAAAACTCAGCAGCTTGCCCTACCACTAGGGCTATCTGCTCCCGACGTCTCTTCAAGACCTACTATCAGCAAAGCTTGCTTCAACCCTGTTAACGCACATTTCACTTCTATTTACTGCATTCAGAATCAAAGGGTGATTTGTACCTGTCTACCACCTTGTAAACACCATCCCCCAAGGGAGAGGCAGGTGACAGCTTCTTGCCAACCAGTTTCCGACCATAGAGTATGACTGTGGGCTCCCTTGACCGTGCAACATGTACGTCACAAAAACACCACACATTTCGCCGGCCACCCATACTCAGTGCGCAAAGGCACTTGGTGCTAGGGGTGTGCGAATAGTAGATTTTGATGTTCTTTTCGAATTGAATAGTAAAATTTTTGAACATCGTTCAAATAGTTTCAAAGTCGAATAACTGGCAATAAATATTTCATTTCAGTTATATATAACATAAATAAATATAAGTTNTATTTTCAAATTGAATAGTAAAATTTTTGAACAACGTTCAAATAGTTTCAAAGTCGAATAACTGGCAATAAATATTTCATTTCAGTTATATATAACATAAATAAATATAAGTTCACTGATCATAAAACATACCATTCCCCACAAATAATACAGTATATCATAAGTGCAGTATATCATTTTTACAAGATTATATTCTGTTAAAAAGTATGCTGCAAAATGTAATCGTTAATAAATAATGCACTAACAATTTTTTTTTGTGAAGTATGAAGATATGAGACAGACAATATCTCAAAAGTATATTGCAATACAAATAAACGTTTTATTGGGAAAGGAATTAATTTCCTTGGAGTTTGACGTTTAACTTTCAATTGTCCTATTGTTTTATTTTCAGTGACCATCATTGTTTGCGTAGTGGGCAAAGCCATAAGTTTAAATAGGCATATCTTCTTGATAGAATCGGTAGTAGATTCTGCGAATGCTGAGATTTGGTGCATGCGGTTGCAGTGCTATTTGCTAACATATCGCAAACTGTTTGCAATTTCTTGCTACTGTGGTCATGAATCTGTAACAGAATTTGTTTACCATAAGTTATATTACATTAGATGAAACTCTTTGTAAATGCAAGTTTCATTGTAAACTCTTGGAACCAGCTTGCTAGCGCTGTCAGTCCACGTTCCAGCACAGCTATGACACGACGCCATGTTGGTATTGTTCGTGTACACTGTCTCGCTGTCTCATGCTCTCACCAATGTATTGAAATCTTAAACTTTTGAATGTGTTTGCACAAATAAAACACTATAATTTCCCCGGAATAACAAAAAAAGAAAAAGTCTGAGTGTGTGTCACACGGGGCCATATGTTATGTGAATAAAAGTAATGGTAGTGCACAACCACGGTTACAAAACATTTTGGCCTACATGCTTATTTCTTTGGCAGCAAACAATAAAAAAGAAATATGTCCTCTTTCTGTAAATGCTACAGTGAAAATAAATGTATGTGTGCTTTTTTTCTTAATAATTCTCATTTTTATCACATTTCTAAATGAGTTATTCTATAACATACCACCACTGGTATCTTATGATTATTGATTTGCCGCTGTAAGAAATGGCAAACATTCATAAAAAAGACTAGTTATCATGATCAGTAACGGTCCAACTCTAATAACTAACTATGGAATTAAATTTTAAATCAACATCTTTAAATGAGTAGGAATAAAAAGCCAAGCAAATAACTAGAGCTGTGCAGATTCACAAAATTGTGCTGCAGATGTATGAAAAAGCTTTTTACTTACATTTAAGTTTAATTTAAACAAAGGTATTGGCGAAGTGCAGCACAATTAAAATCAATTTTTAACTTATTTCAGTTTACAGTGTCCAAAAACTAAATAGAATAATACAACAAACCATGTAAGTAAGTATATAAAAAATAATATACACGTTGGTCTATATTTACATAAATAATTAATTGTGAACACACAAAACAGTAAGCACGCATAAGGTGGTTTACATGTTTTGTTGCTGTTGACAAAGTGATAGGCTTGAAACAAAAATGGTGGATTGTTTTTATATATGCATTAATTCTACAATAAACAAGAGTAATGTTACTTGCAAAATATCTACTCTCAAAACCTACCTCTTTCAAAAAACAAAATGTAGGCTAACTGATAATTTGTGCTTGTGTGTTTCCTACACATTTGGGTTGGCATAAAATACTTGTTTATGAACAGGAAAATTCAAATAAACGCATGTCGCAGAATTAATTTTTAATAAGAAAACGGTACAAATGAACTTGTAAATACAATAGAACCTATTTTATAATGAATCTGAAGGGAACACCTTCTATGTTCACTATATAGGGAAATCTTCATGTATACCCATGTCTTAAAATAATATGTATACAAAACTCATATACAAAATTTACAAATGTAGAGTACTTGATAATCTTAATAACTTGCGGGAAAACTTTTTATAACTGAAAAAACGTAATAAAGAATTTTGTATATATACCTAAGTCAAACTGAAATACACTGTAATCTGTATTGTTAGTTTTTCAAGGGACCAAAATAAAAAAACTGATGTATGTTGACATGCCATGCATACAGACTGTCAATGTCAAGATGATAGATTATCTCAGCAGGGTGGAGCTTGGGACAAAAACTAAAAACTTTGCTTGAAAAACAGTGGAAGTTGAGCATCTTTTCCACTAAAGCTTTCGTTTCCAGATACGCTTTGTTTAAATGGGACAACTTTCAAAGTTCATATAGGCCAGCATAGCTACACAACCACTCCAAATGGGAATGTAAATTATTCACAATTTCCGCATAAGATACTCAAAGTTCGAATGCGAATAATTTGCAAATTACTATTTGCAACTATTAAAATTATCACACACCCCTACTTGGCACACACGTACGGTAGAGTCCCCTACTAGGTACACTCCACGAGGAAACTACTGGACCACCCGAGTCAGCTAACGCACTCCATCACTCAGTTGCATCTGATCAGTCCACGACAAAGCATTAACTCCACCCCGTCAGCTAACATNCCACTGTGTGAGATTCACTGATTGGAGTACCAGGCCTGACAAGGTCTGACTCAGTTGCATCTGATCAGTCCACGACAAAGCATTAACTCCACCCCGTCAGCTAACATGCTCCATTCACCGCATTAAATCCGCCGATTGGAGCATCAAGACTGACAGGAGTGATGCCATTGTCTCTGGGGACTTTGGCTAAGGAATTCTGTCACCTGCCTCTTGCTTGCTGCGATGGTCAGTAGAATCTACCCCATGCCCTTCACCTGACGAAGAGGGACTAAACAGGCAGATACGAAGGCAGCTACGGCTCCTACTGCCAGCCAGTTACCATGTAACCCCTCTCAGTCAGCCTTCAGCTACTCCTCCGCTCGGGAACAGGTACAAGCTACCCGCCGACTACATGGCAGGGGTCTCACCTCTCAGTCACCCCATTATATCTGTTTGAGACACCCCAGAAGACCGGCGGAACTCCACACCCAATCGTCGACCACCTTTGACTTGGACTGCCTGTGGGACTGGGCATCGCCAACGTTGTTCGTAGATCAACGCCACCTGCTACCACCACCCAGAGCCCGGCAGCCCCAGGACATGCCAGTTTCAGCAGAGCACCAGCCNAGCCCGGCAGCCCCAGGACATGCCAGTTTCAGCAGAGCACCAGCCGCCCCCGGACGGGGACCCCAACGTAGTCCACAGCTGCCAACCATCAGTTAGCCCAAGCGCCGGCCTGCAGGGAGTACGCCAGCATAAACAGCCGTCCTAGCAGCTTCTGGCGCTTATGTAGCTTGCAGACGTTCAACCAGGCCAACTCTGTGTACGGGGTTCCTTAGAGATGGGGGCGAACAAGCACAGAACTAGCCCGTAAGACCTACCAGGGTTCTCTGCCCGAAAAGTTTAAAAGTCCCCGTAGACTAGGTGACGTGGCAAGCACCCCAGCCATGACGCGTAAATTTTATGACAGTAGTTATTTTACAACATTCTTGGAAACCATCAAAAATAGCAAAATTTTAAGGAAAATAAAAAAATAAAAGAAAAAAATGCAAGAAGACACAATTAAAATTCATTAACAAAATGTGTTCGTTAGCACACAACAAAAAATATGTATACAGGTTGTGCTGCCACTGTCAAATAGAAAATTACAACCTGCAAAAATAAGTTAAGCCTTTGACTTGGCCGCATTTAATGTGCGTGACTGGTGAGTTAGACTGTGTGCAAGACTCATGATGTAAAGAGATTTGTCTCAATCACTCCTCTCTTCCCTGCTACACCTGCTTATCAGTTCATAGCTATGCTCAAGGCTGTGCACACAGCAACAGTATTAACCACACCTGATTTCACAAGTAGGAAATTTACGAGGGTAGCAATTTTGAAATCATTCTTGGCAACCATAAAAAAAATTCCAAAAGAAAAGAAAATTTGAAAAATATTAGCAAAAACTTAAGAACTCATTATTAAAATCTATTAAAAAATATATTAACTAATGACAAAATATAGATGTTGTAATGTCGTTGCCCCTGATTGGTATAACCAATATTGGCGAAAAAGAAAAAAACCCTGTGACAATTAGTTAAAAGTTGCAGTTTAGAGAATGTATCATCTGTATGATCTAGGAAGAGGCTCAGTGCCAGAAGGTGGAAGAAGAAAGTGGAGAGGAGTTGAAAGATTTGGGCAGCTCTTAACGAGGTCTTAAGAGCTGGTGATAGTGGAATGAGATGGAAATGGAGCAGTGCCAGAATGCAAGGGTGGGGGAAACAGGAGATCTCCAAGAAAACCCACCAATCAGCAGCATTGTCTGGCACGATTCCTACGTGTGAAAACCTGGGTGCATTCTAGTTGATACACCACAAAGACCCTGTTGAAAGTGGAGAGGGGGGAAAACTGTGCGAGTGAGATAGACTGAATTCTCCTTCCCATCATTTGTCTATCACAGATGCAGGCCACTCAANGGGGGAAAACTGTGCGAGTGAGATAGACTGAATTCTCCTTCCCATCATTTGTCTATCACAGATGCAGGCCACTCAAGATATTTGTCTGCTGTCACTCAACACTGATGTGAATCGTATATGCCTTATGATGGATAACGCCTTTCCCCCTTCTTCCATAATTATATACTATATAAAACATAATACACTACTAATACGAATCAAACGCGGTAAAAAACATAATGAAGATCAATACTTAATAATACATGCAAACTGGAAAAAAATATATAACATGAGTGCACTGNGGGGGAAAACTGTGCGAGTGAGATAGACTGAATTCTCCTTCCCATCATTTGTCTATCACAGATGCAGGCCACTCAAAATATTTGTCTGCTGTCACTCAACACTGATGTGAATCGTATATGCCTTATGATGGATAACGCCTTTCCCCCTTCTTCCATAATTATATACTATATAAAACATAATACACTACTAATACGAATCAAACGTGGTAAAAAACATAATGAAGATCAATACTTAATAATACATGCAAACTGGAAAAAAATATATAACATGAGTGCACTGGCTTCAGAACACAGCATGTCATGCTCACTCAGACTTCTGTCTTTGATTATCTCTGACTGATGTGTTAGAACTGGAATGAAAAAGATGATGGAAGAAGGCAGAGTGTTGAAGGGGGGGTAGGGGGGGACACACACACAAGCACACACTTTATATGGGTAGGTGTGGACAGTAACCCTCAAAACCAAAAATCCATATGAACATACACTGAAGAAACAAAAAAACTAGTACACCTGCCTAATATCATGTAGGGCCCCCCGAGCACGCAGAAGTGTCACAATACGACGTGGCATGGACACGACTAATGTCTGAAGGTATGCAGGAGGCAATTTACACCATGAATCCTGCAGGGCAGTCCACAAATCCAATCTGCGCCAATTTGAGAAAGGGTTGCACTTCTGTCACATTTAATAATTCTTGTCAGTCGTAGTTTGTACCGTTCTTTCATGATCTTTTTCCGGCCGTAGCGATGTCGAAGATGTGATGTTTTACCGGATACCCGATATTCACGGTACACTCGTGAAATGGTCGTACGCGAAAATCCAAATGTTATCGTTACCTCGGAGATGCTATGTCCCATCTCTCGTGCACCGACTATAACACCACGCTCAAAATCACATAAATCTTGATAAACTGCCATTGTAGCAGCAGTAACCGATCTAGCTGCCGACTGCATCACATTAATCTGGTTCCATACCTCTGTTATTTGCATACGCACGCCTATACCAGTTTTTTTGGCTCTTCAGTGTATGTGCTATGCTTCATATACACACACACACAGACAATATGTATATGTACATATACATTCTTATTTTTCCTAATAGGTATGTTTTATAAAGAGTTNACACACACACACAGACAATATGTATATGTACATATACATTCTTATTTTTCCTAATAGGTATGTTTTATAAAGAGTTAGAAATTCAACTGGTATACAAGAAGTAACTATAAATCAGTTTCGCTGCAGACTACATGATATTCTCTTGTCTAATAATACAGTATTGCAGAGTATAAAGTGTTGAAATCAGTAACACACCGCTGGACATTGAAATTGCTACACCGCATTTCCTTATGTGGAATTTTATTTAACCATGAGAGGTTGATAAATGATAGTACAAAAGAGTAGTGATTAGTCTTTCATGCACAGATGGTGCATTGTTTAGCACCCCCAAAAGCACATGTTCAATATGGGGTAGAGTTTCCTCTCGTGGTTATACAGGCAGCAATGTGACTAGTGGTTCCATCATACAGGCGGTGTATAGTGTCCTGAAGCACAAACCCACTATGCTTCCTGCAACTACGCACATAGATGAGCTTCTGTTTGGCCAGGTCGACGATGGTGGTGCAAACATCTGCCCATACATGTTCCATAAGGTACAAATCAGGAGACCTGGCACATGGGAACCAGCATTATCTTGCTGCATGATAGCGTTGGGTATGCTGCGCAAAAATGACAGAAAATGAGGCAGCAGAACCTTATTGACATACCACCGTGCTGTCCGAGTGCCTAAAACAATCATGAGATGACCCGTGATGCATACCGACATATATTTAAACACGACTTCGCATGATCGTCAGGGGTCATCACGTCACCCCAGGTGGGGTTTGAAACCTGAACGACATGATACCAGAGCCTACCAGCAGGCCCCTAGACGCGGGAGCACCCACGGACACGTCAGCCAAGTTCGTTTCGCCTTTATGTCAGACGTCAAGCCAACCCCAAACCCCCATGTGTGATAGAAACCAGCCAAGCTCCTAAGCTCGGCCGCCGCCAATGCAACCCCGCATGATAGAGACACCTGCTTTCGCCACGGACCGAGAGATGGCACCATGGGAGGAGGAGTTCACTCCCGCCACCCCTGCACCATAGAGAGCTCGTNTTTCGCCACGGACCGAGAGATGGCACCATGGGAGGAGGAGTTCACTCCCGCCACCCCTGCACCATAGAGAGCTCGTGGGCAGGTGGAATATATGTCTGTGCACAGCCACAGTACGGCAGTTCATTCTCAGCAGCTCGCTCCAACATCTTGTGTGCTGGAGCTCTCTGCAGACATCGACGTCCTCCAGTAGGACCACCACTACCTACCAGATATCTTCAAGACCTTCACCAGCAACCCCCGAAAAAGACTTCACCCCTTGAACACCCACTACCCTTCTAGTGCCACCTGAGGACCTTCTAGACAACAGCATCGAGTTAGTTACGTTCAGTTAGTATCATAGCTACCTAGCCGCATCTGCCCTTTTCTAGATTAAACCCAGATCCCTTTCACCTGGTTTATCGTAGTCTACTTCCGTTACAGTTCTTGTTAGTTAGAAGTTAGTATGGGCCACCATGTCTATTTCCTCACAGGAACAAACAAGTTTTCTATTGAACCTCTGAGTAGATTCTAGGGTGACTGTGACTTGTATCCCACGTAGATGTCTGCCCACCAGGGAAAAGTACGAGACCACGTCATTACAACCCAATTACAGAACCTCGAGTAGGACTGCAGGCTCTCTTGACTGGCCGCACGTACGTCGTGAACACACCCATTAGACGGCCACTCATACTGTGCAACTAGTGTACAGTACAGTAGAGCGCCAAGCATTAGGAACTCAATCCACAAGACTGCTAGTGAACCAGCCCAGCCAATTCACTCCATCCACCGCGCAGAACTGTTGTCGGAAGGAGTGATGGACTGGTTCTGGAGGTCTGTCCACCTTTGGACCACATCCACGTCATTGTCGGACATCCAGGGTAAACCCACTGCTCTAACCACCATGCTGAACTGTTTGTTGCCAGTTGGAGTAATCGGGTAGGACTCTGGGTGGCTCGGGCCCGGCTGGCTCTACACCTAGCTAGAGGTCCTCGTCGCCTGCTCTTCCTTAGCGTGGCAGACCTTAGTTCCTACCTTTATGGAGTGGTGCTAAGTGGCAAGCTAGGAAGGCAGCTACTGCCTCTGAATCCAACGTGAGCTGTGACCCAGCCCCAATTGCCCTCTGCAGCATAACCCCCCGGGAACGAGTTCAAACTGTCAGACAACTGGCGAGATCTCACCTCCCAGTACCCCCACACTCCATATTTCAGCCATCCTACAAGACCGCCAGCGAGCCGGACCAAGTCGTCATCGACGTCCGTCTCTACGCCCCACTGGGTATAGTGAACCCGTGGTTCCAGCACTGCGGGACCAGCAGCCCTCCGCGGGCTACCATCAGCACCGCCAGCCACAGCACCACTTCCGCCCAAGGACTGGGCAAGAGTTCCGGCCGGCTCCAGTAGCTACCCCAGGCCACGCCCAATACAGGTAAACCAGTGGCTGTGTGCAAACCTGTAGTGCGAAGGGCAATTAAGCCTACAGCAGACTTTGTGCCATGATGTCAAGCAACGCGCCCTAGTTTATATACCGGCAGGGGTCCGGCTAGCAGCCAATAAAGTCAGCCCAGTCATATTGCCAGTATCTCTGACTGACACACGAAACCTTTCCCGACCGTCAGTCACCCGACAGATGTGACCAGGAGTCATAACTGATGACATCCTATACTATAACACCTGGCATCCAGGACGTATGGCATTTATGAATTAGTATGTTTCATTTGCCTACTGTGGCACCAAACCGTGCTGTGACCATCATCATCCACATTAAGGGCGCTGCTTATTACATATTGGATTTTGCAGATTCAATAATATTAGGCATATCTCAGCTAACTTTCACAATATCACTTTCACACAAATAACACTTTGTGCTCTTTGGAGAGAAGAACCATGCTACAGGAGAGCAAGTGAGAGTACTTTAAAAAGAGTTTGTGTTTTTGTGGTGTCCATACATCTTATTTTACTTGCAATTTCCAGTGTATGACAAATTTTACATAAACTATTTGCAGAAATGTGTCCCAGATGAAAATAGACCAAGCGTTTCTTGCTTGAAAGCAATATCGTGAAAGGTGGCCAAGACGCACTCCTAAAATCATTCAGCATATAAAACCATATCCTTTCACTCGACTGGCTCTACACTAGGCAGCGCACTAAGACTGAAGCATGACTCAATGGAGAAAACAATGCATCACCATTCCTGTCCAATTTTGACATTGCTGGCACCCAATGATGGCATGGCGTATGATGCCAAGGGGTCAAAGGCAAATGGCACTGTGAACATAGTGTGTGCCATCCTCATTCAAACAGCAAAGAATGGTTCTTGTTAAGGCTGGCAAATGCAATGCAGGCCCTGCACATTGCAGGATTTCTCAATGTGGTGCCACGTTCTGCCAGTGCACATCAGCGGATACAACAATCTTCCATGTCTGTAGCGCGTGTAGCAGATACTAGTTACTCTACATGATGTAGGATCTGTATGTATCTACACCTACACACATNATGTCTGTAGCGCGTGTAGCAGATACTAGTTACTCTACATGATGTAGGATCTGTATGTATCTACACCTACACACATTATTTCACAGTTTAAGTGTTTAAGTGTATCTGAAACCACAGCATGAGCTTCTCTTACAGTAAAAACTCTTACAAACATTAAGTTTTACAATTTTCCATTTGTTATACAGCATTCTCTCTCATTTACTTCACATACGTGCAGATAACAAAACTATTAATCACGTTGACTAAAAATGGAACAACATTTTTTGCCTCATGAGAACGATTCAATATATATCAAGCCGAATCGCTATGGCGGCAGCACTCGTTCACGGGCAGAATCACATGTATTTTTTTATAAACAAATATATCTAACCAAAAAAGTTGGTGATATGACGAAAGTAAATAGTACGTATACATAACACAGACTAACATTTTTTTTTTGTGGAATGTAATAATTAAGCAGTAAACATTTGCCCAGTATTTGTAAACACTGCCGACGTCTAATCTTCTGTGCTTTGTGGTTAGGTTCTTGACAACTAGCAAATACGGCATTTGAAACTATTGAGAGAGGGGGTGGATTGTAGACTGTTGATTACATCACAGAACCGGTTAAGAATGCCAAAAATAGTTTCAGTTTTAGATAATGCCAGGGAGTTTGAAAATTAAGGCTTTTATTTTTTTTGTTTTATAAACTGACAAAAGTGCAAAACTGTGATGTANATGTCTGTAGCACGTGTAGCAGATACTAGTTACTCTACATGATGTAGGATCTGTATGTATCTACACCTACACACATCATTTCACAGTTTAAGTGTTTAAGTGTATCTGAAACCACAGCATGAGCTTCTCTTACAGTAAAAACTCTTACAAACATTAAGTTTTACAATTTTCCATTTGTTATACAGCATTATCTCTCATTTACTTCACATACGTGCAGATAACAAAACTATTAATCACGTTGACTAAAAATGGAACAACATTTTTTGCCTCATGAGAACGATTCAATATATATCAAGCCGAATCGCTATGGCGGCAGCACTCGTTCACGGGCAGAATCACCTGTATTTTTTTATAAACAAATATATCTAACCAAAAAAGTTGGTGATATGACGAAAGTAAATAGTACGTATACATAACACAGATTAACATTTTTTTTTTGTGGAATGTAATAATTAAGCAGTAAACATTTGCCCAGTATTTGTAAACACTGCCGACGTCTAATCTTCTGTGCTTTGTGGTTAGGTTCTTGACAACTAGCAAATACGGCATTTGAAACTATTGAGAGAGGGGGTGGATTGTAGACTGTTGATTGCATCACAAAACCGGTTAAGAATGCCAAAAATAGTTTCTGTTTTAGATAGTGCCAGGGAGTTTGAAAATTAAGGCTTTTATTTTTTTTGTTTTATAAACTGACAAAAGTGCAAAACTGTGATGTAANTGCCAGGGAGTTTGAAAATTAAGGCTTTTATTTTTTTTGTTTTATAAACTGACAAAAGTGCAAAACTGTGATGTAAACATTGAGTGGGCGGGAAAAGACATGTGCTTAAATACTGCCATGCCGTGTGCACAGTGATTTGGTGTTAGCGGAGGACATAAAACATAAGAAGACAACTGCACTGTAAGTAAATTTGTGTAGTTTTCATATTGCCAAGAAAATAAAAACAAATAGGTTTCTGCCACTTCACTGTAAAAACATTTTTACTATCTAAGGAGTATTTTAATTTTATCAATAATAAAATGTTTACTTGTATTTTGTAGTTAGGTTGTGGATTTACGTTGGAGTGATATTGAACTGAACAGAATTTAATTAAAATATTGTTATCTACAAATGAACATAAGCTGTATGTGGGTGATGTAAAAATCTTGTAAAACTCAAACGCTAGTAAATGTTCTTGGGCAGTTTTAAATGTCTCAATGAAGTACAAGATTTATCCCACAAAAATTACTATGACATGACAATTTGTGTTATATGACAAGTATGCTCTCGTATAATTGTACTTTCATCCCTTATAGTTACATATTTATGAATGTTTTCCACTTAAATATGTACCAATTAAAAGAATGAATAACAAATTCCATTTAGTTTGTGTGAAATTGTTGCAAAAATTACAGATTCATGTTCTCATAATAGTGCATGCATTTTTTTGCTATAAAATTTATTTCACGAAGTGAAAATATATTTTCTAACGAAATGGTGAAATTTTAATGATGAAATAAGCTTGATTTATTTAACGTAAAAGTGGGGCCCTACTTATAGGTGTAGCAATTTTCATGTCCATCAGTGTATGGTCTGTCTCATGCAAGTTAGCAAGATTTTGACAGTTCGGCAAATGCAGCGCCAATGTTTACTTTTCGTTTATGTATCCTTTCGCCATCGGCTGGTGCGTCAAGTGGTGGCTGTATATTAATTTTATTGACACGCTGTCAGCTAATCCACTTTCCATTGTAACGCTAAACAAGTTTTAAGGTATTTATAGACTCACATCTGTCTAAAAAATGTTTAGGTTTTAAAAGTAAAAACAGAAAACCTTGCAAAAAAANAAGGTATTTATAGACTCACATCTGTCTAAAAAATGTTTAGGTTTTAAAAGTAAAAACAGAAAACCTTGCAAAAAAAATGAAATATTTGCTACCTATTTTTTATTTATTACATACAACAAATTTGGGTTAACATTTGCCAGACAGTAATTGCAGTTCTTATTACACTTTGAATGTTACAGCTAATATTTTAAAAAACTGGGAACAAAATTTATTTGGGAAACTTGCTTGACAACACACTTCTCATTCGCCAACAAACAACTTACCAACGACTTTTGCAAAGCAGTTATTCTGCTATTACTGATAATAAACAGCTTGAGTTAGAAATATATGGCGTGGAATAACGTAAGAATTCTTCATAACTACTCACGCGCATCCCATTTTCTCAGTTTTTTTAGTACAGAATAGTAGCAATACGAAAACAACAAAAATTTGGGTTAGTGGGAGAACTGGTTGTAGTTCAGGATCTGGCTGACAGATAGCGTGGAAGGGCGTGTTGTAACAGATGACGTGGTAGGACTTGTTGTCAACTACCTCAACAGGTAGCAGCACTTTGACTTGCCTCTTGATTCAGTCTTTGTAAAAGTTCACTTTTCTACTTTTATTGGCTTAAAACGACAAGAGTTTAAAATATATTTTGTCAAATTATTTGAAGAAATTATTTAACTATACCCTCAGATATTTCTGTAGGCTTTTGGAATTAATATCAAGCATGTATTGAAGGTGTGGAGAGTGGCGGTACGGCATAAAAATATCTTCCAATGTTTGAAGTTGCATTTCATTTGAATATGGACCGTTTTAATTTCCGTTTCATTTTGAACACATATAAATTACTACTTTAGCACAAAGTTTAGTTTGTAACACTAATAACAGCTGGTTTGTGAACGCGTAAAATAAAACGTATTAATTCATCTAGGAACTTTTTCTTATCCGTCTATTTTCTGCTTGTTTTATGTGCGTCAGCAGTGCAGTCAAAATAACCAATGTAATATTAATTTTCATTCGTTCCTACGTCAGTTGATACAGGATTTTGTAAATGACACGTCTTTTGTTACGTATACGTCAAGTTGCCACTCACCGACTGTCGAAATCTCGCCAACTTATACGAAACAGACCATATGTACAGACAACTCCCTCCCAGTATGGTCAGGAAATTATGGTGGCAGGAATAACTAATGAATTAATTAATTTTTAAATTTCACTGTAATAACTGATTTTTTTGGCAGCTATTTAATAAAAAAGCCAAACAAGAAGACATTTTATAACATTCCTTGATGATATGATCCAAGTCTTCACAATTAGTTATTGTAAGGACAGTATATGATATGTGGACTTGTCTGAAAGTCATTGTTGACCGACATACATTTATTCTACGACAGCAGATTATGGTGAGGGCTGTTGTTATAGGTACAGAAAAATTAAAAAACAAATCAGCACCTTGCTAGCAGTAAGACAGAAAGCAAAGCTATACTTCTGTACAACCGCCCTCTTTCATAACAAAGATCTTTTATGTTTTAATACTTACATGCCATCAGTAGCTCTTATCGCATCACTAGCATCTTGTCTGTCTTTGTACACAATGAACGCAAAGCAGGGTGGAGACTTGGCCACCCAAACTTCCCTCAGCCGTCCGTACTTCTCAAATACATGTTGTAATTCACTCTTCGAAACTCCCATACCTGAGGAAACACACATAAATGATTAATATATTTTGGAGGAGCCTATTTTGAGAATGCTTTGTGGACAGAAATGTATAAGAGAGTCAATAAAATATAGGGTATAGAATATAATAACTTTCTGATTTAGTATCTGGAAAAAAGAANGAAATGTATAAGAGAGTCAATAAAATATAGGGTATAGAATATAATAACTTTCTGATTTAGTATCTGGAAAAAAGAATAGAGAGCAGTATGGCAATGAAGTAATAAGTTACACCCAGCACAGAACTTCCTGGCCGCCAAGGTCAACCGATCTGCTGTGCTGCTTCCACTAGCTGGTGCCAGTAGCCTATCACAGCTGTGCACTATTGCCTAGTTCGCAGTCAAGCAAAATATCAGATGCGCTCAAAAAATCTCAAGATTTCATTAACATTGTATTACTTTTTGCAATACGCTCTTTTGCTGAATAAGTATGTGAAAATNCAAAAAATCTCAAGATTTCATTAACATTGTATTACTTTTTGCAATACGCTCTTTTGCTGAATAAGTATGTGAAAATTCTACATTTGTATATTTATCCATTTGTGTTTTACATTAAGGAGTGTGCGTGACAGCTGGCATAAACTCAAAACTGTTTTTCAGAATAGAGGATACTATCTGTTCTTCCTCCAAGAGGAAACCATATTTTGTAGGTATATCTATATGTGCCTGTGTTGGTTTGTAAGTAGATGATAATGAAGTCTGACTCGTGCTTAGCTGACACAATTTACCGTGTAGCACAGCTGCCTCATTCCACCCAGCGTTGGTGTCTGCTCTAGTGTTTAGCCTCAGTACTGTGATGGAATTTGAATGATTCTCACCTTTTTTAGTTTGTTGGCATGTAANAAGGTATTTATAGACTCACATCTGTCTAAAAAATGTTTAGGTTTTAAAAGTAAAAACAGAAAACCTTGCAAAAAAATGAAATATTTGCTACCTATTTTTTATTTATTACATACAACAAATTTGGGTTAACATTTGCCAGACAGTAATTGTAGTTCTTATTACACTTTGAATGTTACAGCTAATATTTTTAAAAACTGGGAACAAAATTTATTTGGGAAACTTGCTTGACAACACACTTCTCATTCGCCAACAAACAACTTACCAACGACTTTTGCAAAGCAGTTATTCTGCTATTACTGATAATAAACAGCTTGAGTTAGAAATATATGGCGTGGAATAACGTAAGAATTCTTCATAACTACTCACGCGCATCCCATTTTCTCAGTTTTTTTAGTACAGAATAGTAGCAATACGAAAACAACAAAAATTTGGGTTAGTGGGAGAACTGGTTGTAGTTCAGGATCTGGCTGACAGATAGCGTGGAAGGGCGTGTTGTAACAGATGACGTGGTAGGACTTGTTGTCAACTACCTCAACAGGTAGCAGCACTTTGACTTGCCTCTTGATTCAGTCTTTGTAAAAGTTCACTTTTCTACTTTTATTGGCTTAAAACGACAAGAGTTTAAAATATATTTTGTCAAATTATTTGAAGAAATTATTTAACTATACCCTCAGATATTTCTGTAGGCTTTTGGAATTAATATCAAGCATGTATTGAAGGTGTGGAGAGTGGCGGTACGGCATAAAAATATCTTCCAATGTTTGAAGTTGCATTTCATTTGAATATGGACAGTTTTAATTTCCGTTTCATTTTGAACACATATAAATTACTACTTTAGCACAAAGTTTAGTTTGTAACACTAATAACAGCTGGTTTGTGAACGCGTAAAATAAAACGTATTAATTCATCTAGGAACTTTTTCTTATCCGTCTATTTTCTGCTTGTTTTATGTGCGTCAGCAGTGCAGTCAAAATAACCAATGTAATATTAATTTTCATTCGTTCCTACGTCAGTTGATACAGGATTTTGTAAATGACACGTCGTTTGTTACGTATACGTCAAGTTGCCACTCACCGACTGTCGAAATCTCGCCAACTTATACGAAACAGACCATATGTACAGACAACTCCCTCCCAGTATGGTCAGGAAATTATGGTGGCAGGAATAACTAATGAATTAATTAATTTTTAAATTTCACTGTAATAACTGATTTTTTTGGCAGCTATTTAATAAAAAAGCCAAACAAGAAGACATTTTATAACATTCCTTGATGATATGATCCAAGTCTTCACAATTAGTTATTGTAAGGACAGTATATGATATGTGGACTTGTCTGAAAGTCATTGTTGACCGACATACATTTATTCTACGACAGCAGATTATGGTGAGGGCTGTTGTTATAGGTACAGAAAAATTAAAAAACAAATCAGCACCTTGCTAGCAGTAAGACAGAAAGCAAAGCTATACTTCTGTACAACCGCCCTCTTTCATAACAAAGATCTTTTATGTTTTAATACTTACATGCCATCAGTAGCTCTTATCGCATCACTAGCATCTTGTCTGTCTTTGTACACAATGAACGCAAAGCAGGGTGGAGACTTGGCCACCCAAACTTCCCTCAGCCGTCCGTACTTCTCAAATACATGTTGTAATTCACTCTTCGAAACTCCCATACCTGAGGAAACACACATAAATGATTAATATATTTTGGAGGAGCCTATGTTGAGAATGCATCGTGAAGAAAAATGTATAAGAGAGTCAATAAAATATAGGGTATAGAATATAATAACTTTTTGATTTAGTATCTGGAAAAAAGAATAGAGAGCAGTATGGCAATGAAGTAATAAGTTACACCCAGCACAGAACTTCCTGGCCGCCAAGGTCAACCGATCTGCTGTGCTGCTTCCACTAGCTGGTGCCAGTAGCCTATCACAGCTGTGCACTATTGCCTAGTTCGCAGTCAAGCAAAATATCAGATGCGCTCAAAAAATCTCAAGATTTCATTAACATTGTATTACTTTTTGCAATACGCTCTTTTGCTGAATAAGTATGTGAAAATCCTACATTTGTATATTTATCCATTTGTGTTTTACATTAAGGAGTGTGCATGACAGCTGGCATAAACTCAAAACTGTTTTTCAGAATAGAGGATACTATCTGTTCTTCCTCCAAGAGGAAACCATATTTTGTAGGTATATCTGTATGTGCCTGTGTTGGTTTGTAAGTAGATGATAATGAAGTCTGACTCGTGCTTAGCTGACACAATTTAACGCGTAGCACAGCTGTCACATTCCGCCCAGCGTTGGTGCCTGCTCTAGTGTTTAGCCTCAGTACTGTGATGGAATTTGAATGATTCTCACCTNCTGCTCTAGTGTTTAGCCTCAGTACTGTGATGGAATTTGAATGATTCTCACCTTTTTTAGTTTGTTGGCATGTAATGTTTACTGTGAAATTAAAGTGCTCAGTAAACCTTGTGCTAGCAACTGGGGTGCTGACAACAGTAGTTGCAAATACGAAGTGGTTCACAAACAAGGTCACTCTATAATCTTTAGTGTACGTGCTTCATGCTTTTTTTTATAAACAAACAAAAAAAATACTACAGAAGAATTTTGTGGAAATTTAAAACAAATCAAATTTGAACACGCAGTTGGGCAAGGCAGTGTAGTGTACCTGACAAAGGGGACAAATATCATAGGGATGACCTGCAGAGAGCATTGAAACACGACAGCCCTAACCCTGTCGATGAGCAGCCTGCCGGCCGGGCAAGCATGACCTCCAGCCACCGCCTGACCTGGATGAGAAGCAGGGAAGAGGATGCCGAAGGTAGGGAATCATTCCATTGGTTCCCAGCCTGGGAGTTGGCAGCACCAGACTCCCAACGTAAACAAATAAAGCTACATAAGTATCAATCATTCTGCTGTGAACAACAATGACTGGTAGCTGTCAGTGCTATGTTCATATACTACAAAAATTATTAGTGTTTTTCTCCATTAAACTGGTAATTTTTTTAAAATAGTAACCACAAGAATTTTCTGTATATGTGCTCAAAAGAAATAAGTTTACAAATATCTTTCATACAGAAATTATATAAAAGAACAACTGCAACTCAATTTCAACAGCAACTAAATAAAAAATTTTCTGCATGAGAGAAAAGAAGCACATTTCTACAAAGAAACCCTCAATAATNTTTCAACAGCAACTAAATAAAAAATTTTCTGCATGAGAGAAAAGAAGCACATTTCTACAAAGAAACCCTCAATAATAAGTCCCTTGAACTTTGTTTATGCAAAGGTTTGCTTGTAAGAGTAGCTCGTACTTAATGACGAAGAGACAAGACGAGAGTATTTCACACCTAGATCTGCGACGTGAACTCNTTGTAAGAGTAGCTCGTACTTAATGACGAAGAGACAAGACGAGAGTATTTCACACCTAGATCTGCGACGTGAACTCGGGCACCGTCCTCTTCGGACTCGGCGCTGTAGCTGCGGCCGTCGCTGCTGCTACTGCTGCTGCAACTCCTGCTGCGGCTGTGGCTCCTGTCTCTCTCGCTCTTCCTCTTCGACATCCTGCACTTCACATCAGCTGCACACACGCCAGCATCCTTTCAGTGGCACACTAACGCCTTAGTGTTGAGGAGAGGGGAGAGGTACATGTAGGCTAATAAATATGAGGAAACACACTCTCCTTATGGACCAGTGAAGCACAGGTCACTAAAAACAACTTCACTTTGGCGGAACTCGGCGTTACTTTTGTCTGTTCACAGTTTCTTCACACTTTTTGAATCAAANTAAAAACAACTTCACTTTGGCGGAACTCGGCGTTACTTTTGTCTGTTCACAGTTTCTTCACACTTTTTGAATCAAATCTTAAAAAGTCACTCCACGTATGACGTGTTCGGTTGGTTCCTAAACATGCTATGTATCACAAGCGTTATACACTTGTGTTCACATTAAAGTACCTTATTATTGGTTAAATTGAACTTTTNAACATGCTATGTATCACAAGCGTTATACACTTGTGTTCACATTAAAGTACCTTATTATTGGTTAAATTGAACTTTTACTTACATTTTATGTATAAATTATAATACATATTTCATTTATAATCGAGATGAATAAAAACAGAGAGAAAGTAAGTGTGTTGGCAATGCCTAGCCAGAAATAGTACTCGTACAAAATATTATTACACTGAGTGCACGCAAATGCAGTGCAATGTCCCTTTAGTGTAATTTTCTAGATTTACATGAAGTGGAGGAATATCCTGGAAGTAGAACTTTAGCAGGGCTTCAGAAAAATTGTAAATAACCACGAATGGACTANATGAAGTGGAGGAATATCCTGGAAGTAGAACTTTAGCAGGGCTTCAGAAAAATTGTAAATAACCACGAATGGACTACAATTAAGAAAAGCGACACTTTGGCTAAAATCACATGGAACAGACTGGAACTAGAAAATGAGGGTGCTGTAAATTTTATTGTGTGTTGCATTTGGACAAATGCCTACCAGTACATGGCTTCATGGGCTTTATTTAGACTGCTTAAAATGTCAGTTGTTTATTTCTGCTCTGCATTGTACAAGTATGATTTTGACATATTTTTNATGAAGTGGAGGAATATCCTGGAAGTAGAACTTTAGCAGGGCTTCAGAAAAATTGTAAATAACCACGAATGGACTATATTTAAGAAAAGCGACACTTTGGCTAAAATCACATGGAACAGACAAACTAGAAAATGAGGGTGCTGTAAATTTTATTGTGTTGCATTTGGACAAATGCCTACCAGTACATGGCTTCATGGGATTTATTTAGACTGCTTAAAATGTCAGTTGTTTATTTCTGCTCTGCATTGTACAAGTATGATTTTGACATATTTTTATAGTAGGTCTAAGTACTTCGGCTTCTCACTTGAGCTCATTCAGGTTTACTTAGGTTTGAGTTGGTACTTTCATGACAACAATCAATGTGCACTTTTGACTGGTAATTAATAAATGATCTACTTTAGTGAGTAGTAATAATCACAGGGAAAGGGTAATGGAAAAGGCTATTTTCAGGGTCTATAAATGTTGCATTATCATCACCCAAAGTATTGCTACACGCTCGCTGCTTCACTTGCAAGAGTGGAAATGTGTGAACGTCACGGACGTAACCCGAGAGCAAGCGGTGAAGACAAAGACAAGCTTACACAGGCTTGCCACTGTGCATGCCGTCGGTCGTGATAAGCACTTTGCAAACGGCTTGCTCCTGACCTTCAGCAGATTCAATTTCTGTGTTTATCTGAAGAATGTTTTGGTTTCGATTGTTCTTGAAAAGCGAATGGGCCTCTGAGCCTCCGGAAGTTCACGAGAGTCTGGACGATTGTGTGACGTCAAGCGATATATGAGCTAGAAGAGCAACAGGAAGCGGCGGAAATGACCAGCGGGAGGAGAATCTGCGACTGCGAGCATCACTGCAGTGAATGGTGCGACTGGCAGGCTGGACTATTGAAGAATGAGAGATGCTTTTAGTAAGATTTTAACTGCTATGGTCAGTGAAAACAGTGAACTAACAGTTTATGTCTGGGTACTAANACTATTGAAGAATGAGAGATGCTTTTAGTAAGATTTTAACTGCTATGGTCAGTGAAAACAGTGAACTAACAGTTTATGTCTGGGTACTAACTAAAAGTAGGTTTTAAGATTTTGTAGGTAAATTCCAAGCAATTCTGAAATGTAGAGGATGATGCATAAATTATTTTTTAGTTATTTTTGTGAGCAACATTTTTGCATTTCAGAAGAACTTCAGTTCAACATACTNGGCGGAAATGACCAGCGGGAGGAGAATCTGCGACTGCGAGCATCACTGCAGTGAATGGTGCGACTGGCAGGCTGGAGTATTGAAGAATGAGAGATGCTTTTAGTAAGATTTTAACTGCTATGGTCAGTGAAAACAGTGAACTAACAGTTTATGTCTGGGTACTAACTAAAAGTAGGTTTTAAGATTTTGTAGGTAAATTCCAAGCAATTCTGAAATGTAGAGGACGATGCATAAATTATTTTTTAGTTATTTTTGTGAGCAACATTTTTGCATTTCAGAAGAACTTCAGTTCAACATACTNTGATGCATAAATTATTTTTTAGTTATTTTTGTGAGCAACATTTTTGCATTTCAGAAGAACTTCAGTTCAACATACTTACGAAGAATACAACTAAAGTTGGAGAGGCAATACGAACATGTTTCAAAATACTCAAGAATAAACATACGGTTGTAGGTACTGCATTGTACGGAGCACATAAGCAAATGAAGGGTTTAAGAGGAATCCCTAGTATTTATGTCTCAAAGTTAGATCTGGCCATAAGGAAGCGTTGTAACGGTGATGGAAAATTGCATTAACAAGTATTCCGTGTGTTTTATTTCCTCAGAATTTTAAGCAGCGACTGATAGGGTTTTAAAACAGCAATCTGTTTAGGAAGCAAATAAGGATAGAGGAGCAGGAAACGGTATGTAGGGAGCAGGCAGTGCTGGAAGGCAGGAGGCAGTATGTTGAGGCTTGTAGGAGAGGGATTAGCAAAGGTCAGCAAGTAGGAATAAATGGACAGTTCATGGCCGGAGGGGAAGAAAGAGGGCTGGTCAAAGGGAAGGTAACAAGGTTGGTGCAGGAGGATGCTGGTGGCAGGGATCAGGGAAGAGGTGAAGTAGACGAGGGGAGGCTGATGGGTGCAAGGAACACAAAGAAGGAAAGGGTTGTAGGAAATGAACCAAAGATGGTTTTCCTAGGCAGCTCGATCATAAAGGGGGTGGAGTTGTGNAGAAGGAAAGGGTTGTAGGAAATGAACCAAAGATGGTTTTCCTAGGCAGCTCGATCATAAAGGGGGTGGAGTTGTGGGAAATCAGGAAATGAAATACATATACAGCAGCGTTTGGTATTGGAACAATCAAGGATTTAGAGGAAAGAGTCATAGAAATAGGAGGGTGGCAAAGGTGGTTTTAATTAATGTGGGAGAAATGACGTGGCTCGAAAGGAGGTGGGGCAAGAGGTAGAGAGGGACCTCAGAGGGTTACTAAGTAANAATGTGGGAGAAATGACGTGGCTCGAAAGGAGGTGGGGCAAGAGGTAGAGAGGGACCTCAGAGGGTTACTAAGTAAAGTACAGGAGAAGTTCCCAAGAGCTAGGAGAGTAGTTAGTGGCGTGCTGGTTAGAAAGGGAATAACGTACAGGAACGCAGTGGCAGCGAGTGAGGTTTATGAAAGAGTATGAAGGGATATGGTGGCTACATTTATAGATAGTAGGAAATGGGTAGGCTGGGAAAGTGTAGGAAGTGACCAGGTACACCTGACAGAGCAGGGAAAGAGGATCCTAGGNGTAGGAAATGGGTAGGCTGGGAAAGTGTAGGAAGTGACCAGGTACACCTGACAGAGCAGGGAAAGAGGATCCTAGGAGATTTACTAGCTAGGGAAGCAGCTAGCTGTTTAGAGAAGGTCAGGGCTGAGCAGCGGGTGCTTAAATAGCAGCCAGAGAGGGACAAGGTAACAGAAGTGGAGCGGAATGGAGAGGTAAGCACTGATGAGGCCACAGGGGCGGAGAGAGAGGGTAAGCAAGGTAGGAAGGTAATGCAGCATATTAGCATAAAGTTAATGGTGGTGAACTTTAGGAGTGTGTACTGCAAGCTGGAGGGCTTCTGGGGTTAGGTAGAAGGATATGGGGCGGATATAGGAGTAGTTGTGGAGACTTGGCTGAATGAGGAAGTGCTTGACATTGAATGTAGGCAGGATAAGTTCACCAGAGACAGTGATGGGAGAGGAGGAGGAATAATGGTGTGTGTAAGGGAGTGGCTGAAAGGGTCAGTAGAATGGATTAGTGAAGATGTTGAGGTGATGGAAATTAAATTAAAGTGGAGATAGTAGTAGGAGGATTACTTTGCTGGCAGCATATAGGCCACCAGGACAGGGATGGCAGGCAATTGAGATGATCAAGGAGAGGATTGACAGGCTAAAGGACAGGCAGTGGGTGGTTGTAGCAGGGGATCTGAATATGCCAAGTGTGAGATGGCTAGAGGGTGCAGAAGGGATGGGCAGCATGATGCAGGGAATGGCAGTGCAATTAGTCAACAGAGGCTTGGTCCAGGTGGAACACCTACGAGGTGGAATGTTGGGTCAGTGCTAGACGTGGTGTTGGTCAGACCTGGGAATGCCGTAGTTGGTGCAATAGTATTGGATGGCATAAGCGATCATGATATTCCCGTTGTGGAAATTGGGCTTGGCAGGATGAGGGAAGAGCAAACGGCAGATAGGTTGGTATGGCAGTATGGGAGAGGAGACAAGAAGGGGGCAGAAATCTTCCTGAGAGATAGGTTTGAAAAGTGGTCCATGGAGGAAAGTGTGGAAGGATTATGGGAGGAATTTAGAAGAATAATAGAGGTTATGTTGGAGAAATTTGTGCAAAAGAAAAGATTACGGTCTGGGGGAGATTCACCATATTATAGACAGGAGATTAAAAAAAATGAAGACTAAGAAAGTATAGAAAATTACATGCCAAGTGGAGAAATGAAGGGATGACAAGAGCTACGGAATTTACGAANACTTGCAGGCAGACATTGACAGGATATGGTTGTGGACCATGGAGAATAAAATGAAGATAAATGTAAGAAAAACTAATGTAGTAAGGTTTACAAGGATGGAGGTGATAAGCAGGGACAAGTACAGATGGGAATCTAGGGATTGTATTACAGGGAGACCTCAGATGGAAAAAAAAGGTAGAGAGGGTGGTTGCAAAGGGAAGAAGGGCTTTGGGTATAGTTCATTTCATATAAGAAGGCCACATTCTGACAGTCAGTGAGTGGCAACTTAACATATTCAAAACAATTAACGTGCCATTTACAAAATCCTGTATCAGCTGATGCACGAATGAACAAAAGTTAATATTACGTTGGCTATTCTGAGAGCAGTGCCGAAGCACATCACACAAGCAGAAAATACGCAGATAAGAAAGAGTTCGTAGATTAATTAATACATTTTATTTTACGTGGCCATAAAACAGCAGTTTTTAGTTTTAGAAACAAAACTTCGTGATAAAATAGTTATGTATAGGTGTTCAAAATGAGATGCACAATAAAACGATACGTATACAAATGTAACGAAAAAATCCAAAGTTTCCAAACTCTCAAACCAGGTGCTGCCATCTTGTACGTTAAAGGCGCACCATCTATTGCAACATGCCCTTCCGCACCATCTATTATCAATATCCCGAACTACACCCAGAAACATATTATAGTTTTGTTGTTTAAAATAACGTATTTAGGCGCATACACAAATAATTTTATTTCCCCGCGAGCTCTGTATAATTTTTAAAGTAACATATATTTTGTGTACCGCGTTTACGAANGTTTCCAAACTCTCAAACCAGGTGCTGCCATCTTGTACGTTAAAGGCGCACCATCTATTGCAACATGCCCTTCCGCGCCATCTATTATCAATATCCCGAACTACACCCAGAAACATATTATAGTTTTGTTGTTTAAAATAACGTATTTAGGCGCATACACAAATAATTTTATTTCCCCGCGAGCTCTGTATAATTTTTAAAGTAACATATATTTCGTGTACCGCGTTTACGAATGACCCTACACACGTCCACCAAGCTCGGTTTACGAATGCAGCGCCACCCAAGCAGTTCACCAATTGCCGCACGTAGCAGCACCTCCTGGGCGCGCTGACTCGCCACATCAAAGCCTATTCTTGACACGCCAGTTGATGGCGAATGGATACCTAAACGAAAAGGCGAGGCGATTGTCAACTGTCAAGAATGTGGCCTTCTTATATGGTACACAGTATATGTTGGGAACGGTTCTGAAAGGAGTCAGCAGCAAGGTGAAGGAGAAGGCATATGGCACAATGGTATGGCATATGTTAGAATATGCGGCAGCAGTATGGAACCCTTAGGTGGAGGTGGAGGTAGAGGTGGAGGTGTGAGAGCTAGAGAAGGTGCAAAGAAGGGCAGCAAGATGGGTGAAGGGTAGGTGGAGAAAAATGGGGCATGATGGTGAGGATCAAGCGAACTATAGGCCATCAGTGATGATGAAAGAANGAAGGGTAGGTGGAGAAAAATGGGGCATGATGGTGAGGATCAAGCGAACTATAGGCCATCAGTGATGATGAAAGAAATAGGATGGAGCTCATTGAAGGACAGGAGGAAAGTTGAAAGGTTGGTCAGGATGTACATGGGTGGCAAATGGAGAGGGAGGATGGGGAAGGTTACGCTGCCAGCTAAGTNGTTGAAAGGTTGGTCAGGATGTACATGGGTGGCAAATGGAGAGGGAGGATGGGGAAGGTTACGCTGCCAGCTAAGTAAGGGGGTGTTGAGAGGCAGAGGAAACAACAGTGAGAAGCTTCAGAGGGTGTGGAGGAGAACGGAGCGGGGTATGAGGCAGAGGAAACAACAGTGAGAAGCTTCAGAGGGTGTGGAGGAGAACGGAGCGGGGTAGGCAGTCTATGCTTGCAAGGTCTGTGAGGGAGTGGAACGTGTTGAGGGAGAAATTAGTATCTGTGAAGGGGGTTGCAAAGTTCAAGAAGGGCATGGAAGTGGAGTTTAGTCGGGTAGGGGAGAGGTGAGAGCTCGCCCCCGGGTGTTAGCCCAATTGCAGGTTATTGTTATTATTATACGAAAGATACAGTATTATCGCTATATGTAGTTTAAAACACCGTTCTACAGAAGAATAAATATTTTAAACGGAGGGCTACTTACGGCAATTTTTGCTGACAGACACATTTAACCCCCATATTTGTGTTTCAATAGCCAAATTTATGAATAGGCAATTAATTATACACTTTTGTTGATAAAATGCAATCTCTGTATTGTGTTAATTCTCCTTGGTGAAAGTGTTTGCCTTTATTAAACATGTTTGTTGTTTAAAGAAAATGCAACCAAACATTTAAACACACTTGTTAAAATGAGTGCAGCCAATGGTGGTGAATATATATATTAAGTGAACTACATGAATTTTGTTATAATCAAGGTGTTAAAATACACTATACAAAGCCATATAATCCAGAGATGAATGGAGCAGCCGGAAGGATGAAGCAAACTTTAGTAGACAAAGCAAAAACGACTCTAATAGACCCTCAATTACCAAAATAAATGTGGGGAGAAGCTACCTATTTTTCAGTGTACAGTACTAGCAGAAGCCCTACAACTGCACTTGATGAAACTCCTATTGAGGTATGGAAAGGAAACAAACCAAATCTCAGTAATTTAAGAGTATTTGGCAGTATTGCATATACAAAATGAGTTAAGAAGAAAATTTGAGGTAATTCTAAAAAATATAAACTTTTCCGAAAATAAAAAAAATCCCGAAAAGTGATATATTTTGACTATACTTATCACATAGAACATGAATTTACTAGGGGCATTAACATATTATGATTACAAACCACAAAGCCAATTGTGGGGAGGGTTATGAATATCAGGGAAATTGTGGGGTAAAATATGCGTAAAATATGTATGTTATCGTTATATTTTAGTAGGTAAATATATTAAATGCACAGAGACATAACCTAACATCACGATGTGTAAAAACAGGGTACTGGTTGCCATCACATAATACCGCATTTTGTTTTGTTGCAGTGCAAAAAAAACCTGTGCGTAACATACAGGATGAGTATAAAAAAATACCCCAACTTTGAAGGTCTATAATATCAAAACCAAACAACCAACAACCTTGATTGACCAATCAAATGAACCGTGGAACCGTGAAGTTTGTTTACCATACAATCATAAATGTTCAATGTGACCACCATGAGCATCCCAAATGACATCTATGCGATAATCAAACTCGTTCCATGCTCTTGTCAGCATGTCCGGTGATACGGTTTGGATGGCGTTGGTAACTCTCAGTTTGAGGTGGTGAGTGGGAAGCGAGCTCGCAATAGACACGTCAATATGAAGGGAACGGTCTGATGTTCATCACAAAATACCGCATTTTGTTTTGTTGCAGTGCAAAAAAAACCTGTGCGTAACATACAGGATGAGTATAAAAGAATACCCCAACTTTGAAGGTCTATAATATCAAAACCAAACAACCAACAACCTTGATTGACCAATCAAATGAACCGTGGAACCGTGAGGTTTGTTTACCATACAATCATAAATGTTCAATGTGACCACCATGAGCATCCCAAATGACATCTATGCGATAATCAAACTCGTTCCATGCTCTTGTCAGCATGTCCGGTGATACGGTTTGGATGGCGTTGGCAACTCTCAGTTTGAGGTGGTGAGTGGGAAGCGAGCTCGCAATAGACACGTCAATATGAAGGGAACGGTCTGATGTTTCCTTTATGTACCCAGAACGAGGTATACGATGCCTTCATGTCTAAGCAGGTTTGTAGCGATAAAGCAACATTCCATACAAATGAGGAGAACCGTGCTGATATGGGGTCAGGAGCCTCCACATGAAACCACCGAACACGAGCGTGCTTCCCCCAAAGTCAACGTGTTTTGCGCTGTATCCAAAGACATTGTTTTCGGTCCTTTCTTTTTTCACGAGCCCACTGTTACTGGAATCTCTTATTTGGACATGCTTACAGAGTGGTTGTTTCCTCAGTNGTGCTTCCCCCAAAGTCAACGTGTTTTGCGCTGTATCCAAAGATATTGTTTTCGGCCCTTTCTTTTTTCACGAGCCAGCTGTTACTGGAATCCCTTATTTAGACATTCTCACAGAGTGGTTGTTTCCTCAGTTAGAAGAGGCGGCGGGGGACTTCATTTTCTAGCAGGACGGTGCGCCACCCCATTGGCACCTAGATGTTCGCAGATACCTGAACGAGNACAAGAGGTGGTGGGGACTTCATTTTCCAGCAGGTTAGTGCGCCACCCCATTGGCACCTAGATGTTCGCAGATACCTGAACGAGACGTTGCCGCAACGCTGGATTGGTCAAGGAGCAGCTGGTGACCAGGCTCTTCATCACTGGCCCCCAAGAAGCCCGGATTTTACCCCCTGGGATTTTTCTATAGGGTTACATAAAGGATCAATTGTTTCGTCCACCATTGCCAGCTAACATTGACGACCTCAAAACGAGAATTACGGACGCCATCCAAACCGTAACACCGGAAATTCTGACAAGAGTGTGGAACGAGTTTGATTATCGCGTAGATGTCGTTAGGGCCGCTCGTGGTGGTAACATTGAACATTTATGAATGTATGGTAAACAAACTTCACGGTTCCACGGTTCATTTGATTGGTCAATCAAGGTTGTTGGTTGTTTGGTTTTGATATTATAGACCTTCAAAGTTGGGGTATTATTTTATACTCAGCCTGTATACTACTATATTCACATCATGATAAATAATTTATTTGTTATAAATTAAGAAAAATTTATATATTTACTAGCTGTGCCCGTGGCTCCGCTCACGTGGACTACAGAATTATTGTTTAGGTTTTTTTAAAAATAAAGTAGTATTTTACTTAATGTTAATTTTTTATACTCTATACATATTATAAAACTCAACGTCTCGGTGAATGAAATGGTAAAAACACTTATTAATATTTCTCTGTTATATATGTTATTGCTCAGTTTTTTTAGGTCTTTTTATTCTACACAATTCTTTACATGATATTGTTTCCGTCTTTTACAGTTTAGACAGCATATTGCAAGAGCGCACTAGCGGCAAACTTTTTCCCCGACTAGATTCACTATTATAGTTTGTACATTTTTTAAGATATTTTCTAGTGATAAAAAATAGCCAATATCACCTTTCAGCCCTCCAACTATTTGTGTGCAAGAAATTACGTCGATCTGTTGCTCAGTTGCATTGTTATTCCGTTTGTGTACTTTATCATTTTCCAATAAGAATTTCTCAGAGGGAATGAGATATATTCTCGGGATTAAAAGTAGCCTACGTCACTTCCCGGCCCTCCAACTATCTCTGTACAAAATATCACGTCAATCCGTTGTGATGTGAAAGGACAAACCAACAAATAAATAAATAAACAAACACACTTTTGCATTTATAATTATTAGTTAGGATATAAAACTTCAAAAAATCTTGCAAACATTTCAAGTTTGTATTTTTACAATGTTTAATACTAATGTTAGTTTTAGTGTTGGTTTAATAGAATTCCAACAATGATGTTGGAAATTATGCCATTTTTTGTTTTTTCTTCAGCTGATGAACTGCACTATCATACATTACAATCAACTAAGTTTCCTGCTCAACTTATTCATATATTTCAATACACTATTAAAGGACATGATTTTATGAGGTATGTAACATGCAAAGTCTCAGTAAAATACGGAATGGTGGGTGACATTGTCTGGATGAAATGACATGGAATGACGCGTGCCATAACTCGAGACATATTTCATTGGACCAATAGTAGGTTAACAAAAACGCCCTATACACTTATATCTGGAAACATATTATTATATCAAGTAATTGTGTTAAAAGTTGCGGCATACAGTGCCTGGAGAACATGGCATGTAGGAAAAGTTACATAAGAAGTAGGCGCGCAACGCTGCATATGTAATAATTTAGTGTCCCATACCTACGACCTATGCAATTTGTCCTACATGCACGATCACACCACCCAATTTTGCAGGTGTTGTATGCCGCAACTTTGAACACAATTATTTGATATATAAATACATTTCTGGCTACAAGTGTATAGGAGTTGTGTGTTCCTACTGGTCCAAAGAAACTATGTCTGGAGTTAGTAAGATTTTTGGAAAGGTCATCTAGTATATTTAAAATATGACCGAATGTACATACGACACAATGAAAATACGTGAAGACCCTACGTCGCGAATACTGCTGTTTGTGTGTTGTTGGAAATAAAATGCAATCACTTCTGGGAGTTTTTAGTACTCAATTGTTAATCCCCCAGTTATGGTGTCGTATGTGCAGGCACTCTCTGCACAACACACCAGTTCCATTTGCCTTCAATAAATGTAATTTGTTGCTCATGCAGGTGCGTAAAGCTATAGACTCTGTGTGTGTTAATTTTGTTTACATTATATAACTATAGACAGGTTTTATAAAATAACTTTGTAGGGGCCTATATAACTTTTATTAACCTTATATTACTAGGCCTATATTTCTATTGTATAATGTTAAATGTACTCTTTTGACATGTTCAATATCTGTTACAGAGATCTCTAGAATGCAAATAAAAAAAATAAAACCTTAAATTTAAAAATACCACTGACCTTTCCAAACATTTTGTTACCAGGATTAATTTTTTCTATTAGCCCACAGATGCTGTGGTTTTAATTATGACATGCTATTCAAAAACCCCTGTGTGTACACACACGAGATGGTATACAACTTATTTTAATTTATTAATGAAAAAATAACATGAATAAATGAATAAACAATAACCGTCCGCAGTATAGCTGAAATGTTGATCGCTGAAGATACACACCGCCAGCGTCCTTATTTCAAACCAATTTTGTAGGTTTTGTTTAGTTGGTTAATGACACCGGTAATCAAGAGGAAAATTTCCCTTTTCCGGACATGTAATTCTGCTGTACTGGTATTAGCTAGAGTCTTCAATTCTCAAACCGATGCATAGAATTTATAACTTCATTAATTAACGCTATACAAAACACGATTAAAAAAACACTACAGAGTTTAAAAAAACCCACTTCTTAAAAAAAATAGTTTCTATAAATTCATAAACTACTGATGAAGTAGATTGATGTTTAGCATTGAGTAAATATATATTTTCTCAATTGCTTTTTGTGTTCATAGGACCTTTAATAATTATGTCATTATTTCCCGAGTTCATTAAAAGTGGAAGTATACATTCTGTAAATCAGTAGTACTCACACTTTTTTTAGGCGGCCATATATATAAAAAAAAACTAAGACCGCCGTGGGTTGCACTTGCGATACTCGACATAATAATATTTTTTAACTAAAAGTATGTAGGTAATTCGATGACATTTAAAATTCAGAGTGTCGTGTAACGTCTTGTAAGTCGTATGTTTATTTCTTCGATACGGCGATGGTGGGTGTAGGTAGTACATCAAAAATATGTACAGTCGCCTGACTGATAAAATAATGAAAAATATCGTCTAGTTTCATCAGTGACTTTAACTTCTAATAAACTCGTATTATGTATTGCTTTTTTATTTTTGTAACATACACCCTAAAAATAAGAATTTGGTAACTTGCATCTACTGAAGCTGGCGAGTGCAGGTCATAAAGATTAGGCCCACAGGCCGCAGTTTGAATATCCCTGCTGTAGATCCTATACCTTGTTCCACAAAAAAAGTTAATTCCGGATGACACAGGACAGAGTCCTGCCTTCCAGACCATTTGCCACGCCGAGCGTTCACAGCATCAACCTGCACCAGTGTGCCCTCAGTGCACAGTGCAGTGCAGCGTTGAGCAGTATGGCACGAGAGCAGGAGAGTGCAGAGTTGTCCCGCACAACTTCATACCAACCCTGGACAATGAACACGAGTGGGAGATGGTGTGTTATGATGGACTCGGCACACTTTAATTATAGGGCAATTTATGATCAAATAATTAAAAGCAAAATAAAAACACAACAGGCGTGTAGACACTCAAATATGTCCCTATAAGTGTTTCAGTGCTTAATTATATTTATTTGAAATTCACGCATTTTTCGCCGCAGTTGTTTCACCATAATTTTATGCCATCCACATTTAAATTGTATTTGTTCATGGGCAATGTTATATCATGCATTTATTCATATTTTATGCAAGGGTTAATGTCCATTTATTTGTGCAAGTGTTTTAATTCAACAGGAAGTAGTGCAGGGCGAGCTGCATGCCACCATAGTCCGCGCCTCACGAGATAGCCAGTGTCAGTCGCCGGGGAAGGTCTCAAGGAGTTGGCACGTGCTGTGTCATGCTCCAGGAACTTTCGCATTATCGCGCCAATCATCTTTAGCTGCAATAGTCTGAAGTAACTTACTGAAACATGAACTTTTCAGAACCAGAAGACACCACCCCATTCTTCCTCGGGAATTGCATCGCCCAGAGAAGCTTAACATAAAAGTAATTAATTTTTGTGCGCATGTATGTACTTTCGCAGTTTTGCTTATTTGACGGTCTGCAGGCCAGAGTCCGTGTAAAGTTTTCACCTAGAGTGATATAAGTGTTTTGTACAAGAGTAATCACATGCAAGTTTTCAGATTTGTGTCTTTTATTTCAAACAGTACCTCCGGGCGTTTCGGGGTATGGATTCCCTACAACCTGCCTTCACCCAGTATCACATAAATTACTTAACAGTCACTATGCGCAACTCAGAGCTTTTAAGTTTAAGGCCTGTGGGTCAGCCTGAGTAGGACCACAGTATTTTCCATGTAAGTATCAGGAGCGAGAGTCTCTTCCAACAAAACACCGAGGCACTGTGTATGTCCAGGCCAACGGCCTACCATATCCTGAGATCATCCCCAGCATCATCACCAGCAACAATTGGCACCGCCTGCCGATGGCATCTGGTACCTAGTCGGGAATAGAACTAAAAAACCCACCTAACAGTGTTTTTCACCACCCCTCAAAACTTCCATTAACCCAACACCACCCACTAAACAGGCATTAAATTGGCACCCAAATTTGTAGCTAATTCTTATTCCAGTTATTTGATGTCCTATGCAATTTTCAATTTTACCAGCGTAAAATTGTCGCCCTTCTGCGGGGTACAAATTTCCCTCGTTATCTCTCACATTCTCCACCCAGAATACCTCTAAATTTCCCGACACCTCAACACCTCTTTCAGAACTTTTCCTACCTATTTCCCCCACCCACTCTCCAAAACCCAACAACATCAAGAACACACCAGGAGCAGTGTGATCAAACTGGGACAATGCTATGATGCCAGCCAGATGCCCGAATGGTGCCCAGATATGCCACACCAAGTGGTGTAAAAGGTCGCCAAAACAAGCTTCGCAGCCGCCATTACATCAACGATGCAGGGCACTCGCAGCGAGTCGACCATAACGGGACAGGGAGGAATCACCACCCCTCACCCTTCATCACCGTGAACTGTGCAGCAGAACCGGCGGGTGCGCCTGCAATCACTCCTTACCCCTCTTCATCTCCGAAACACCATCTGGGAGTATCGAACAGCGCAGTCGGCTGTTTGTGCAGGTGTGCACACCCCCTCCACCATCGGGTGGTACACCCCTCCAATCAGGTGCAGGAAGGTCAGCTGCGAGGGGTAGGTCATGGCCTTGACCCTCACTGCCAGGTTCGGCTGCTACGCCATGACCAACAACGATGGCTGGCCTAACACCTGTGGGCATCCCGGCATGTCTGTATTGGTAATGCTTGCACCCCCATCCCACAGGATGTAGTGACCAAGTACAAATTATGCACCATATATTAAAAGTGCACTCGAAAAAAACAGCCCAACAAGCAACTGTGCTACGAACAACCACGAACACATGGACAACTCCAATGTGATAAACCAAATTCAAGACCAGTCAAATTTAAAGTTTAAGACAATACCAGTCAACATAATTCAAACATTCTGCTCCCAATCAACAACATTTTGTGTACCAGCTTACAATGCACATGCCAAGGTATCCGTACTCTCCAGTGTACTTTGTGGCTACAGCAATACTATTCAACTTGCCTAACCATGACTGAACTCACGACTGTACAAAACCAGAACTTTCAGTGCTCACAGTGTCACAGCAATAACAATCAATTATACACTTTTACAGTGTTCAAAGATATATTAACTGGCCCAGACTGTCAACCAATGCAATGACACCGACCGATGTGCCCAGGGGTCGAAAACAGTGACGTGTTGCACTGCAGGGTGTGTGCATTGCATGTACACAGGCAGTAATAACAGCCTGGCGAGTGAATGACAGTACAAGATGGAAAATTCACGTGTCGGCAAAGTATAGCAGCGGCCGATACAGCATCGCGTCTGTCACATGGTACATACCATTGGCACAGTGCATGCACACCCTAACAATCACCAACTCAAACAAACAACCATGCAAGCAGCAAATACTGATTTTGACAGCAACATACCGCCTGAACACAAGGCCGCTTTTCAGAGGCTCAATGACGAGCACCGATACGTGTTTGCAGCACACGACGCCCTTCCTCGAACCACAGGATCTGAGCATGCCATACTGCTGTTGCAAGACAGGGCTATATACCCTATGCCACACAGTTATTTACTGCATCTAGTTATAATTATTAAACAGAAAAATCAAGAATTGTTGAATAACGGTGTTATTGAACAAACAAACAGCGACTTAAATTCTACCATAACAGTGACACCTAAAAAAGACAGCACATAGAGGTTTTGTGTAGATTATCGGCCAGTAGAACAAGTGACACATAGGCTGTTACAACCATACATCAGCATCAAAGATGCGCTCAGTTCCTTAGAGCAAGCCAATGTCATGTAATCCCTTGACCTTAAGAGTGGCTATTTGCAAGTACCCATCTTCACAGCACCCGACAGCAGGCATTTTCAGTTCTGCGCTATGCTGTTCGGGCTGAAGTGTGCACCGCCCACCTTCCAGGCGATGATGGTCAGAGTTTTGGACGGACTCATCGGCGAATTCACACTCGCCTACCTGGACGACATGGTGATATGGTCGGCAATGTGAAAGAGCACTTACACTACCTGTCACTTGTGCTTGAGAGGTTGGCCATCAACGGCCTCACGTGCACAATTACAAAATGCCACCTCAGAAAGACCAGCATCGACTTCCTGGGGTATGTCATCGAAATGAAAGGATACCAACCCAACCCCAAATAACTGTGGCTAATTGACAAGTACCAACCACCACGAACTCACAAGCAGCTCTGGAAGTTCTTTGGGTTAGTAACCTGGGTCCGGGAGAACATCCAGGACTTTGCCATCATTACTGCACTGCTCATCGACCTGCTGTCAATCCAGCTGTGGTTTCAATGGGACGGCCCAGCATTTCAAGTCACATTTCCGAGTGTGCCCGACCTTGGTGAGGTACGATGCCACAAAACACCTCTATCTGCAGACCGATGCCAGCCAAGGAGGACTCTGTGCAGTTCTCTAACAGTGTGGTAACAATAACGAATGCCATGTCATTGACTTCGCTAGTGCCAATTTCGTACGAACTAACTGTTTGGTACGACATACACGAACATGAATGCTTGGCCGTGGTATGGTCCATTAAGATGTACCACAGTACTTGGAGTACCAGCGCTTCATGCTTCGCACAGACAAATTTTACTTAGTCTGGTCCCACACTATACATGGGGTACACAGAAAGCTGACCCAGTCGGCATTGCTTATTCTAGCTTACAACTTCACCGTGGAGCATGTCCCGGGCATCGACAACCAGCTAGCAAACGTACTGTCCAGGTCTCCACGTGCCGATGTTGTGGTGCAGAAAGACGCCAAGTGCGAGGATATTTTACCATCAACAACGCAGGAACCACTGAGTGAGGTAACTCTGCACCGGATAAATGCCACCAATAATAACCTCACTGTCCGTGACCTATACTGTGATGTGGTGCAAGTGCATCTACAGTTCGCACTCACTCGCGAGCAGAAAACCCGTTGCTCCCAGCAAACTGTCGAGTGTTGGCGAATCGATGGCCATTTATAAACATATTCAACTAGTAACAATGATGTGTGGAGACTGTTTGTTCCCCGAATTGTTAGAGAGCAGTTACTGAGACACACATACGATAGCAACATACCAGGACACCCATGGGCAGAGCAAACAATTCTCAATGTGCGTGAACATTTCTTTTGGCCTGGACTAACCAAGCATGCACTCAGGTACATACAATAGTGCAAGTGCAACCAATTCAACACAATGTGAGCTGATGGGGTACAACATTAGCAGCCCCAACTCCCCACTAAGCCCTTCAAGATGGTGTTTCTCGACCTCAGTGCTGTACTTCAGATCCTCAGGTTATTANGGGGGGGGGAGATTCATCATGGTGCTCACCGATAACTTCTCCAGGTGATACGAGGCATATCTAGTCAGTAGCACAAGAGCCTCTAGTGTTGCCAAGGTCCTGCTACAGACTTATTCTCCATGTGGGGATATCTGCAGAAACTGCTTAATGATAAAGGCACACAATTCACCGGCAGGAAGTGGTGCGAATTGTGTACTTTTTAGGGACTGTGACACCTGAAAATTGCAATCTACCATCTACATACCAATCCCACAGAGCACTGTGACCAGGAACTCAAGACCCAGCTGCGGCTCTATGTAGGCGACCAGCACACCACCTGCGCCGACCATCTGACTGCCGTCCTCTTCATCATCCGCCGGTGCATCAACGCCGCTTCTGGCCAGTCACCTGCCGACGTCATGCTGGGCCACAACCTCATCCTGCCTGGCGAGTTTGACTGCCCATGGGCGTAAGACAGTGGTGATCCAGTCAGCAGCAATACCCGATGTGAACGGCATGAGAGGGATCACCAAACGGTACGCACTCACCAACGAAGTTACATCAAGTGGTGGCTGCCGACCACTACATGACCACCACCTCGAATACAACCGGACAGCATGCCTATGTCTGTGCGCACCCGCAGTCCACAGAGACTTCTGTGCAAGCTCTGTGGCGAAGTGGAGCAGGTCGAACGCGATTGTACGAGAAATCGGACAACCACCTACCTAGTCTGGCTTGGCAGAAAGACTGTCAAGGTGCACTGGAATGACCTGCGCCTAACACCAGGTGATGTCGAGGGCGATGCTGCACCACGTGCCCAGATGCCCCATGATGGCGACTCCGATATTGAAGTCAGCCTACCACCCATGAAGGAGGAAGGTGCATCAGCACCTTCCACGGAGGAGCAGCCACAAGGGCCAGCAAGCCCGACAACGCCCAGTGTCCAGACTCACCTCAGGAGAGTGCAGAGTAGTGCCGCGCAACTTCATACGATCCTCTCTCCTGGTGGGTGATGGTGCTTTATGATGGACGCGGCACACATTCATAATAGGGCAATTTATGATAAAATAATTAAAAGAAAAAAAAACATACCAGGTATGTGGATATTCAGACACCCATACAAGCCTTTCAGTGCTAAATTATCTTTATTTGAAAATTCACACATTTTTCACCTTAGTTGTTTCATACTCTTTTCATACCATCCACATTTAAATTGTAATTGTTCATGGGCAATTTAATATTATGTACTTATTTAATCTTGTCTTATACAAGGGTTCATGTCCATTTATTTGTGTAAGTGTTTTAGATCAACATAAATTGGTGCAAGGCAAAAAGCGTGCACCACAGTCAGTACCTCGTGAGCTCGCCAGTCAGTCGCTGTCGAGTGTCTCAGTGGGTCGGCATGTGTCGCATCACGCTCCAGGTGTTTTCGCATTTTCGGGCTAATCATCTTTAGCTGCAATAGTCTGATGTAACTTACTGAAACCTGTTCTTTTCAGCACCTGGAGACACCACCCCTTCTTCCTCGGGAATAGCATCGCCCGGGAAGCTTAACACACCAGTAATTCATATTTGTGCACACATGTGTACTTTCGCAGTTTTACCTTACTGGTGGGCCACAGGCCAGAATCAGTGGAAAGTTTTCAACTTCAGTGATGTAAGTGTTTTGGATGCATGTTCCTTGTTAACTGGTGGGTTTGATGTCCTGGTGCTTCGTGGTCAGTTGGTGGTTGTGTGGGTCCACTCTCCTGGCCTGCTTCTGATACACAATACATGTAGAGCCCTTCTCGTTCGCGATACATGGGGTTTCGTGTTCTATGTGCTCTGATGTAGCAGTGCAGCTCACTGCATGAAAGCCTCAATACTGGCGTGGATTATTGACACTAAAGCAGTCCTGTTTACCTTCCACAATGTGTCGGCCATTTCTTCTTCGAACACCCCAGTCTCTGTTATTTACGGGTAAAAATGCCTGATGAAATAAATTTTCAGGTTTGAAAATGTGGTTAAATTTTCTCCTGCATGCTGAGTCTCTATCGCGAGATTCGGCACTTGCATTGATGAATAGGTGTTTGCAAAATGGCATTGGAAACTGTTCCAAAACTCGATCCACTGCTTGCCATACTGCTGCACCACCTAAGCTTGCATTTCCTATTAAGTGACTCCCCACACAATTGGGCTACTCTTACTCACTCACACACATCATACCTGGTTAACTATCCTGTGCAGTCTCTCAGGAACACCTGTGGGTCCTCAATGGGCAGCCCAGAGAATGTGGGCAGCTTTTGATACCACACTGGTGTTCTGCTTTGGTCAGCCACGGTCGGCTGTACTGCTGGCATTGATTGGTTGGTAGGCATTGGGATTGCCATCAACCCCTGCAGTGCATATGTTGCAGCTGCATGCAGTTGTGGCCACACAAAGACAGTTGGTCCCAATAATGTATGGTGTGACATCCATGGTGTGGTTTGATGTGAAAGTTTTATGGAATTTGCCAACAGCCTTATGTAATGTCAGCTNTATGGTGTGACATCCATGGTGTGGTTTGATGTGAAAGTTTTATGGAATTTGCCAACAGCCTTATGTAATGTCAGCTCATTTCCACAGATGTTATTGGTGGGCACGGCACTGTCAGTTGCGGTGCCGGGATGCACTGCATGCATCGATAGATGCTAGCTGCAATGTTTAGAACATCCTGTGCGGTAGTTTGCTGCCAGTGTACGATGCATCTAGAGTTTTTGTTTGCTGCTGTCTCCGTATTCCTCTGCCTACACTGGTCTTGATGGCAGAGGCAAGGGGGCAATACTTNTATGGTGTGACATCCATGGTGTGGTTTGATGTGAAAGTTTTATGGAATTTGCCAACAGCCTTATGTAATGTCAGCTTATTTCCACAGATGTTATTGGTGGGCACGGCACTGTCAGTTGCGGTGCCGGGATGCACTGCATGCATCGATAGATGCTAGCTGCAATGTTTAGAACATCCTGTGCGGTAGTTTGCTGCCAGTGTACGATGCATCTATAGTTTTTGTTTGCTGCTGTCTCCGTATTCCTCTGCCTACACTGGTCTTGATGGCAGAGGCAAGGGGGCAATACTTNTAGTTTTTGTTTGCTGCTGTCTCCGTATTCCTCTGCCTACACTGGTCTTGATGGCAGAGGCAAGGGGGCAATACTTCTCCCATCAAAAGTTCTGCAGGTGACCGTTGCACTAGTATTGATGTCTGAGTGCAATTACTACACATAAAATGTCTGGTTCTGTTTGTTGTTGCATGCTCGTTTCTGGCATTGCACTCAGTGTGATAAGATTCTGATGCAATTTGCACACTGGATTGTACCTGGACCAATGCCTTCACAATTGTGCTGTTTCACACACAGTTGTTCCTGAAAAGTTTGCAACATTGGTTCGAGACATAGTTCTGTGTGACACTTGCAAACATAGTTGTCAGATACAGGGCCGATGGTGCCCCGGGCTGCTCGTAGTATAATGCAGTCGATGTACAGAGGTGCCTCCTTGCCGGCAGAGGTACAGCTCCACGCACATCTGACGTGTTCGTGGTTGGCCCAGAAGGATGTCATCCTCGAGACATTTCGCATATGTGGGCTCTCTGCACAGGCACTGTGTCAAAGAACTGCTTGGACACGAGGAGATGCCACATGCAATTTAGGCGGGTTTTTTAATTTTCCATTTGTGGTGCACCAGTTCATATTGAAACTGCAGCTGTCCTGACGGACCATGTAATTCGGCACACACGCTGTCGTGACAGTTATTTATGATGTGTTGCTAACCACCTCTGTTCGTGCCCATCTCCAGGGTGGAAGAAGCCGGTTCGGCCAGTGGGGGTTGTTGTGGCCATACTCGTGCCCGCCCGGCCAGGTGGTCCGGCCATCGTCCCTACATGCTGGAATGCCAGATAAATATTTAAACATTAAAAGTTTTCAGGTGATNCACACACGCTGTCGTGACAGTTATTTATGATGTGTTGCTAACCACCTCTGTTCGTGCCCATCTCCAGGGTGGAAGAAGCCGGTTCGGCCAGTGGGGGTTGTTGTGGCCATACTCGTGCCCGCCCGGCCAGGTGGTCCGGCCATCGTCCCTACATGCTGGAATGCCAGATAAATATTTAAACATTAAAAGTTTTCAGGTGATAAAGTGTGTTTTACTACTTCAAAGCGAATAAACATAAATATTAAGGAGAACTAGAGCACGCTCCAANTTCAGGTGATAAAGTGTGTTTTACTACTTCAAAGCGAATAAACATAAATATTAAGGAGAACTAGAGCACGCTCCAAAGTAAAAACAATATTTGGCGAAACACCAAATAAATAAGTAAAGAATTAACAGAATTACATAATCACATGAAACAAGTGCCAACACAAATAGCACACACTCCTCCCTTGAAACCAGGACACAGGTCCGCAAATATGTGGCAAGAGCAGTAGCTACAAAATGCAAAATTCCAACCAAAAAATCCACATAAAAACACACCATAACAAATTTACATTATGAGAAAGCCGTGCCGCTTGAAACAACTGACAAAGGAAAAAAAAAATGAACGTTATTGGCTAGATGGTTGAATTGGTGGAGAGGGTTGCATAAGTATACAACACTTGGATTTCAACCAAAAGTTGATAGCAAACGCAATGCAAAACAGCTCAACTGAAGATAGACTAATATATATAACATTAATGTGTTCGGAAGGCAGAGTAGGATGGGGATGGAGAAGTTGCATAACATCAAGTTCCTTAATGAGGGAATCATTGGGAGAAAGATTAGGTAATTTTTAAAGCTGTAAATATGTTATATTGGAAATAATTTTGGAAATTATCGTACAGATAAAGATTGATTAAAATGAATGGTAGTTGACTTGGCCAAAAGTCTCAAAATATGGGCTGACAATGTCCCAATGTGAAGCATTGCTGATAAAACCACTTCCAGACAATGAGTGTGTGAAGGGAAGTTCTGACTCCATAAAGGGAAGGGAAGTTCTGACTACATAAAAATGTTAGATCAATGGGAAATTTCGTCGCAAACAGCCAGAGAGAGTAGGTTTTTTTGAAGAAAGGGTAAGTAACTCTAGGGAGACCAAGAATTTTTTTTTCTCAAGGAGTGGTTNATAGTCAAGGAGTGGTTTATGAGAGAATAAATTAAATTCACAACTATTAACATGTGCATCAAAAATGGAAAGTCAGAAGGGCAAATGGTAATACCATNAGGAGTGGTTTATTAGAGAATAAATTAAATTCACAACTATTAACATGTGCATCAAAAATGGAAAGTCAGAAGGGCAAATGGTAATACCATCAGTTTTACATTGATACAAAAATTTAGTTGGAATGGGAGCAAAAAGCTTTCTGTCTATGCTGACAGTAAGAAAGTTGGAAACTTTGAATAGCAGATACCTTTTTATGTTGGGCAATAACACAGGAAAAGCAAAGACACTCTAACTCTGAAAATTATCCTTATTTGCCAAAGTAATATTCATCACAACATTACGGGATGAATTATTTATAATTGCTTTTACTGCACCAAAGCCATGAGATGTAAAAATATTTTCAAAAGTCATTGGGGCAATCATATGCAAAGGAAGTGTTATCAAATGTTGAATTTGATTCAAAATGTCAATGAAAGCCTTTGAATACAAAAGTGTAGAGCTTAATTTGCCATGGACACTAGTTTCAATGACATGCTTAAAATCGAGCAATTCTCGCCTAGCACTAGATAAAGCTTCAGTGACCCTCAATAGCATAGTACTAAGGTCTAGCATGAAAAAATAATTACAATCTTATCCCACAGTTCACGAGTAGTTTGATTCCACAGCGAATACAAAATGTTAAATTTTTTTAAATAGTGAGTAGCCAATTTCTGGATTCCTTTAGTAGTATTCAAAATATGNATGAAAGCCTTTGAATACAAAAGTGTAGAGCTTAATTTGCCATGGACACTAGTTTCAATGACATGCTTAAAATCGAACAATTCTCGCCTAGCGCTAGATAAAGCTTCAGTGACCCTCAATAGCATAGTACTAAGGGCTAGCATGAAAAAATAATTACAATCTTATCCCACAGTTCACGAGTAGTTTGATTCCACACCGAATACAAAATGTTAAATTTTTTTAAATAGTGAGTAGCCAATTTCTGGATTCCTTTAGTAGTATTCAAAATATGACCTTCAAGATCATTGATGAAAATGATGTGGTTAGCAACATTTACTGTAATTTTGTCTTGTTTATCAACAATATAATTAAGTATCTTTTCTAAGATTTTCAGGTCGTCGTCATCAAGGGTTCCAAAAACTGTTTTAAGGACCTTGCCTCCAATGTCTAACATTCCTCTTTTACTACACGACTGAGGCAGTAGACCGGTAAGGGTAAGCACTTCTGTCTTAAAGGCACTGATGATATACTTCAATTGTAACAGCACAAATTTGAAATTTTGGTCAAACCAAATGTTGTCTCCTTTGAAGTTCTTGTGCACACTAAGCACTGTATTCAACATAATGTCTAATTCCACACATTACTCGTGCAGTTCTCGAAGATCAAAGTTTAGCACGAACAATTAAATAAAAATCGTCTGAGAATGTATGGTATTTACTTTTTTAAAAAATAACACCAGTTTTCAAATTATTTACCGTGACCGACGAAACACAAATGGAGCAACAGCCAGGAAGATGACCAAGGGAGCAAACATGTTGATCTAACAGGCAGAAACTGGAAGAAACAGAATGTCACCACGTAAAGAGTAAGGTGGCAAAAGGAAATATACTTCATGGCGTAGACAGATTCTTAACAGCAAATTGAACACAAATTCTCATTACATTATCCATACTGCAATGGTAAAACATCTACTAAAAATTCAAATAATTAACAGATGAACTACAGATCATGACCCAATTAAACAAGATTGTGTCACATCTGCAAAATATTAACGATTAATCAGGAACCTAATTAATTTAATCCCCAAACAAATACAAAATATCCAAATTGTTCAAATAAAATTATCACCAAATTAACTGGACATTGAACACAAACTAAATAATACATATATGTATATCAATCAAACAATCTGAATTCAGAACACAAATCATTATTTGCTACAAAGGCAAATTAATTTAACCTAGATTCAACTTAACTTAGTACCATGGATTTTTATTTCTTGGAAATGTGAGCTCACAAAATGACATGGATCCCAAAATGGTTAGAATCAGTGGGTGATCAGTTCACGAGAAAGACGAAGTTATAATCTAACAAGTAACAAATTATGCTTAGTTATTTTAAGGGAGAAAAAAATTGTGTGGTTGTACAACCAAATAAACAAGTGTAGGTGCAGTTAGAGTCTGCAGCTGCTCTACTGCGCAAAAAGAAAATTACTCTATAGCACGAAATCTTTTCAAATGAGAGAGCTCTTGCAATAAACAGTCCTGAAATTGGGTAGCTAAAACAGCAGTGTCTGGCATCAAAAAACGTTAGATTTGATACTGCCCTGACTAACAGTAATTTTTTTTTTGCCATTTTCTTATCAACTACCCTTGCTGACAGGGTGTGCTTTGCACTGAACAAGGTCACCTACACGAAAAGGATTATCAATTCGACTTTGGTTATACTTGGCATGGCTATAGAAATGAGCACACTTTAAATTCTCTAGGGTAGATGCCTAAATATCACGAACATCCTTAGGATCGTTCGGCAACAAGTCATTCAGACGCCACAAATTTGACAAAGGGTTATTTGGGACAAAGGTAAACATAAGATTAAATAGGCTAGTTTTGTGTGAATCATGTTTGGCATAATTGAAAGCTATTTGAAGCCAAGGAAGATTCCTATCCCAATTTGTATGGTCCATCGCATGGAAAGTAATGAGTGCTGAACGAAGGCTTAGATTGAAATGCTATGCATGCGAAGGAGGAGGATTATATGGGGATAAAGTTATGTGACGTATGCCATGAGAAAAACACATGCTCTTAAAAATATGAGAGGTAAACTGTGAACCATTATCCGACACAATAGATTAAGGTGTACCAAATTCTGAAAAATGCATACTTGGAGAACACCAATAGTGGACATAGCATCAATTTCTGAAGAGGAATTAACCATGCAAATTTGATGAAAGCGTCAACACACACTAACAACATATTATATCCTAGTTTACTTCTGGGGAAGGGACCAACAAAATCAATGAACAATTTTTCCATGGGGTTTTCAGCTACTTCAGAAGACAGAAACCCTAAATGTGTATTCTGGGATGGCTTGCTCAGAGAACAAATTTTGCATCATTTCACTCCCTCAGATATTTCAGCATCCATACCTTTATAAATGAAGTGCTGACAGATGACCTGAATAGTTTTGTGTGTACCCAGGTGAGTGCCAAGAGGCGACGAATGAAAATATTCAAATATCATAGGTTTTAGATGATCAGGCAATACTATACATTTCCGTTTGTCACGAGTTCTGCAACAAATGAGGCCTTTGGAAAAAAAATTATTTGTGTTCAATACCTGATTTTAAATTTCTGATGATTTTTTAAAATTTACTGTCGTTTTCTTGGTGTTCTTTAATGTCTGTAAAAGCTAATGGGATAGTAGATAAACATTACAATTTGCGAGNATTCAAATATCATAGGTTTTAGATGATCAGGCAATACTATACATTTCCGTTTGTCACGAGTTCTGCAACAAATGAGACCTTTGGAAAAAATATTATTTGTGTTCAATACCTGATTTTAAATTTCTGATGATTTTTTAAAATGTACTGTCGTTTTCTTGGTGTTCTTTAATGTCTGTAAAAGCTAATGGGATAGTAGATAAACATTACAATTTGCGAGTACTCCAGATTTCACATTGGTGCCATGAAACATATGCGATAGCGCATATGTAACTACATTTTGAGTTCCTTTTATGTGTTGCACTCTGAATTTCAAAGAAGAAATTCTAACTACCCAACTGCCAATTTTTCCAAGTTAGCGTGGATGAGCCGAAAAGCCACTACAAAGCCTGGTTGTAGGTTTCGAGAAGAAATTCCGCATGTTCCAAATATTGAATAGACTTGTCTACAGCAAAAAGTATGGGCAAACATTCCAATTCATATATAGTGGAAGAATTTTTCTCTTGGGAGTAAGAGCGCAGGATGCAAAGGCAATCGGTTGACGACAGCCATCAATATTATGAGCCAAGACAGCTCCAATTGCTTGACTTGAAGCATCTTTATAAAGGATAAATTCCTTGCTAAAATCTGGCATACGTAATACAGGAAGATGACTAATATAATTCTTTATGTGTCTGCTCCTCACCCAATTAAAATTTAACATATTTTTTCTCAATTTATTAAGAGGTGCTGCCTTTTTAGCTAGGTTGGGAATGAGTTTACCATAAAACTGAATCATGTCATTAAATCGGGCTATACCTTTAACATATTGTGGTGGAGGAAAACCTTTATTGGATTTTGTCCTTTCTGGATCAATGGAAATTCCACTGGAAGAAATCTTATGTCTCAAAGATTAAATTTCTTGAACTGCGAATTTAACTTTAGAAGGGTTAACAGTAAGACCTGCCTTTTCGAAACGAGAAAGGACTTATTTTAGGTAGTGTAAATGCTGTTCAAAACTGTCGGAATAAATGACAAGATCATCCAGATAGTTATTGACAAACTTGAATTTTACATCATGAAAAATTATATCTAAAAGCCTGCTAAGTCTTTGAGCACCTGTGGCCAGGCCAAACGGCACACGAGTAAATTGATACAGGTTACAAGGAACACAGAAACTGGTAATTGGTTTGGAATATTTTGACAAAGGGATTTGATGATGGACTGCGTTTAAATCTACAGTTGTAAAGAATTTTGCTTTTCCAAACCAAGTTAATGCCGATTGGAGATCAGGAAGAGGAACTGCTTCAATTTCAATAGTTTTATTTAGTTTTCGGTAGTCCTCAACCATCCGATGTTTTCCATTGGGTTTTGATACCAAAAAGGCCGGAATAGCATATTGGGAAGTAGACTGCTAAATAACACCTTTATCTAACAAATCTTTAACTTGTTTTCTTAAAAATTCCATTTGTTGTGGTGCTAATATATATGGATGGCATGACATTTTCCTTGTTAAGCAGTTTTATCTGATACTCCAACACTTTGGTGATGCCTAACTCAGTGGTAAGGACCTTGGGAAAACTTTAACAACATATCTCAATAGCATAACACTGCTGTTCTTCAAGATACTCAAAAAAATCTACTATTTGATTGGACTATGCTCTACAGTCAGGAGAAACACTTTGCTTTAGTTGAGAGCCCAACAATGCTATTTTTGTGTCAGGAGAAAACTTAATGGAAATAGGTTCATCTTGAGTATCAAGGATTAGGCCAGTAGCAGTCATGAATTCTGTGCCCAAAATAAAATCTTAACTAAGTTGTTAGGAAACTAGACATTTGTGTATCCAAGAGAGATGATCAATTTTCAAATTTAAAGTGGCACAACCAGATACCGGCAGAGTCTGCCTTGATGCTGTATAACATTGTATGTCAGAAGGTTTAACACACTTTACTATCCTTAANATACTTTACTATCCTTAAATGTTTTAATTTCTCAAATAGGTTCACATATCCAATGGTAATCACAGATCCAGAATCAACAAGAGTATTAACAGATAATGGCCTTAAATTTACCTCAACATGGGGTGCCGTAACCTTTTGAATGCCCACTACAATAGGGAAATTTACTTGACATATTTCTAACTTTTTCTTTTCGCCATGGTCGTAAGGACCGAACGGCTGTTGAAAGTGCCTGCAAACGTTCACATNATTTAAAGTGGCACAACCAGATACCGGCAGAGCCTGCCATGATGCTGTATAACATTGTATGTCAGAAGGTTTAACACACTTTACTATCCTTAAATGTTTTAATTTCTCAAAAAGTTTCGCTGATATAATGGTATGCACAGATCCAGAATCAACAAGAGTATTAACAGATAATGGCCTTAAATTTACCACAACATGGGGTGCCGTAACCTTTTGAGGGGAAATTTACTTGATATATTTCTAACTTTTTCTTTTCGCCATGGTCGTAAGGACCGAACGGCTGTTGAAAGTGCCTGCAAACGTTCACATTTAGAAAAAGGTGAGCTTTATACTGAGCATTGGCAAACTTGCAAGAATTGCGAAGAAGGTCGCTGATTTGTTGTTCCCGGAGGACTTGTTTTTTAGCTTGAAACACTGGTCGATCATGTGGCCTGTCATTTTGCAATACCTACAAGAAAGTTGGTTGTCACATGCAAGAGTGTTTGAGGGTGATGTGATTTGTGTGGCCTAAAGATATGCTGGCATTTTTGGTCAGCGTATCTGATGTTCTGGGAATGTATGCATGCACTATCCAACTCTGCAAACGTGTTGGGTTTAGACAAAAACACCAAACGAGAATGCTCTTGGGGTTCTAAGCATTCTAATATGAAATTAACCACTTCAGATTCAGGGAGATTTAAACGCAATATGATGGCAGCCTCCTTAACACTGCTCACATACACAGAAAGAGCCTCCTCATGTTAGCGATTAAACATCCTCAGTTGAAACTGAGCACGCAACCTTGAGGGAATAAAGAAATTGAGAATATCAGAATGATAGGCATCAAATTAAACATGTTGGGGCATGGCTAAACCTATCTGCTCACTAAGCGTACCTTGAGGGAAAGGGTAAATTACTCTGATGGAGTTTGATAATCACTTTCAAAAACTCTAAACATGTTGGAAAATTAAGACTATCAGTAGCAGGAAAGTTACCAGTATGTTCTCAAGTGGGTGTGTGATATTGCCAAAAACAGATGAATATATGTTTGATGCTGAAGATGACATGTGCACAGGTGCACTGAATACAGTGGTAGGATGGAATGAGTTTGAGTTTTGGACAGGTAATACAGTGTGGAGGGCAGTAGATGGAAGGGTGGTTGAAGCAAGTGTGAAAATGGGTGGGTCGCAGCAAACTGTTGGGTTACTGAGGTGAGGTGGCGGGAACATCCTCGTTACTGTGATCGATAAAACTGATGGAGACTGACTCCAAATTAGAAACCACCTCAAAGAGGGACTGGGTCTGAGCCACAATGCTCTCAAGTGACTTAAACTGAGCATCTGACAATTTCTTACCAAAATTGGTCAAAATAGTCTGAGCATGACGTTTAAGATTTGCTAAACAGTTTTTAAACCGGGGATATGAGTAAGATGAATCATATTCACTTAGGTTATCAAAAAAATCTTGTAAATAAATGATCATAGCAGTGCAGGTACGATACTCTGCATCAATATCAATATCGGACAATGTGTCCAAATATATAGGGACATGTGAATTTAAAGCAATACACAATGTGCTTCTAAATGCTGCTGCTGTGTTTTCAGGTGCTCGTACACCTCGGATGGTGCACTCATACGGACATTCATATTTTAAAAGGAGTTCTGGTACAATACAGAAGGTTATGGTACCCGAACACTACAATATTACACAAAAAAAAACACACTTAACCTAACTTAAATGTAAAGACACATAGCTCTCACAAACACCATTTGCACATGTCCAAGTCTCAAAGGGACACACGCAAAAAGCATGCACACAAATAAAAAAACTCCAATCTACAAACAGGAACCACCAGCCTCTGCTACCACATGTCATGTCACCTTCGTGACGCAAACTTGAGCACCCATAGATACTCTCGTTATAACACAAGGATGTTGGCGTAAATGGAAGGTGGGATGACACCTGTGTAGAGTAGGGTTTACTACTGAAAATATATTTTATAGCCGTACTCCTGTTTTACTTATTATATAAAAGTAATAAATAAGTAATGCTCAAATTTTACCAGTCACAACATTATAGTCATAAAATTATATATTTTCCATGGGCGATTATTGAGGAAGTAATTAAAATAAAAAGAAAAATTCTTCTTTCTTTTAAAAAATTGTTCTATAAAAATTTTTTTTCACCTTAACAACAATGATATATAAAAGTAAATAAAATTTTATTACTCTATTATGACTTATACTTTTTGAGTATTATACAAATTATTTTTGACAAACTATAATCTCCCCTTTTTTATATGGCCATGGCTATATCGTCGGGTAACCGCAATCGCTTCATTTGAAAAATTTACATTACTTTATATTTACTTTTAATTAAGTTGAAGACAAAAATAATTCCGTTGTTGAACAGCCGAAAATAATTATCAAACAACGAATGTCGCGTCAGAAGACAGAAAGTTTGGAGCACATGCAGCAGGCAAAAAAAATCTAGAGGTTACTTGATTTCAGATACAGAAATTCAGAAGTTACTGCGGTGCCGGCCGAAAGAAGTGGAAGCATAGTTAAAACGACCATGTCATGATTGGGTGTACGGCTCACATCACATCAACGATGTAATTGCTGGCCACATGATTAAGCGGCCATATCGCGAACCGCCAAAACGGCAGATAAAAACAAATTCATCACAAGATGATGAAGGATTCCAAAAAGTAAGAAATGGTATGTCGACCACATGTTGTATGGCGAGGAAACGAAGAAGGAAGTCAATTATGGGAAACTCAAGCATTTTACCATTGCCAACGTGCGAAAAAAATTTTTATAACAGTGCTCCTAGCAGCATGAACTGACGGATTCCTGGGAAATTCAAATTTACATTACTCGGCATGCACGGTTTAAGTGCAGTTGTCTTATCGTAGTATTAAAACGTGCTCTTTTGCTGAATGTATTATAATATTCGCTTATTCATATTACTATGCTGTATCTAAAAAAAAGTACTTCAAGTATAAATATTATCACTTGAAACAAAAGTACGCGAACAATCATTTGTAACTGAATCATGACACTGGACACAGCATTAGACGTTGCAAATTACAAAGGACAAATGTTCATCAATTATAAGTAACACAATGGAATGCTAACTGGTATTTCATTTGTCAGCTACATAACTGACAGCATTTATTTTATAAATTCTTGAGAATGGAGCTTAACCAAAGTTAAATTTTTGCAAAAAATCGGGAATGAACATAACGAAAATTTTTTTTGGGCAGCAAAATCTCCACAACTTATCTGTGGTTTATTAACACAATATTAATTAAATATAGCTTTACTATAGTCAGTGATATAACATTCTGGCCTGTATTGTAAAAAAAAAAAATATTAAAGTGGAATAGAACTAAAACATTCCCTTAGCAGTTGGCACGAATGCAGAGACCATTAATACACTGAAGAGCCAAACAACTGGTATAGGCGTGAGTATGCAAATAACAGAGGCATGGAACCGATCAGAGTAACGCGATGCAGTCGGCAGCTAGATCGGTTACTGCTGCTACAATGGCAGGTTATCAAGATTTAAGTGAGTTTGAGCGTGGTGTTATAGTCGGTGCACGAGAGATGGGACATAGTATCTCCGAGGTAACGATAACATTAGGATGTTCGCGTACCACCATTTCACGAGTGTACCGTGAATATCGGGAATCCGGTAAAACATCACATCTTCGATATCGCTGCGGNGGGACTACACGATATTGCGCAGGTGTACCGGTTTTTTTGGCTCTTCAGTGTATAACAAAAAATATGTTCTTTAAACAGTAACACATTATAGGTATTTAAGATTAACCTTGCAACAAAATAAGTTGCCAAAATATTAACTTAGTGTTTTTTGAAGCTGTTATCATTAAATTAGCAACTAAATAAATTGTTTACATATTTTCCCTTTCACTTCTTAGTATAGTAGTTTAGCTATAAGTACACTTATAGAGGTTTTCATGGCCTAATCGTGGCCATTGCAGCCCAATCCTTAGCTGTCGCGATGCCTGTCTCCTTGCATGATTTCCTTTCCTTGTAGGCGTAAAGGGCGAAACCATGAGACGCAATTAACTCCCATCCCTACCGTGGTCTCACACATAGTGTTTTAGAGTATGTTAGAAAAAAAAATTGTTTACATATTTCTATTCCAAACATACATGGTTTTCGTTCTTTCTTACATTCATAAATCAGTTTTGTCGTGTAGTTATGCTACAACTACACTCCCTCAAGTGAAACACAGGCTGCTATGGTTAACTCGCAATGGTCCAGATGTCAACACTGGCAACCATGCTTAAAGTAACCAACAGTTGAAACTTCAGTCACTTCTTCATAATCTGAGTAGACCAGTTATGAAATTTTGGGGGCTGTAACCGACAATTATACACAAAGAACTATTCTGTAGTTTGGCAATATTTAATGCCTGTTCATGAACAAAAGATATATCATCTTTGTAGTACAGAGTAACTCGGGATTGGGGGAATTTTTAATTGAAAAGGGCTTACTATCAAATTTATAACTGTACTAAACGCACAGTCGAGTACAGAAGGGGCATGGGTATCTCCTACTCNAAAGGGCTTACTATCAAATTTATAACTGTACTAAACGCACAGTCGAGTACAGAAGGGGCATGGGTATCTCCTACTCCGCCTACTCTTTTCCAAATGCTGGTTTGATAGGAACTTATTAATCACTTCATCCTTTAGCAAGGTTTTTATAAATTATGGTAAACTGCTCACCTCACTCCTTCTAAAATGTTTTATTTGTACATATTTATGTAAAAAGAAACAGCAACATCCAAACATACCAAACATAGTGAGGCTGTGTTGGAAGTTACCATTATGTACAATGGTATTTTAATATGTAGTAGCGTTCAATTAAAATGCTATTAGGTCACTTGTTCAGAAGTGGTTGCGATTTGGTAATTGAGCATTTTATTACGTTTCGTTCCATAGTAAAATATCAAATACGTCATTATTTTACTCGATTAATTCAGGCCACGTTACCTCTTAGAAAACTAAAAGTCACTGCCAATGGAGAGTACCCCAATNTTATTTTACTCGATTAATTCAGGCCACGTTACCTCTTAGAAAACTAAAAGTCACTGCCAATGGAGAGTACCCCAATTAAATTTCGTAGAACTATTATGATCATTACTTTGAACACCACACATGGTGTGCTCATATAGTACATACATGAATTNGAAATTTCGTAGAACTATTATGATCATTACTTTGAACACCACACATGGTGTGCTCATATAGTACATACATGAATTTGAACACAACTTCCTACTTAAGACATCCATTTTCTTGGCTAGTGTAAATAATCCATGGAGGAAGCAGCAACATTGACTGCAAAATACTTACAGATTTAGACAACACAATGGTACTCTTATACCAAATATAAAAATGTTACATCGCCTCTGATATTATGTCTCTTAAACAACATTTGAGAGATTATAGATGGGATTAATAATTTAAATACTACACAAATTACAAATAAGGTCTACTGTATTAATGAGAGTATTTCAGAACTTACAAAATGGCAATCTTTAAACACTTTAAGGAACCATTTCCCCCTTTTAAAAACTTTTTACAACTTTTACTAATGCAATTTATGCAGTACAACTAGCGCTACGATGAAAATGCAATTGGTAAAAATATTTGTTAGTACATACTAACTAACATATGTACTCCAGCCATTAAGCTAGTTTACTTCACTGATCAAGTTTTGCATACATAAAGCACATTTCATTTTGTAATTCACCTACAACATTTTTTAAAACATTAGATCATCATGAACAAGTCCCTTCTTAAACCAACCTGAATACATGCGTTTTACAATAAATTTTAGCATAGATTTTCATATGCTTCATGGCGAGAAGACTGGAATATATGTCGCAGAATACAAAAGTGGCTGAACTGAAAATAGCTTACCTTGGTCATTATATTAACATACTTTCTGATCAGATTCATGGCACTTGTTATTGTGATGAAACTTGCAAGTACTTTCTTCAAAACTGCGATAACAACAATAACATTACCCAAGTGGTCAGGAATAGTAATGCAGACGTCGTCCGGCGACTATGTTAAGAAAAGTCAGAATAATACACAACATTCCTATTTCAAATAGAAAAGGCGCCAGCTCACTGGGTGAGCACGAAGTCCCAATTCTCAGGATCGTAGACCGAAAGACCACATGGCTGTATCCCCTGACACACACAGTACAAATTTACAGAAAAACGTAATATATAGCTGGGGTATTCAGGCTCCCCATCATGGCTTAGTATTACCTTTTACCTTATAAATGAAAGATGCCTCCTTGAGGCGTCGATGACTTCCTTGACAGGGCCAGGGCCCGAATTACAACACTAAATGAGAACTAACAAGTTTCGGTTAAATCATGTAAATTGTATTGCCGAATAGTGTACACAGTTACATGTATATAATGCAAATTAAAGCGGACCTGACTCAAAAGACTTACCTGGGGTGGTTACTGTACAAAAATGGCGTGAAAACTTACAATAGTAATTGAACCTCTGGGGGCGCTGTTCGTAAATTAAATAAAAGTTCCAGTAAATTAGATTAACCTTAAGTGTTCAGAAAAAAGTATGAAAGTCCCCCACGATCGAAGAATGTTAAAATATAATTACCACCTGCAGCGTCTGCAGGTCAAAACAACGTAACTTGCTCGTTATCCATCGCCGCCATTTTGTGTCGTCTGCTTCTACTAGGGCCGCCTTCCACTGACAGCAGCTGGATTTACTGACGAGCGTTCCTTTACATTCTGATTCTGCTGATCAGTAACTGACGAATGGTGTAGTGGCGTCTGGGTTCGAGGCTATACTTCCGTCTGAAGCTACTGACGTGCAGGAGGTCAGGCAATCTCAGTAAAAGCAGATGACATAACATGGCGGCGATGGATAACGAAAAAGTTATGTTGTTGTTATCTCAGGTATTCATGGTTGGGTCGGTTGCCATTTGCGACCACAATATGGCCTAGGAAATCTAACTGGACTTTGCCCAAATTATTTCTGTGTTTCGCACACACAGCACATTGATGGTGTGTCGCTCAAGTATTGAAGCAAGATGGCAAATGCGGTCATCTCATGCCTCGGATTAGATGATGATAGGTAGGCGAGTCTATCGGACCAATCAGTACTTGAATAATCATGGCTTAGAACGGGTGTGATACACATTTAAATCCGAAATGCATTGGGCATAATAAAAAACGCATTCCATCCGGTGTGGCGAATGCTATTTTGTGCCTATCCTCTGGCTTCACTGGAACCTGCCAGTAGCCACCATGCAGATCCAGGGATGACATTAATTTAGCCTCTACTAGCACATTAAGAGAATCTTTAACACTAATGTAGGGACGTGGTGTGCTTTTTGTGACTAGATTGATTTGCCTGGAATCCACACAAAATCTCCAGGTGCCATTTCTTTCAGCGCCTGTGTAATGGCGGAATTGTAGTGACTTTCGGTGGGTTCTGTTACACATTCAGCTAGTATCTCGTGTATTTGTTCCATGATTATTCGGCTCTAGTGGTGGCTAAGGCAACTGCTTGGATGTGTGTAAATGGTGCTCTCATGTTTTGTTTCTATGGCATGTTCTGCAACATTGGTACGTCGTTCGTCCAGCAGTTGCTGTTACACATCATGGTAAGTTGGTGGTACCTCGTGTTCTAGGTCGACCAGCTTGATGCTGGGCACATTATTGCTATTGCGTTGATCTAGGTTGTAAATGATTCATGCTCTCTAGTGCCAAAATAAATTCCACTAGCTGCTGGTTCAACTGAAGTGTTATAATTGATTCGCAATGCGAGACCAAGACTATCATCTGCACACAGCTTGTTAATGACACATACTCCTAGGTGGTCTCGAGATCGCATATGCATATTGTGATGGGTTTCCTCCCATGGTTTTCCCCCTACAGATAATTGTGGCTAGTTGCACTGCTTTGCCTTGAGATTGCAGAGCTCTCATTTCAACAAACCCTGGCCTGACAAATTTGTGGGATGCGGCTATATAAAAATGTGCAGTGTATAGCACTTCATATTGTTAATGCACTTTGGAATGTGTATGAACTTACTTGTTGTGGTTTGATGATTTGCGAGAAGCTGCTGCAGTTAGGTTTGTTGCGGTTTCAAAGTTTGGCTTATCTCGACAGGTTGGGGGGAGGCTACATCTGCTCTACCTATCCCATCTTGTTGTTGGCTGCTTGTGTTGAATGGTTGTTTGTGTTCGAAGACGTGTCCTTTTTCGAACTAGGGGAGTATCTACGATAGTGATTTTCAACTCTCCTGGGCAGTTACGGCATGCATAAGATGGTTTTTTGTTTTATCAAATACCAGGGGTCTGTAAATGTATTGCTGATGAGGGCCATATTTCAAGCTTNCATAAGATGGTTTTTTGTTTTATCAAATACCAGGGGTCTGTAAATGTATTGCTGATGAGGGCCATATTTCAAGCTTTAAATCTCAGTTGAGGCTGGATTAGCATGTTTCTTCATTAATTAAAGATTTTACACAAAATATGCAAAATTTAAACAATCTATACAGATTGCAGTTAAACAGTCAATTTCACTTTACTAAGAGGCATAAATCTGTGCCTCTAATCCTAATTAAAACATCTCTCAAAATGTTGATCAATTAACTTACCTCTGTATTTTGAATTTGTGAAGTTCAATAAAGCAAAGATTTGCTCACACCTATATGTAGTTGCAAATACAGACAAGAAACTGCGTGAAAAGTCTTTGATCTTCGGGAAGTTTTCATTTTGAAGGAAATTGTAAAACTGAACAAGGCTTCCTTCTTTGAACTTGTCCTTCATAGTGCCATTATTTTGTAGGACACTTAGCTCCAGTTGCAATAACAGTTGAACATCAATTGCACAAGAAAATGAGTTCTGTAAAATCATAACATCGTTAGAATGTGCATCTAAGTCTGAGAACCTGTATGTTGTTACAAACAAAAGTAGAAATTCTAAATTTCTTTACCTCACAGTGACTGGCGATTGACGAAGCGCGCAAAACTTTTGAGTGATTTTTGTTGTTCAAAAGAAGCAGTTTCTGTTGAAAAGCTTTGATGTGTGCGTAAAAATCATGNAAACTTTTGAGTGATTTTTGTTGTTCAAAAGAAGCAGTTTCTGTTGAAAAGCTTTGATGTGTGCGTAAAAATCATGTATTAGATTAAAAAATATTTCAACCTCTGTCCTCAAAGAAAATAAGCTTGACAAGGTTTTACCATAGTTAAACCACCCAGGCCTAACTGCCGTGTGGTTTGGAATATCAGGTGCCAGATATGCCATCTCTTCTAGGAGAAAAACTTGAATTGCCGCTGTTTGAGTCCGTGAGATCAAATTAAATTTACTACAGATATCTCATGATTCATCGCACAAGATATGTCCAACAGATTTTCACTTAGAGCTTCCTGATGAAGATACAGGTTTTTAGGCCCGAAGTCCAGCACACCCTCCATCCTCCCGCACTGCATCTGTACTCGGATGAGTAAGACAGTGCACGGCACTTTCTCCTCTTNAAACTTTTGAGTGATTTTTGTTGTTCAAAAGAAGCAGTTTCTGTTGAAAAGCTTTGATGTGTGCGTAAAAATCATGCATTAGATAAAAAAAATATTTCAACCTCTGTCCTCAAAGAAAATAAGCTTGACAAGGTTTTACCATAGTTAAACCACCCAGGCCTAACTGCCGTGTGGTTTGGAATATCAGGTGCCAGAGATGCCATCTCTTCTAGGAGAAAGACTTGAACTGCCGCTGTTTGAGTCCGTGAGATCAAATGAAATTTACTACAGATATCTCATGATTCATCACACAAGATATGTCCAACAGCTTTTCACTTAGAGCTTCCTGATGAAGATACAGTGTAGTGCCAAGTGTTTGGTAACACAGCTGGCTTCATTGAATTCTGCATTCAGCCTTCTAATATTTGTCACACCTATTTTTCTTGCCATCTGTAGTAACACGTNGTTGTCCATTATATGACTTGCTTCCAAGTGAATGCCCATCTCTTCAATTTTCTCACTGAAGTCTTCCCTGAGATCTACAGTCTTCAAGCATGAAGATACAGTGTAGTGCCAAGTGTTTGGTAACACAGGTGGCTTCATTGAATTCTGCATTNATGAAGATACAGTGTAGTGCCAAGTGTTTGGTAACACAGCTGGCTTCATTGAATTCTGCATTCAGCCTTCTAATATTTGTCACACCTATTTTTCTTGCCATCTGTAGTAACACGTTTGAGCTGTGAAAGAGGTAGGCTGTGCTTTTCAGTGAAAGTTGCCCACACTCCCTTGGAGTTATCCTCACCAGTTGTTATACAACCAAGCTTATAATATCTGCTAATTCTTCACTTTCTTCAAATTTTATGTTCACACCTCTAAAAACAACAAATCTCGAGCCGTGTCAGCGACATCTGTAGGCTCGTCCAAGGCTACTGAGAACCACAAAAGTTTTGGTGCTTTTTCTGTGAACTGAGCTGAAACATTGCAGGCAATATCATCAACTCCACGTTCCACTGTTTTCGACGAAAGTCTGATAGGTTTACATTTTTCAATTTTGTCAGGAAACAATTCTTCAGCCATCATTAACATGCAATTATATATGTAGTCACCATTGGTGAATATTTTACCTCTTTTAGTGATTTATTTGGCAATTCGTAAACCTACTCCCTTAACAGCTTCACTTTTTTGAACACGTTTTGTTGAAAACAAAGTCCACATTGTAATGTTTCGAATTTATGCTTTGTTTTGTAGTGACGACGAATATAGCAGTTATTTAGAACAGCAATACGTTTATTACGGATCACACACAGTGCTTTGCTTTCTTTATCTATAACAAAACATTCCACACAGCACTTATCATTGAAGTCACAGCCACTTTTCTCTTTTTACTTTGAACCGACATAGTGATCTCTTATTCAAACAAAAACAAGCAGCCTAACATGATATAAAGAGACACGAACATGGCCTGTACGGTTTGATGAAATCACAGTAAACACAAAAAGATACCGGTTATATACACATGTAAATTGTCCCTCCCGTATGGACGCATATTATCGCGATGTAACGGATTGGGAATGGTATAGCAGGTGGCATCGTGCACATGTTACAGGTGCCTACCCATTACTTTTACATCACAAAATGTTTGTACATCGGTCAAATTCTTCCAATTTGACTAGTTTGAACATGTGTCCTTTTGGTTCTGAGGTTGTTTATTTTTGGGGTTGACAGTGCCTACCCACAAGGGGGTTTGAAAAATCAGTTTGTTTTGAGGGACACACACACAGGTCCTACACGGTTCGGCTGGTATTCCTACTGACATTTGGAACACTGTGCTACACTGTACATGATTGGCGCTGTGGGCACAGTCCTTTCCAGCTTGTGGCCTTCGATCGCCATTCGAGCATGTGCATCGGCAGTTTTGTGATGATATGGTAAATCTGTCGATGGTGTTTGTGCTCACGACAGGGCGCGCACATCGTAGACACAGTACCACCAGTTGGCCTGATGAGGTTTGCAAACTTGAAGAGACATTTCCCTATATGCACATACAAACCTTAATCTGCAAAGAAACATTGGATTACATCAGAATGCTTCGTTATTCCTTTCCTCTCCATATTTCTCATACCAAATATCTCGCTCCTCGTCAATTTCCTACTCATAATCCTCCTCCCACCCCTCAACACACAGCCCTGATATATATCCCATAAAAATTATTAATATTTGTATATATACTTTTCACAGTAAAGCGAACAATTTTAAAAGCACTCTCATTTGGAACAATAGTCAATAAATATATTTCATTTTAACTTTAGACGCTAAGTTCCCAGTGCGGTAGAATATAAACACTGTACTTATTACTTACAGGTTAGACAACCTGGTACCATAAGCAAGGGTGCAATCAACTCCATTACGGGATTCGAGCATCAACCTCGAATTTAATATGTATAATGTTTCGAATTATAGGGTTTACTAGCAAAGACTATTAAGAGTGCCATCATTTGGAAGACAAGTGACTGAGCCCCTTAAAACATATACGTTTACATTGCCTACAACACCGCTACTTGTGTTAAGGATTTGGTGAAAATCGGTTGATTGGTCATTGGGATATGGCATAAAATATCCATATTTTTCATGTGACAATATTCACAAATGGGGGACAAAAAAGTTATGTATTAGCATATGCAATGATTGTATACTGCCAGTAGACAAAGTTAAGTTAAATTTGATTATATATTTTCGTAGATATGGCACACTAAGATTAAACGTTTTCAGAGTCACTACTCTGAAAATAAGAGTTTTTCACACTTAAAAAACACAGTACAACTTTTTTTGCCAAATTTGGTAAAAATTTGTGATAATTGTTTTCTGAGGTATGACATAAAAACTTAATTTTTACAGTCTTACTTACAAAATGGCAGATAATTCAGACTCTGCATATACAAATATAATTGTTGTAATGAATACTGCCAGTATACAAAGTTAATTTGGAATTTGTTTTGTTAATAAAAGCTACTAAGCAATATTTTTTATATATGTTTATATAACGACCATTTTGAAAATAAGTGCCTGACTTACTTAAAACATATTATTTTACATTATCTGTTGCAGTACTGCTTGTCTGCCAAATTTTATAGGATTCGGTGAATTGTTTCCCCGAGATATTACATTTATTTATTTATTCATATGGTGCTGTTACAAAATGGCGGACAAAATATGCTTTGTGTAGACATAGTTTATAGATGTATAACATATATATATATANGGTGCTGTTACAAAATGGCGGACAAAATATGCTTTGTGTAGACATAGTTTATAGATGTATAACATATATATATATAACATTTTTCAAGAAATACAAATTCTAATAATTATTTAGATCTGTGCCTGGCTGCAATTATGANCATATATATATATAACATTTTTCAAGAAATACAAATTCTAATAATTATTTAGATCTGTGCCTGGCTGCAATTATGAGCCCTTATCTAAATTTTGCTTCTGTAAAACCAGCACATCAATAGCACCTTTCATTTCCGAAATATTTTCGGTGCAAATTTTAGATGATTCATACTGTATACACATACATTAAAATATATTCACATTCATATACATATATAAATAGACACACGCCTACATACACGCAGACAGGAAAATGATCTCATAAGCCAACCATTACTTCGGAAACTAGACTAACAATAGCCTACATTTATACGTGACGGATATTTTTANATGATCTCATAAGCCAACCATTACTTCGGAAACTAGACTAACAATAGCCTACATTTATACGTGACGGATATTTTTAATATTTTTGTGGATTGTTTTATTTAGCTCATTAGTGATGAATCAATAATTGAAAACCAAATATTCTTTAAAACAATTCTTACCGTTTTTATAGCTACATTAGGGCACAGATTATTAAAACATCAAATTGTATGGAATTATTTAAAGGGGAAGTGTTTAAGTTAAACGTTTTGTCATTCTATAGTAAGTATGCAGTTCATATAAAAAAAATGAAAATTTNAAAGGGGAAGTGTTTAAGTTAAACGTTTTGTCATTCTATAGTAAGTATGCAGTTCATATAAAAAAAATGAAAATTTGTTAATGTAATTGTTTATTAAGTTAATACACAGCTGGACACGAAAATGGCTACACCCTATTTTTTACACGAAATTTTATTAAACCATCACAGTCTGATACATGCCAGTATAATGAGTAGTCTTTCACTCATAGAGGGCGCGTTGTTTAGTTCCCGCGAAGCACGCATTCAGTATGGGGTACAGCTTCCTCTCGCGTCTATACAGGCAGCGATGCGACGAGACATTCCATCATACGGGCACATACCACCATATTTCCTGCGACTGCACACGTTGATAAGCCAGTGTTTGGGCAGGCGGTTGGCGGCGATGAAAACGTCGTCTTAACTAATTCCATGTGCGTTCTATGGAAGACAAATCTGGAGACATGGCAGTTCAAGGGACGGTGTCTGCATATTATATAGTCTGTTGGCTAATGCGAGCTGTACGGGAACGAGCATTATCTTGCTGCGCGATAGTGACAGGCATCCTGTGCAAAAATGAAAGGAAATGGGGACGCAGCACCTCATTGACATATAGCTGTGCTGTCTCCGTGCCTTCATTGATGGCGAGACGTGACCGGGACTCATAACTAATGACTCCCCATACCGTAACACCTGATGTCCAGGTGTTATGGTTTGGGACCCTCAAGCGGGAGTAATCGGAGAACACGTTGCGTCGCCCTTCCTCTGTGTAATGTTGACGTTCCTGGCTCCATCGATGGTTTTGCCGCACAAGACAAACGGAGCGGTGGACGCGATGCCTGCAGGCCAACCTCATTCACACGGCAATGAATGGTTCTTGTTGAGACTGGCAAATGTAGTGCAGACCTCGCAGACTGCAGGATCTCTCTGGATGTGGTGCCACGTTCAGCTTTTGCCCTTCAGCGGATACGACTATCTTCTCTATCTGTAGTGCGTCTCGCAGGACGAGTGCCTACTCTAAGTGATGCATGATCAGAGGAATCACAAGAAGTTAGTAATAGCTTATTTGGTTTTCAGTGTTCTAACAACGACCTCCCACCCCAAATAACATTACAAAATCCTTTCCCCATCACAGAAATGTCAACAATGTAAACAATACACCACTCGTGAAGAAATACCCGAAATAGTTTTCAAATCGTCTAATGAACCAGACTCGCAGCATTTTGCAAAAGCAAATGTTTCGTCCATCTATTAAACAATTGTGTTATTACAGAAAAAATAAACTACTGTATGTATACAGTATTTACATTAACCTAGCCATTCCGTTACCACAGATAAAATTATTTGGCAACGTAAAGATGTGTTACATTTTAGGAATGGCAATTACGCATGACGCAAATCGGGGTTACTTTGTGATATTTTGCGATGTTTTATGTACTTAGTAAGTAGTTTGTGGAATTTGTACTCACAATAAAAATACTGCCATGTGGAAGCATCTTTCAGCTACAAGTTTGTGCACAGTTTTTAGGATCATACAAACGAATTATAGAGCCTTATTTTTATGTCACAATTACACCCCATGTTTTGTGGTGACTCTGTGGTGCTGCAAAATTCTATAAAAAAACAACCAAAATTACGAAAACACAATGGTACTCCCCGGAAAAAATAGTAATAGCTAATTCTAAGTAATATTTTCCATTCATCGTCCAAATAGAATTGATGTGTACAAATAGACTTAGGGGGGCGGGGGGATATACTTCAGTAATTTCAGCAGCAAAATTGTTATATTCCATTTTACATTTCAATAATACAAAAGAGGATTTCAAACAACTGCATTGCATCTTTTTTAAATAACAACAATAAGGAATTAAAATCTGAGGACCTCTGTTGATTTAGTTTCAGACATCTGTATTAACATAACCTGAGTTCACACAGTATTGCAGTGAACCAATTTAAAGTGGAGAAACATTTACTTCGCACGTGCCTTTGCTTGGCTATGCTGAATATTTTGAGTTTACTTGGAATACATTATAAAGAAAAAATGCCATGAATCACAAACATATTCATTATTGCAATTCTATATTACACGNTTTACTTGGAATACATTATAAAGAAAAAATGCCATGAATCACAAACATATTCATTATTGCAATTCTATATTACACGCCTTTATAAAAATGTTTTCACTTGCTTCAGTAGCACTGAATTCTCTACATTCTACCACTACTACAATAATATTCGGAAAGGTGGTCTATGATCACTTGGGCATCCATTGAAGGGTTTCTTACTGATGTTCCTTTTAACTGTAGAAGATTGCACACCTCCAGATTTTCACCACCCACTGGTAAGGTATAAGTATGGTTGGTTACTTTTATGAGGAAATTATGCAAATAGAGGAAGGCCATTTTTACAATGGTTGCTTTCTTTGCAGAGAACTGAATATTTTTCTGAAATACTCCAAACCTGTTTGAGAGTATGCCAAAGGCATTCTTTATGACACATCGAGCACAAGATAATCTGTTATTAAAATACTGTCTTTCAGTATTGCAGCTCAGCTGTGAATATGGCTTCATCATATTAACTTTCAATGCAAATGCTTCATCACCTATAAAACAATATGGGAACTTCACTCGACTATTCGGAAGTGTTGATGGACCTGGCAGATGCATTGCATATTCTTTTTCTAACATTCCACTAAATTTACAATAAAAGGGAATACCTCTATCTGATAGACGTCCATTAATACCATTGTCTACCATAATAAACTCTCTGTTTGTATTAACTACAGTCGACAGCACAATAGTGTAGAAACATTTATGGTTGTAGTATAGAGATAGAGAATGTGAAAGCTTAATTACAGCAATGTGCTTGCCATCTATAGCTCCCAAGCAGTACTAGAACTTGTGTTTTACACCGAGGTCATTGGCAATCCGANGTTGATGGACCTGGCAGATGCATTGCATATTCTTTTTCTAACATTCCACTAAATTTACAATAAAAGGGAATACCTCCATCTGATAGACGTCCATTAATACCATTGTCTACCATAATAAACTCTCTGTTTGTATTAACTACAGTCGACAGCACAATAGTGTAGAAACATTTATGGTTGTAGTATAGAGATAGAGAATGTGAAAGCTTAATTACGGCAATGTGCTTGCCATCTATAGCTCCCAAGCAGTACTAGAACTTGTGTTTTACACCGAGGTCATTGGCAATCCGANGGCAATGTGCTTGCCATCTATAGCTCCCAAGCAGTACTAGAACTTGTGTTTTACACCGAGGTCATTGGCAATCCGAATCCATTCAGATGTAGTTGATGGAAACTGAAACAGTGCTCACAATAAACTTCTGACTACTAAATGTATACAATAGCCTACTGTTTGCAACAGTTTATATTTATTGTACCCAATAATTTCTTTTTAGGACATTTAATACGACACACAGATGACTCAACCGAAGTTAAAAACAGAGGGAAGTGCCAAATCGTCATAATCGTCGTCAATGTCTTCAAAAAACCAAATGCAACCCCCAAGAAAAAAACAGAAAGTTTCAGGCCCGATAGCTTAACAAAATGAACTTTTAGTACTAGCATGCGAATGTTTAGCTAAGCCAACAAACGACGCATCAGATGATGAAAACCTGTCCCTTGTCAGGGCAAGTAAATTAACGGGCTGGGAGCCACGTCAAAAACTGTTCGCTGAGAAAGCAACTAGTGGCATTTTTTTGAAGCGCAATTCGGAAATTTGAAAAAGGACTCCTTACAAATTAATAAGAAGTCAAACATAGTATACGCACCAGTGTATACACGCTCTGTTGCACCTGCTTCAATAACTCAAAATTCCCCTCCTATTGTGCTGTACGTAAACCCTTCTGATGACGAAACAGTTGTAACTTTCTTTGCTTCGTACACAGCCGAGTAAAATCATATATTCAAACCTTTTTTTTGTAATAAAATCTAATTTTACTTAAACGAATGTTTTATCAATTTCGTTTTATGACTTACCTTTATATAAGGAGGACATAAATGAGTACTTCGCAGGTTTCCACAACTGCTTGGCTAATGGAAGATGGTGACGTTATAGAAGAAAACTTCAAATCCTCAAAACTCTTTCCAGTTGGAAGATACCTTAATGTCAAGGCCAGTCTCTCTTCAACTTATAGTATTTAGGCCCGAATAAATGTGTTCTGTCTTAACAGAAAGGACCTTACCATTTCCAATAATTTATCAAGACCGACCGCACTCATTCGGTAATGGTTCCTGTAATCTGCTNCAGAAAGGACCTTACCATTTCCAATAATTTATCAAGACCGACCGCACTCATTCGGTAATGGTTCCTGTAATCTGCTTCTTCATTAAGTCGTATTCATAACAACAAATTCACGTGAGTATACTTTACTCTTTATTTGAGTCACATTCTCAACCACCTTGTACGAGTAACACGTTGTTTTGAGACTAATAATGCTAGAAATACAGCTGGGTATGCCTTTCATGTCTATGACAGTACTGAAATGAAATACTGACAATAATACTGATCGTGTAGGGTATCTAAAATATTGATGTGTACTGTCAGTAATNCAGTACTGAAATGAAATACTGACAATAATACTGATCGTGTAGGGTATCTAAAATATTGATGTGTACTGTCAGTAATACTGAGTCAGTATTACTGATCGTGTAGGTCTGCTTATACGACGAGCCAACCGCATCCGGCTTCATGTAGTTCGACCATAAGACCTCGTTCAAATGGGTCTAGGTGGTGATATTCTTCGCGAGAACGACGCCTTGGCATACTGATGTGCCTCTTAGCACGCGGACTTCTTCTGTCTTTCCAGCATGTTGTATAGTCTATCTCACGAAGGAGTGCATTTTTCCACAGTTATGAAGTCAGTCATGCGTTTTCATGGGTTCAGTGGTGTTTCCCATCGCCACCGACGATGTTTACATAAACACACCCAGTTGACCCATCAATCTGCCGAATGCGAAGAAAGAAAGTATTTTGCCATTTAAATAAATGCGCACCAGACTACTTTCAAAACAGTTAAAAAAAAAAAAAAAAAAAGCGCACTCGTTCGTGAGAACTGCCCAGCGCACTGGGCACTGGTAATAAGCGCCCCTATGTCACGTGCTGCAGTGACGTTTCTGCGACGCCACTTTAACCATTTGAATTGCGCAACTGGGACTGTATGTGGTCTTGACATTATTGTAAAAGGTTGCAGGGACGAAGCCAGCGGAGTGATATCGAGACATAAATGAAATTAAAAATAAAATATTAAAAAATAAAATTTTAAAAATAATTACAACTTTAATTTTTTTTAAATATATGTTAGTAATGTGTGTTCCCCCTTGAACAAGAACGATGTTTATAGCATTTTGTGGTTCCATCTCTTTATATTAGCCATTGGTTGTAAATAATTTTTTGAACTAATAATTTTCAATATTATAAATTTCTTATTTTTCCCCCAAAAACAATTGTAATTCCCCCCTCCAGCGCCGAAATAATTTCTGGCTGCGCCCCAGAACTGATGACACCTTATGGGCGTAACGACTTACGAGCACTGAGTAAAAGGTTTTGTTGAATCAAACAGAGTTTGTTTGGCGCAACAAGATTAATTGTTTGTATAAGGGCGATGAAATATTTTGTTGTAGAAACCAAACTGATTTGTTGTTCATATTTGATTGCCGCAGAAAACAAAGATTTGGTTGATGCAACCAAAGATTTGTTCGGCTCTGAAAGTAAATTAAACCGTTTCGGTAGAAAAAAAAAACGGAGACCTGACCGAGATTTGGACCCAAATCGTTCGCACCAGGGCGACACGCCTTGGCGACCTCAACTAACGTGTCTCCTGAGAAAGCAAGAATGTTTTTGGAAATATGCATTGTGAATACTGGGCAGTGTGCACAAATACATTTCAAGTTTTACAGCTCTACTCTTTAGTTTCCCGTTGAACTTGTTTTATTAGGATGTTTATACCGTTATTAAGCATCGGTAATTGCACCAACAAACACTGTTGGTATCCTTCTTGTCACAAAAAATACAAATAAGGACTGCATTTTCGAACGAAGGCAATGAAATAAGAGGCTAAACAAATATATACAGTTATTGACTNAAATACAAATAAGGACTGCATTTTCGAACGAAGGCAATGAAATAAGAGGCTAAACAAATATATACAGTTATTGACTCCACCAAATGTTTTGTTGACAGTCTCATTTAGTTTGGCCCAATAAAATGTTTTTTTTTTTTAAAAATTCAAGTGTGTATTTTGAAAAAAAAAATTTTTTTTTTTTGCTTTTTAAATTTGTTTGCTCAACAAAATATTTTTCTGGGGCAACTAAATTTATTTTTGGCCCTACACAAACAAATATTTTGTTGGCTGGGACAAACGTTTTTCTCCGTGNAAATACAAACAAGGACTGCATTTTCGAACGAAGGCAATGAAATAAGAGGCTAAACAAATATATACAGTTATTGACTTAACCAAATGTTTTGTTGACAGTCTCATTTAGTTTGGCCCAATAAAATGTTTTTTTTTTTTTTAAATTCAAGTGTGTATTTTGAAAAAAAAAATTGTTTTTTTGCTTTTTAAATTTGTTTGCTCAACAAAATATTTTGCTGGGGCAACTAAATTTATTTTTGGCCCTACACAAACAAATATTTTGTTGGCTGGGACAAACGTTTTTCTCCGTGNGCTGGGGCAACTAAATTTATTTTTGGCCCTACACAAACAAATATTTTGTTGGCTGGGACAAACGTTTTTCTCCGTGCAGGTTTGTAATATCGCTTGCTTTGTTTCCAAGAGAAATTATGCAAATTTTTATCCTACTTTCCGAGGGAAAGAGAGGTTTATGGGATCACTTTCCTGCCTGTGAGTCTGTGTGTGTGTCTGTTTGTGTGTGTGTCTGAGCACGTGTGTGTCCCACTTTCAATTTTTTCACGCTTGAACCGAATTTCACCAAACTCGGTACACATATAGTAGTAAGTAAGGATTCCTGACTTTTGTAGTTTTAGACCTCGCATGGCACTTTATTTCAAAATGGCGGCCATTCTAAAGTTTAGGATGACGTGTCATATCTTGCAAAACATTCAACCTATTAAAATTAAATGTTGTATGCTTACAGCGCAAGTTATAGCCATTGAATTCAAAGGTTAATACTGTTTTTTGTTCGTCATTTTGGAAGAAAGCGTCTCATGAATAAATACAACTTTTATGTTATATCTAGAAAACTACTCAACGAATTTTAGCAAAATTTAGCATGTATGTGAAATTATGAAAGCGTAGGTAAATGTAAGTAATTAAACATAATGGGGCACTTGTTTTCAAAATGGCGGCCTCACAAAAGTTTAAGGCTTATTTGTTATAACTGCAATACCATTTAACCAATTTCAACCAATATTTGTACTCTGACAGTATCTATTATAAGTATAATAAAAGCCAAAAACAATCAATTTGGCCGCCATTTTGTAAGATAGCACTACACGAATTAATAAAGTTTTTGTGTGATATCTCGGGAAACAATTGACAGATTTTTTACCAAATTTGGCAAACAAGCAGTACTGCAGCAGTTGATATTTACAAATATGTTTCATGAAAGTCAGATACTATTTTCAAAATGGCGGTCACCTAGCTACTTTGACATAATATGCTATATCTTCGATACCATGAAATAAATTCCAACTTAGCATGCTGGGATTATATATAACAAACATCAAATTTGTCTATACTAAGCCTCTTTTGTCCCCCATTTTGTAAGACAGTGCCACACGAATAAATAAAAATTTTATGTCATCTCGAGAAACAATTTACCGATTCCTACCAAGTATGGTACACAAGTAGTACTGCGTTAGGTGATGTTAACTGATATGTTTTAGGTATATCAGACACACATGTTCAAAATAGCATCCACATAGCTATTTTAGTTTTGTATGTTATATCGTCGAAACCATGCAATAAATTCCAATGAAACTTTGCATGCTGTGTACATTACAACCATNAGTTTTGTATGTTATATCGTCGAAACCATGCAATAAATTCCAATGAAACTTTGCATGCTGTGTACATTACAACCATCAAATGTGTACACACATAAGCTACTTGGTCTGAAATTTTGTAAAATAGCATCACTAGACAAATTAAAATTATGCGATATATCCGAGAAAAAAAGATTCCTACCAAATTTGGCAAATAAGTATCACTGTGAAAGGTAATGTAAACTGACAAACTTTGAGAGGATCTGACATACATATTTTCAAAATGGCGGCTATTTAAAATTTTTGCTTAGAAATNCAAACTGACAAACTTTGAGAGGATCTGACATACATATTTTCAAAATGGCGGCTATTTAAAATTTTTGCTTAGAAATTTTTATCTACGAAACTACAAAACGAATTTCAACTTAACTTTCTATGTTGACAGGATCAATTATATCCATCAAAATTGTCTATGCAAAGTCTCATTTATCCGCCATTTTGTAAGATAGCCCCACATGAAATAACACAATTTTCATGTCATATCTCGGGAAAAAATCAACCGATTACTTTCAAATTTGGCAAAGAAATACTGTGGTAGGCCATATTAATCTATATGTTTTAAATGTGAAAATCTCTTATTTTCCGAATGGCGCCTATTTAAATGTTTTAGTTTAGTGTGCTATATCTACGAAACTATGTAACATATTTAAATTTAACGTTACATATTGTGTCTATGACAATCATTGAATATGATAATACATAAACTTTTTATCTTCTATTTATGAAGATCGTTACATAAGGAATTGAGGTTTTATGTCATATCTCGATGACAAACCAACCGATTCGTACAAAAGTTTGACGTAGTATTGCTACAGTAGGGTATGTGTAAATTAACGTATGTTATGTGTGGCAGGAATGTTATTAATGGGATTTATATAAATAATTAAGATTAAGTTGTTATATCTATAAAACGTTTCCAAAAAATTTAATCGAATTTAGTATGCAAATAGTATTAATTATAATTATGATTTATGCATGCAGATATCCTTTTTTTGCAGAATTTTTTTGCAATATAGTGCGAGGTGAGTACATTGAACATTTTGTCATATTTCCGTGACAATTCAAATAATTTCCACCAAATTTTGCACAACTACAGAAGATCATGTAAATTTACATGCTTTAAATAGGGCCAGACATTGATTTTCGAAATGGCGGCCATATAAATATTTAGGTATGTTTGGTAGATCTATTTAACAAGATAACCAAATTCAATCAAACTTTTTATGCTGATAGTATCTATTGGTAACATCGTATACAGGAATTATTTTATTAAGGTAGTTTTTAGAAGATAGCCCTGTTTAAAAAAAAAAAATTATATCCGATATATTGGAGACCATTCAACAGATTTTCACCAAATTTCTCACATAAGTAGCATTATGGTAGGCAATGCAAACTTATGTGTTTTTAATGGCTCATACACTTATTTTCAAAATGATGGCCGTGTAAATATTTTATGCTAGTGAACCCTATCATTCTTTTGTAATCTGACTAATGTAGGCTTCAACTACGAGGCTTACCTACCTCCGTGGTGCAGTTGATTGCACGTTAGCTTAATGTTAAGAGTTTTTCTGAATCCGAATCCCGGGTAAGTCACTTGTGTATTTTTATTGTCTTGGTAATGTTTTACACGTGTCTGGTTTCATTTCTAGTGATATTGCTGTCAATGAGACGTCAACGCCTACCTGTCATCTAAGCTTTTAAGAACTTTACTAAAATTTATTTCCNTTTTATGCTAGTGAACCCTATCATTCAAAACATTAGACTGATTACATCCGAAGTTGATGCTCCGAATCCTACCTCCTTGGTGCAGTTGATTGCACGTTAGCTTAATGTTAAGAGTTTTTCTGAATCCGAATCCCGGGTAAGTCACTTGTGTATTTTTATTGTCTTGGTAATGTTTTACACGTGTCTGGTTTCATTTCTAATGATATTGCTGTCAATGAGACGTCAACGCCTACCTGTCATCTAAGCTTTTAAGAACTTTACTAAAATTTATTTCCACCCATGTAGAGGAAAGTTAGCTCATTAGTTATCATTAACTGCTTGTTGTTCTTGAAGGTGAGGTATTGGAAAAAGCCGCCATACCGCGTTGGTATGCTCGTAGCTCTCATGATATCTGCAGAGTTAAGGCGGTCGTCTACCTGCGCTTGAAACGCGTTGCAGAGTGTCTGAAAAATGCGTTTTTTGACGAAGTTATTAAACGTGACCAAATAGTTTTACCTACGAAAAGAAAGCACGTTCGAGACTATGATGGAATGGTACTTTAAAGACATTGTACACACTGGAAACATTATTTTCATGCGATCCTACACAGTAGCTAAGAACAACTTTTTCCAGACTGCTGTATTAGTCCGGGGGCTAAGTGCACAAAATAGAGGGTACCTTACAATTCATTACAGAAGCAAACCACTTTGCACAGATATATACATTAAGGGTTGTGGATTGATTTAAGAAGTGGAGTTCCAACCAATATCCATGTTGGTGGAATAGACATCTGTAAAAACTCAATTATCTACTTTTTACATCTATATTACGTATTTTTTCCCCCATATATCTTAAACTAAGAAACGCCGGACAACGGTTTTGGTATCAATCAATGCGTGTTATCAATTTGCACCTAATGAGTTTACTGCTAAACAAATTGGACTCTTTAAACTTCTTAAAACTACCTTGTGGATGGATTTTATGAACACTTAATGCTGCGGCAAGTGGTTTGTGTTCTAGAACGAGAATGCATTTTGGTGTTTTTTCTTAAATTTAAAGGTTCACCTTTATATTTTACTTAAAATTCTTCTGTTGCAGATCTTTTGTTGATTTTAAGTGGCGCTCAGACAATAAAATAAAATGGTTTATATAAAAATTAACTTCTACAATCCCTAGAACATTTGTCAAGATAGACTCAGCATGGTCACCACAAGAATATTCTAATTCAAATACTGGACTTGAATCTGAGAAATTCTGAGTTGTCCAGCTCGGAGTCAAAGAGGCGGAGAGATTTGGGGGGCTTTTAACATCAAGGCCTTAAGAACCGACGAGGGTGAAACGAAGTGAGTATGGAGCAGCGTCGGAATGCAAGGGTGAGGGAAACGGGAGATCCCCGAGAACGCCCGCCGACCAGCGGCATCGTCCGGCACGATTCCCACATGCGAAAATCCGGGAGCGACCCCGCCGGGAACCGAACTCGGGTCGCCTACGCGGTAGGTGAGTAATCTAACTACTACACCACCGCGGCCCCTACGGAGTCAAAGTGTAGCTGAAGCACAGGCGCATGCAAATTTCAGCCAATAAATTGTAGAACTTTACGAACTTGGTTGCTTGCCCACTAATGTTGACATTAGTTTATTGGATGATGGTACAGAAATTGCTAGCACACTTACTTCTCGTTATGCTTACTGGTGCGAGAGTTCCATAGTTTTCACAAAGAATGTCGGCAATATGGTAAGGGAATCTTCCAAACTGGCTATGACACTGAAAGGATGCATTTTCTACTACTCTTAAGACAGTATACACATTATCGCCACATGATTCTCTTTGTTCTTTCATGTATGTTATGAGGTCAGTTAAGGCCAGACCTCGAAGCTNGTCAAAGTGTAGCTGAAGCACAGACATATGCAAATTTCAGCCAATAAATTGTAGAACTTTACGAACTTGGTTGCTTGCCCACTAATGTTGACATTAGTTTATTGGATGATGGTACAGAAATTGCTAGCACACTTACTTCTCGTTATGTTAACTGGTGCGAGAGTTCCATAGTTTTCACAAAGAATGTCGGCAATATGGTAAGGGAATCTTCCAAACTGGCTATGACACTGAAAGGATGCATTTTGTAAAAACTGCCGAAATTGCCAGGATGTACATATTTGATTATCAACTCTCTTACCCTGAATCCCTTGAGCACATAGATGAGCCTTCAAAATACATTCACTCAACTTATTCGAATGGAAATCACCCTCCAAACCAAACTCCTCCATTTATTGTGCATACGTTTTTGCTAGGTCTACTACTCTTAAGACAGTGTACACATTATCGCCACATGATTCTCTTTGTTCTTTCATGTATGTTATGAGGTCAGTTAAGGCCAGACCTCGAAGCTGCTTTCTATCAAACGAATTTATGCTCTTTCGTTGACACAAAGACTCTCTCTTTGGCAATATTAAGCAGAGATACAGCTTAGGCAATACTCTGTATCAATATAAATAAGGCCAGAACCACCAAAAACTTGGCAATCATTTTACATCGTTCATTGTTGCGGCATATTTTTATAGTTTGAGCTGGTAGACAATTTTTTTTCTTGTGCTCATTTTGTCACAACATATGCAATTTCCTTATTTGTATGTTTTCACAAGCAATGACTTTAGACTTTCGCTTTCTTCCCTTGATAATAAAGCTGTCCCGTTTTCGTCTTTTGCAGAATTTGCTAGTCCGTAAGCTAACGAGAACGAGGAGGGACCTGATGTTTCACGTGCTAAACACGTAAACTGTTATTCTGTTTGTTAGCGAGGCGTTATTACAGCTCACCGCGAAGGTGATCACAGACAAGGTTGGCCGCGTGATTGCAGTTCTCACTCCGAGTGCCACACCGCGAACTGCGACCGCGGGATTATGCGGCTGTGTGTNGCAATATTAAGCAGAGATACAGCTTAGGCAATACTCTGTATCAATATAAATAAGGCCAGAACCACCAAAAACTTGGCAATCATTTTACATCGTTCATTGTTGCGGCATATTTTTATAGTTTGAGCTGGTAGACAATTTTTTTTCTTGTGCTCATTTTGTCACTACATATGCAATTTCCTTATTTGTATGTTTTCACAAGCAATGACTTTAGACTTTCGCTTTCTTCCCTTGATAATAANAACATATGCAATTTCCTTATTTGTATGTTTTCACAAGCAATGACTTTAGACTTTCGCTTTCTTCCCTTGATAATAAAGCTGTCCCGTTTTCGTCTTTTGCAGAATTTGCTAGTCCGTAAGCTAACGAGAACGAGGAGGGACCTGATGTTTCACGTGCTAAACACGTAAACTGTTATTCTGTTTGTTAGCGAGGCGTTATTACAGCTCACCGCGAAGGTGATCACAGACAAGGTTGGCCGCGTGATTGCAGTTCTCACTCCGAGTGCCACACCGCGAACTGCGACCGCGGGATTATGCGGCTGTGTGTCCTCGGCACGCGCTCCTTGCACGCCACCTCGAGGTAACGGCGTGGGGCCGCGGTGCAGCAGTGGCTAGAGAGCTCGCCTTCCACAAGGGCGAACCAGGTTCCATCCCCGGCGGGGTCACTCCCGGATTTTTGCACGTGGGAATCGTGTTTTCTGGCGGNGCGAACCAGGTTCCATCCCCGGCGGGGTCACTCCCGGATTTTTGCACGTGGGAATCGTGTTTTCTGGCGGGGCCCCCAAATCCCGCCACATCAGCGAGATCCATTTCACAGTTCTGTGGCTCTCCGGCATGCGTGTTAGTAGTTAAGTCGTTAGGAGCATGGGATGCGTCTCAGGGCAAGCCCTGCACGCCTTAGATACGAGTTGTTATGTTACAAATGGACGTATGCATCGTGGCTATAGCAGGGTTGTCTGCTGCCACGGCCGCAATTCAGGCATGGATTCACCTCCAAAGATAAAGGGTCTAGACGGAAGGGCACAGCAAACCCAAGGGGAAAGCGGAGGTGCCGCTGGTTGGCGGGTTTTCTCGGGGTTCTTTCGTTTCCCCCGTCTATGTATTCCGGCGCTGCTCCACACTCATCCCGTTCCACCCTCATCAGTCTCAAGACCTCGTCGTTAAGAGTCGCCCAAGTCTATCCACTACACTCGAAGTAAAGGCCTGCTCACGTTACAGCTCGTTCCGTTGACTTTGGGTTGTCGTTATGTTTAGAGCCCATTCACAGTTACTTCAAACTTTTATGAAACCATGTTAAAGTTATACTTTCGCGATATTCCTCCGCCTCGTGTAAATAAAGCTTTACCAGGCCCAGAAAATTACACCAGCGGGACAAAGTACCGTATTCCTGTGCACTCAGTTTCACATTTTACATGATAATTATTTCTTTCTAGGCATTATCAAAACACCTATTCTATCCCCATTTTATTCATAATAATTACAATTTATATATAAAATATAAATAAAAGTTCATTTTAATAACAAATAAGATATTTTTATGTTAACAGAAGTATAAAACGCTAGTGATACATGACGTACTTACACAGACACATCAGATATGGTGTAATTTTTCAAATGCTTGATTCAGATNAAAACGCTAGTGATACATGACGTACTTACACAGACACATCAGATATGGTGTAATTTTTCAAATGCTTGATTCAGATAGTGTGAAGAAACCGTGAATATACTATAGATAGTACAGCGGTTAATTCACATTTAATTAAGATTGACGTAAAGTTAACTTTCCCATGCGGGATGTTGACCATACTTCAACATAACATAAAGGTAATGCACACTAGTATCAGCCAATCATANTGGTGTGAAGAAACCGTGAATATACTATAGATAGTACAGCGGTTAATTCACATTGAATTAAGATTGACGTAAAGTTAACTTTCCCATGCGGGATGTTGACCATACTTCAACATAACATAAAGGTAATGCACACTAGTATCAGCCAATCATATTGAAGAGACGATTCATTTGTTTTGTTTTCTGTTTTCATATTTATTATAACCAACTTTTATCTGGACAATATGTTGTGTTACGCCACGATTCAAACAGTCGTTCAAGTTTTGAATTTCGTTTGCTTGTATTTGTTTGGTAAACAAATTAACGATTTGAAAAAAAGAAAGGAACACTTTGGAATTAAAGAAACTTTTATGGGTGCAAACTGGCGTCATTTTAAATGACACATGAGATCATTGGCACATATATGCAAACATTTTAAATATTATAACTGCTCATATGTACATTTACTTGCAGGTATAGGTAATTCACAACAAATTGAGCACTTTTTAAATCCACCTATGGAAACAGCTTCGATCATGTCTAACTAGATGGCCGATATTGTCATTTGTTTTGAAGCTCTCATCATAAACAGCTGACGAGAGGCTGGTCAAGCTTATGTATGGCAATCGTGGAAGTGCTTTTCCTCAGTGAAAAATGCTAAATTCATGCGTTGCGTTTGGATGTACACAAAGACTTGAAAAAATAAGCAAGGCTTCCTTTCAAACGTAAGTAGATTTGTTTAATAAAGTTGTATATTATTTATCTAGTTTAAGTCAGTTTTACGAGTTGTGGTGTTAACGTTTAGATAAAGACGTTCCTTTGAACTGTAACATGATAATAGGGGCTTCAGTTCACCTAAATCAAAATTTATTAAAAGAAGCGCCTTTATTGAATCGTGAAAGGCTATCCGTATTAGCTTTGACCAAAAAAAAAAAAAAAAAAACAACAAACCAAAATGTAAACGAGATGTTAACACGAATACATTTAATTCAGAAACTTATAACTGAACGACTATAAAAATTAAATTAACGCATAAATTGACAAATTATATACTATCGGCACTGAACTGACATTATAATTAAGCTGTTGTTTTAGTCTTTTTTAAGAAAATAACTTCTAGAACAAGCTGGTTTACAAAGACGCGACTTGTAAGTATAATAAATGTAACGTTACAAATATTTTTCACACATAATTCACTCGCACAAAAAAGTGGCATTTAAAACAACGTTTTGTGTAAATAAGCCGTATATTGTTTAGAGTTCATAGCAAACTATTTACACTTGACATCGCAACTGCTGCAAACATCGTATCAAATGGCTTGACTGCACCATGAAGCCCTTTGTAAGATGTTTGAGAAGTCGGCCTCAGAAGAAGTCACTGCAGCAACAGCCAACGAGCACTCTATCAGTGTGTAGATGCTGGAAGACCAACAGTACTCGATGGCGGAGAAAATTGCGGTGGACGTCGTTCGGAAACAGGGCATGCAACCCAAGAAACGTGAACCAAGTCTGCTATAATTTATTACACAATACGAGTAAGATGGTGACACTGTACACCTGGAGGTACGCGTCTCTGCAATTTTCTGCCGAAATTTATACGCTGTTCACTGTTGTTTGAGCACTTTTGAAAGTCCTGCTTAGGATCTGCTTTCCTTCTCATTTTGCATCCTTCTGCCATATTTAAAATTAACACTACCATCAGCATGATCGCTTTATTCATGCGCGTTCTGAGTGGAACTGTGGAATTTTTCGGAAGGTAAATGATTTAATAATACGCAGATTAATGCTACAACGTGTATAAAACTATAAACACTGATGGCTTCAGTAGCCACATATTTAAACATTACACTCGCAATTAGGGTTACCAGATATGTGGCAAGTTCTAAAAAAGAGGACATGTTCAAGTAACAGGCAAGAAAAAAAAGAGGACACTAGCAAGAAAATGATAGGTACAAAGCGAACACACAATTTAAAAACTCATTGTATTGTGTCGCAGGTCAGTTAAAAATATATTACATGCAAAATTGTATAAAAAAATCAGTTCCATGAAGCTTTTAAGTCATACAAAATATTTAGTCTTGCAACCGGATAAAGTAATAGTCATGTTAACTCTGAATATGAAAGTCAATTCCATTCAGTTTGTAGGCAGTACAGAATATCTTGCAAGCAAATAATATGTAATTATTCACACAAAACACAGTTGTACATAAGCACTGCAAACAATTTTTGAAATTGACAGTTAATCTCTTTCGTACAACTCTGGCTCATATATATTTACATTAAATTTCTTTGACAATTCTATTTGTTCCAACAGGTTTCTATTTCCTAGCAAATTATTATGAACATTCTGAATAGATTAGGGACTTCACAACTTGGGGACATGTAAAAAAAAAACAGCCTGGGAAAAATATGAGTGTTGATAAAGACAAAATATTTGCATAATATTCTCGAAAAAGTTTGTACTATTGCAGAAAGTTCGATGGCACAGTTACTTACATATAAAAAAACCCACAAAAAGTAAAGCTGCACTGTCTTTCACTATTATTGGAAAATATGACAATTATATATTTTTGGAAAACCAGGCCGAACAGTTTACAAGGCCTCAAAAAGAGGACATGTCCGGGTGAAAGAGGACATCTGGTAACCCTATTCGCAATATGTCAAGTATTAGGAATAATTTTATTAATTAGGGGCTAACTTATCTGGGAGTCAGTACACCTTTACCGGCGATAAAACTCCTGGACGGAAATGTATTGAAATATCCTTTAGCCGCTCAGCATCCAACAGCTGTGTCGATTTCTGCACAAAAATCTTCGTTTACACAGCTCATATGCCGTGAACCACTCCGCATAGCGTGTTATAGCACGAGAAAAAAAACTAGCAATTATTACACTGGTGTTACGGCACTTGAAGCCCTCTTGTTTTCAACCTTCCACACCTTCAGCTTTTCTAGCATGGCGCACAAGTAAACGTGTTTGGTTTGCACAATCAAGTGTTACGAGTATCACCCTGGCAATGAGAAAAACGCGCCGAAAAAGACATTGCAAATCGTTATTTAGACTTACACGGCAACACCGGTTGAATGTTTCGCGCAGTCAGAAAGGAGTTTATCCGACAGAGGCACCGGTGCATTAGAAGTACCAGCACTTCCGCTTCGAACTTATTCAGTACGTTACCGCGGTCTGCTAATCATCAGGTCATTAAAACTGCTCTATGTGGCAATGAAAGAATTCTTACATCTCTTTATCTTGTTTGTTTTCAACAATATACCGCAAACAAAGAGACGAAAGGGAAACAGAATGCGCGCACTGAGACAGGGCAGCAAGGATTTCCATTGTTCTGGAGAGTAGGGATTTTCGGCTTGCCGCGTGATAGTATCAAACGCTGTGCTCCTTTCTTTATTCGCGTGTACGTAGCTCGAGAATAACGCATTTTAAAATAGACTGCGATTTTGCATGGGAAAAAACGGACACTGCCACGTAGATGTGCCTGTGACGCCATCGCCCACGTTTTCCTTTGTTTGCGTACCGATGCCTTAGCACACGCTTAACGGGCTGTGTGTGCATTTGAAACTTTTATTATATTTTGCTGTTTAAGGGGATTTTAATGCTATTGCTGCATAACCGAACACCAGTAAGCGTTGCCCAGTTAAGCTGTGCAAAATACAACGGAATGTACTTATGATAAGATACCTGCAAATGTTACAAATAAATAAATAGAGCGAGAAGCGTGCCTGAACTCAGTAAGAGCATTGAAACACTAGGCAATTTTTAATAAAAGTGCATGTTTTGTGTGTGAGGATCATTTCAGTGTTAAGTAAATATGTTTTTTCCTTACCGTAATTGCAATGGTATAATTCGTAACACGTTAATGTTTATTTTAAAGGTGGTACCTGTACGGCTAACGAGAAATTGCTGTTAGATTCATAAAAACTTATAATATGATTTACACTATATCACACTTTGGTATTAAAACACGAAAATGTTTTGCTTTGTCAAATATGAATGCTAATAATGTTATCTTCGAAGATTGCATCATAATTTTGAGGCTGTGCTTATGTCTGCTACATAGGCCTAGGTTAAAAACATTTCTTGAATAATAAAATCCGTATCATGCTAATTTAATCCAAAGAGGCTTTGTATTATCCTTAGATTTTAGGACTAATCTCAAAATACTGGGATAAATTACATAACTAAGTGATATATGTCCGGAAACAAAATGTTCGTCAAATGCGCCTAAAAAAGGCTTGACTTTTTGAGATTTGAAAGGTATGCGTTTGCAGGAAAATATCTAAATTAAATATAACGACATGAATTTAAATTAGTGATGAATAAAAGCGCAGAATAGTGGTTATTCGTGAGATTAAAACTCTTGACTAAAATGCCTATACTATAATTAAATTGTATTTTGAAACGCCAAACACATTTCAAATATCAAAGGAGGCAGTGAAAATCCAAGCAAAATCAGGTTTAAACTATCAGTAAATTTTGCAAGAAACATTTACATTTTCATAAAATATTTCATCACTATTTCAAAGTTTCTGTGTAATCCACGGCTAACGGCTGATAACATGTTGGCATGCTTTCGCTAAGATGGTGAAACCAAAACACTTACAACTACATCATACACACACGCCAGCCAATAGGAAACCGTTCTGAATGTTTACAAAGGAGTTAAAATTTTTTACAGTTTGTAATCGTGATAATTTGCAAAATAAAGTGGGTGCGGGAATAACACTTTGCTTGATGGTGTTATACACGGTAATTTATGGCTTTAATAAAGGCGTAATTGATTTTACAGGAAAAAACATAGACTAAAGATGAGGCAGACTGATCTCACTGGAGGCGCACAACCAATCTCCGTGCCCCAACATTGAACTGCTTTTCTGCCAACACGTCTAGCGAAAACGATATAGTTTGGATTTTAGGTTAGAAAACTGATTTGTAAACAAATGCTTTGAGATGTATGTATACTGCCTCTTACCAATTTGTAATGCAGTTTGATTAAATTAAAATTGGTAAAAGTATTTTATTTATCATATAGTGCTTGTAATTTGAAAATTTAGATATAAACAAAAAAACTTTTTCATCATTGTTGACCATGTGACTTTGACAGTTGTACTCCTTTGGGGTAGGTAAATGTTGGGTGCATGCGCAAAAGACGAATAAGCGGTCTACCTCATCTTTAGTCAACGAGAAACAAAACCCCTGTTGACGACAGCTTGGCAAGGCCCGCACCAGCGCGGTTCTTGTGATAAAATGCCGTTCGTGTAATGGGAAGACGCGAGGCCATGGGGCGTGATGACTTCACGTCCAGGAAGGTCGTCGCCAGTCCAGTGTATAAAAGCCGAGGATAGACTCGCTCGCTCGCACACAGCAGTATGCATGCTTGCTGGGTATTTACTGTCGCATTTGTGGTTACTGTCGCAGCTCAGGACAACGATTCTTACACCGGGTGAGTTGTCCGTTCAGGTAACTTCAACTTGTTCGTGCGTTAAGATTAAGGCCCCCGTCTACCTGGTGTTTGGACAGCGTGTCTGAAATGCATGGTTTTCCCACGAAACCATTCAACGCGAGTCCGACTTGCCGATCCACGAAAGGAACACGCACACTTCAGACGAGGGCTGTTGAGAACTTTCGAAATGTCACGCACGTTAGAAACACCATTTCAGAGTACTCCAAAACGGTTAAAAACGAAATTTTTCAAAGTGCTGTAGCTGAAAATATACGCATCAGATAAATACAAAACTATTCAAACGCCCTGCACTGGCGTTTTCCAACAGTCATCCAATAGGGTCACTGCCGAAAGTTTCCTAGGTATACGCAGTGCGACTAGAACACTGCATGTCAGTTCAGAGCCTTTCGTGTAGTGGCGATGGCGCAATTGATGTGCGTGGCAGTGTCGCCCTTATCGCTCCCGCGCTTCTCGGCCTCAAACGCGGAAAAAAAAACTCGAGGAAGGCGGGAGCCTTAAGATGTATCAGAACATGTGTATTTCATTCCATAAAACTGAGCGAGGTGACGCAGTGATAAATATTTGGACTGATATTCGAGAGGACCTGGTTCGAATCCTGGCTCGGCCATTCTGATTTCGATTTTCCATGGTCTCCCGGAATCGCTACATGATGGTTCCTCGCCACAGCATATGGCCGATTATTTCCCAGTTCCTGCTTCTCTGAGAAACTTTCTCCGTCCCTAATGACTTCGCTGTCGACGAGCCATTAAGCCTACTTACAATTTCACAAACATTTGAATGTTTTGTGAACATCGCGTATAAAACACTTGGCAGAATGTCACACACGCCCTTGAAATTACGAAGAATGAAACGACAGCAAAGGAGCACGAGCCATTTTTTTACGGCGTAAAACTATATTTTAATGAACCGTAACATTAAAATGGCTCTGGATCCATGAAAAACAGCGATAAAAATCTGCACTCCAAATTCTGGATACTTCAAAAGACTTAGAGAATGTTGATTGGCAATGTCGTATTTCTTCCGAGAACCGCAAATAATGATACTATTTAAAGGTTTAACACGCACAAGAACGAAAATCCAACAACCAAAAGTAAAAGAATGGGGTTGCGCAAGCCTACAACTTAAGTCACGCTTCCGCCATCTTGGAGAACACCGACTACCGGAAAACACTACAATGACGTCACAAGCACATCACGAGTGCTGACAACAACATCAATAAAGTTAAGACCAACAATGTTAAAATAATGTATCTTGTGGTATGCACTTTTAAAGAATTAGCACCAAGACAAAGGGAGCAGTACGAATGTAGACTAAATATATCTATACGGGGTTCACGTTAAACTAAGCACTTTTTAAAACCTTTCTTAAGATCTACTTGTGTACACACTGTGTATTCTTCCACCACATGTAAAATTAATATTGCCATGGGCGTGATCACTTTATTCATGCGTCGGAAAAGTACAACAGTGGCATTGTTATGTAAGTAAATATTTCAGAAATTTGCTTATTTTTACACTTATGCATTAACATAAACAGAAAGCAAAATAAATCATGTCAATATCCACCAACGGTTACGAAACACTTTTAATTAAACCTGAAGACTTTGCACTACCTTCCCTCTGTTGTCGCCAACTTTACTGGACGCATTCCAGTCAGTGCGCCCGTTCAAATATTGCAGGTTGGGGCAGTGCCATTTTCAAAGGTAGATTACCAAAGTGCTCAAATAAACGTGAACAACCTTTAATAAACGTGTTGCGTGTATTATTTTCAAATAACATTTTTGTAAATTCCTGTCGGTGGCCTGAGGGCGCGGTCCGCTGGTTGGTAACCTCGGCGGAGTCATGCAATCGTGACACGAGGGCCCCACGGTTCCTGACGTACCCCTTTCTCTTTCCTATCCGGGGGGCTGCGGTGATGTAGTGGTTAGACTACTCACCTCCCACCAAGGCGAACCGGATTACATTCCCAACGGGGTCACAGATGTGGCGGACGTTGCAATTGCCTGGCGGGTTTTCTCGGGGCAGTCCTGTTTCTCCCCGACCTTGCATTCCGCCGCTGCTCCATACTCACCTCACTTTACCCTCATTGGCGCTCAAGACCACGATGTTCCACCACCCCGACTTGCGCAAAACGCCACACTAGTTATATGTTAAGTCAGGGCCGGATTTTCCACATTGCCGCCTGTAGGCCCATGAAAATGTGCCACCCTCTCCCCATCGTAATATTTTTTTTTCATTTTTCTTTATTCATTATTTTACAATCCACAGTTTCATCTTGATTTAAATTACAATATTAACATGTTGTGAATAAACTATTTCTGAACTAAAAAGGATAAACAAGTATATGTTAAAAAATAAGGTAAAATTTAAGTTATTGATTGGACTTGTTAAAAATCTCTATGATTTACGATGGTAACCTTAACTTTTTATTTGTAGGCATTTATTGCATTCTTTCTTTTCGACAAAGTCACTGATGTTACATGCAGTAATTCTCTGCCTTTCTCTCTCAGTACCATTTTCCACCTACACATATCAATGTACATAATCTCCAGGCCTTATATTCTCTCCTGGCATAGGAATTTTTTTTCTATGCTTTGCATGCTGCATTTGGGACTGGAACCACCTTTTACATGACAGTATTGTCTAATAGCAAAGAAACTATTTATTTTTGGTGGTTAACTATTGATAAAAATGCGCCATAAAACAGCAGCAAAATGTATTAATAATTAAGTTCTTATTTGGAGAAACATTCTTTCTAGCCTTCCTTTGGGTAAAGGAAGTGATAATGTCCTTGAAGTCCACATCCCACAGTAACATCCCTTCGATGTCTTTAAACATGGTTGACAGCAGGTACACTCATTTGCCAATTTTTTTTATCACACTGAAGGTGCCATCGCAGGGTCACGTAAGTGGGTACATACACATGGCATAGTAGTATGTATACATAAAACATAAAAATGTTGTACCACAGCATGCATGCATGTATGGCAGGGGACCAACACTTGCAGGATGCACTTGTATGGTATTGGATCACCCATAGAGACAGGTGGCGATACTGTCGAGCACGGAGACATGCAAACATCGGATGTTCTCCTGAGGAACATTCTGCTACAGCTGGACCAACTGACCCTCCAAATCCACCACAGTTGTCATCGGCCAAAGATTCCGTCCAATCAGATCCCGAACTTTTTCGATGGGCGAGAGGTCTGGGGATATTGCTGACCAAGGAAGCATGTTGGCATCAGAGATACCCGTTCTGTGTGAAGCCGGGCATTATCTGCTGGAAAATGGGGTTGTCAAGCGGTGTCAGGAAGGGGAGCGTACACGGTTCCAGAACTTCCTGGACGTATCGCCGAACCGTCAGAGTTCCTTCAATCACCCCCAGTTGGGTGCGGGAATCGTGGGAAATGGCACCCCACACAATGCCACCTCTCGTTGAGGCGGTGTACTGCTGTACAATGAAGCGTGGATCCCAGCGCTGGCCAGGACATCTGAAGACTCGAATTCGGCGGACGTCTGTAGTCAGATAAAACCGTGATTCGTCGCTGAACACCACTTGTTGCCAATTCGCAAGCTGTCATGCTGTCCGTTCCGGGCAGAAGGTCGCACATGCTCGGGATGATCATGTCGTAGTGGTAGACGTCGTGAGGGATGCCGCGACGATAGATCCCGCTCTGCTACCCACGCTGGATGTAGTACTGATAGACGCAGGCGTATCCCCAGCTGCCAAGACATGTCCCTGAATGGCGCGCAGCGACGCCCGTGGAGTGCTTACAGCCTGTTGTACGATGAAACGATCCTCCTTGCAGGTTGTCCCCCCTGAGGTCTACCCGAGCCTTCTCGACGTGTAGGTTTGCCTTCCAGATTCCACTGCGTCCAACACCAACTCATAGCGTATGTAGAACGGTTCAAGTGGCGGGTAATGCACCAACACACATAACCTGCCTCTCGGACGCCGACGATGCGGTCTTTCCAAAGCTCATCCAGCTGGGCAAAGTTTTGTCGAATGCAGCATCGGGGCGTGCTGTGTGTTCACTGAACTTGGCTCGGTGGATCACACTGCTATTATGGCCTTATTCGGTATAGGGACATGCATGGTCCTTAGTGGCACATCCGTGCAAGCAAGCCACATTAAAAGGAAATGGGACACATGTCGGGCTGTAACCTTCGTTGTATACTCGCACGATTCGTTCATAGTGATACATTGTTTTTTTTTTTTTACAAATTAGTGTAGTTTCCCACATGCTGTAGAGTACAAAAGGAGCGCTCGGTTGAACAGTTGGTCACTGAAGCACTAAGTCATATTCTGAGTGGTATGCTTACATTTGTATACAATTTAAACAAACTTTCTTTGTAGAGAAATTTTGCATAATTTTGTCATGTTGCTATTTCCTTCATATACAGATGTTCTGTAAGGTACAGTGACTCTTATACTATGGATAGCTCAAGGTCATTCTCGTTATAAGCTGCATTTGCAGCTCTTCTCTAATTGTATCGAGAATTTCACTAGACCAACACGAAAATTATCTGATTCTGCCTTAGTGCGCTTGTTCCCACTCCCCTCATCATATTTGTATATTTATAAGCTGACCAAGGACGTGCAGGGCGTTCATAACGGTAACATATTTCCGTGTCTCTTAAATTTGCAACAAAGTCGTTTAGAAAGCTGTTGTTAGTAACGACTGGCCCTAAGTCTATGTTTACTGAGTGCAGTTTGGTGATAACAGCATTGAATATGTGCTTTGATGTTTCTTACACTTACTCTGAGAATTTTACCTTCTATGAAATTACATTTAAATAAGAAATACATTTTTAAAATATAAAAGCATGAATATGTTGATAAGATAGCAGAGCTGAACAGCTGTCTTCAGGACTAGTGAGGATAAAGTGAGATGCAGGTGGAGGAGAGACTGAATGCAAAACTGAGAGAAACGGGAGGACCCTGAGAACCCACCAGCCAACGCAACGTCCGCCACGTTTTCCAAATGCAAAGATACAGGATTTACCCCGCCTTAGTTGAAGGTGAGTGATCTAGCCCCTTCAGCACTGCATCCTTGACATTTTTTTGTAAAACTAAATTTTGAGAAACTTTATGTCACCGTTACATCACATCATTTTGAAAATACTATTAGCAAACTGTAAAGAAATGCTGGTGACGTGCTCAGAAAAGTAAAATACATTTTACCACACGTTCATTATGCGTGAACAACTTTTCTCTGTTTTTTATAATCAACTGCTATTTGGGCACAGGGTAACTTAAAGTGACAGATTTTCCAAGTATTTCCCACCAATACTGATATTCCAATTAAGTCTGGATTGCATGTCTATAAGCATTTTCCTTGAAGACAAATACTGTGTTTTAAGTTTAACGACGACTCAGGTACCGCCACTGTGGAAGACATGGCGGCTTATATGGTCAGAGTTAATGTCCCCTAGGCACCGACTATAAGGTGCGTGGAGGTTGCAGGTTTGGTAATGAGGTAGACTATGACTGTGGTATTTTGAAGTACGAATATATTGTCTCGTGTCTATATTCACAAATACACAACATCAAAACTTTAGAGGTGCTGTACTGTGCTAGTTCGGTTACTCGGATTTACTGGGCGAATTCTTGGTTGAGTGGGGCTTCT
>NQII01001751.1:168547-196580 GCA_002778355.1 Clitarchus hookeri | reverse complement strand
ACCGGAATTTTCCACCTGCCTGTGGTCCCACGTGCCGTCTCGTAGGCGCCAGCGAAGTGCGCTAGGTGGGGAGGGGGGGGTGAGGGGGTGATGGATGTGAGCCAATATCGTGCTATAATCCCTAAACCGGCACGCGACAAGTTAGTTAGGTAATTACATGTTCATACAGTAAACAGATTTTGTTTGAGCTCATATAAAATTCAAATATGTTCTTTTTAAAGTCGTATTTTTTATAGCTCTCATTTGTAATACAATTATTATGCATTCAATTATTTGTGCTAACTTACTGCCAAGTGTATTCGTTTCCATTTTAATATCTGGCCGCACACAGCTACTTCGTACGCCGCGATCAGTCTACAGCGTAAGTAAAACCTTTTAATCACAAATCACAAACTCCGCACCTTTATTTGTGTTACAATAAATAAAACTTTGTTATAACTGAAAACAAACTACTATCACTCGTCAGCTACTAGTGGAGTGAAAATCGAAAACCCGAAACCCAAAGAAGATATACTAGAAAGACTCACGCTCCATCTATACCAGTTTCTGTCTCCTGATAAACATAAACTAGAAGCTGGCACTGGCAGGCACAGAGACAACTAGAACAATTGACTTTCAAACAGTTACCGGTCACTCTAATTGGATTTATTTCGGAATTAATATAAATATTATTCTCGCACGCAGCTATACAAGAACACTGAAACTTATTCTTTTATATTTTGCTTGTCATGTCATGCCACCCCCTAAACAGTGTCGCTTCAGGCCCGGGCCTGGCCGGCCTAATGGGAAATTCGGCCCTGAGTTCAGTATTCCCCTTGTCGAACATGTCAAGTCGCTATTCATAAAGGGCACCTCATTGCACGATGCGAATTATACATTTTTCTGAGGGCGGTGGGGGTATGGTTTTTTATAGCCAATTCTAGACTTTTGGAGATTATTCGCGATTTATTCACGCTTTTTCAATCAAACCTTCTGAAAATCACCCCATGTATGACGTGTTTAGTTTTTAACTAAATATGTAATTCATCACGCGATTTTTATACTTTGTTAACATAGAAAGTGTCTTATTTTTGGTCTAATTGAATGTTAACCATTATTTTGTCTGCAAATCCTAATATTTGATTTGTAATTAGAATGAATAAAAGTAGAGAGAAAATAAGTACTTTGGCAATGCCTAGTAAGAAATAGTTTTCATGCAAAATTATATTGAACTGAGTGCACACGAATGCGGTGTGTTGTACGTTTGGTGTAATTTTATAGACTTGGTTAGACTTTGTTTGCATGAGGCGGAGGAACAGCTTGAAAGTAGATCTTTAGCAGGGCTTCATAAATGACATATGATTGTAAGTTAAACTAGCATGCATATAATTTGTAAAAATTAAAGTTTATTATTTATTAATCATACATGATAACTAAATAAAAATATATTGTGGATGTAATCATTAATACAAAGCCAAAGATAATTCTTTATCAACATAAATTACGGCAGGCAGTGTAAAGTAATGCAATAATGATAGCTGCACAAACACATCCAGTATAGAAAAAAAGTAAATGAAAACTCATTATTTAATTTTTGCTACTCAGAGCTCTGTCAATCATACGTTTTTTACTCTTCAGGGTAGTAATTAACTTTCCCTTGCAGAGAAATTGGTTTTCATACACAAGCCAGAGAAAAAAATATGCAAAGTGGAATTGCCTGGCACACATCGAAATTTATACGCACACTGCCTCCATTGACTCAGTACATTCTGAAAAACGTTCGTGAGATCAAAGACCGAAGTCATACGACAACCGATGCAGCAAGCAACGACTGTGGGGTGCGCTTGGAGAGCAACTGGAAGTAATAGGCAGGAACTCGGACATTTCGTGATTTCTTTCTATGACAAGGCTTAAATTTACAGTTGTGTATACCCCCCAAGTCATTTGTTCATTTGTTGGGGCCTTCACAATTAACTATTTTTCCTATGTGTACTAGGTTGCACATTCTGTCCACGTTTAACAGCGCAATTTTGAAAGCACTGCTTAAGATCTATGTGCATGAACATTGTGTATTCTTCTACCATATGTAATATTAATACTGTCATGTGGGTGATCACTTTATTCATGCGTTGGTTAAGTAAAATTGTGAAGTTATTGTAAAAGTAAATATCTCACAAATCTGATAATTCTTACACTTGGATGCATAACCCCCCCCCCCAGAAAAAAGAGCAATAATTTTAGTTTTCATAAATGTTTACCTAACACTTTTAATTCAACTTTAAGACATGGAACTACTTTCCCTCCGTCGGTACCAACTGTACTGGGTGCATGCCACTAGGTGCGCCCGTTGAAATATACGCAGGCAGGGGCAGTGACATTATTCAAAGGCAGTTACTGGTTCGCAGTACTACATGGCTTGTCAAGAAGGAGTGTCTCAATAACAAAACAACAATTTAGTACAAGAGTTTAAAGTCTATAATAGCATCGCTGGAACTCGCAAAATTCCCAAGTCTCTAGTAATCAATAATGGCACTGTATTATTTGCAAAAATGAACACCTACCACCGTTATTCCGTTCGTTATGTCGTTGTGGAAATTGCACCATGTGAGGTGGCACAGTAGTATATTTTCGGACTCACATTCGAATTATCCTGATCTCGGTTTTCCACGGTTTCCCAAAATCAGTCCAAGAGAATGCTGAGTTGATTCCTTAGTACAGAGACTATCGCATGTATTTGAGGTTAGAACACTGATTAGTATACAAGTGTTTTGAGACGTATGCTTACTACCTCTTAACACATTTGTAATGCAGTTTACTTAAATTCAAATTAGTAAAAGTATTATATTAATATAACAATGCTTGTCTTTTAAAAATCGAGATATAATCCAAAGCGTTTATCAATTTTGACCATGTGACTTTGAGAGTTATGTTCCTTTGGGGTACGTCAATGTTGGTACATGCGCAGAAAACGAATAATCGGTCTACCTCATCTTAAGTTTATGATTTTAATACGTCAGCATCAGTTGGAAACAGTGGGTCTCCGTGATTTGCATACCATTTGGTAACAGTATAACAACACTGAACTGAACAGTTTAGGGTCAGGCGTTGTCTGACATGGCTAGGCGAGTATGTCGGGAATCAACAGTGCATCGAGATAACTGCGGCCAGTGCAGGAAGGAGTAGTCTCAAATCAACACTACGTCAATTCCACGGCACTGTGGAATTAGAAAAGGAACACTCTGCTTTTACACTGAAACGCATGAAACAATAGGAAACCGATTTATTTTGTCACTAACATAACATTTTTAGTAAAACTTTAATGGCATTCTTGTCCAACAAACAGTTAATACATTATTAGTGTATTTTATAATTATGTGGTATTACATAAAAATAAGTTATCAGTATAAGTAATGCGTATACTTTCCTCTAAATGAACGCAAATAATTTTGATGAAGTTTTTGAAGGTTAGATAGTAGATACATCTTGACGTCTCGTTGACATATATATCATTAGAGACAGAATCAGAAACCAATGCAATACTAGTGAGATAATTACAAATACACACGTGCCTCAACAATGAATCGAACCCATAACGCCTCGTACCGTAAGCTGACGTGCAACCAACTGCATAAAGAAGGTAGGATTCGGAGCATCAACTTCGGTTGTAATCATTGCTAAGTTTTAGTAGACAGGGTTTACCAACCTCAAATATGTACATCGATGTCATTTTGAAAACAAGCGCAAGTGCTAACTATGCGCAGAACTCGGTGGTATTAGGTTGACTTGTTCTCAAGATATGGCATAAAAGCTTTGTTATCTAATTTGGCGCTATCGTAAAAATGCTTAAAACAGTCTCTGTATACGCATATATGATGCTTCTAATATACACATACTGTCAGCATACAAAGTTTAATTAAATTTGGTTAAATTGTTTAATATATGACAAACTTATCTAAACAATTTATATTGCAACTATTAAAAAAATGCTAACCCACTTAAATTATGTTAAGTTTACATGTTATACTCTAGTACTACTTGTGTTGAAAATTTTATGGGATTTAGTTGATGGCTCCCCGTGATATAGCATAAATATTACATTTTGTCACCTGGCACTACATTACAAAATATGCAGCCAAAAGAAGATCTCTCCAAGCATAGTTGATGCTTCTAATGGATACTCTCAGCATACAAAGTTGAATTGAATCTGTTTAAATTGTTTGATAGAAATGAAAAATTTGTCCAAATTATTTATATGGCAGCCATATTGTAAATATTGTCATAAATACTTAATACATGTAAGTAGACGTGGCCTTCTTTAGAACTGCTTATGTGCAGAACTTGGTGAGCATCGGTTGATTGGTCCTCGACATACGGTGTAAAGCTCAATTTTCTCATGTGACGCAATCTTCATTACTAGAGAACTACGCCGTTACGTTTTGGTACATTCAATGTTTGTCATAGATACTGCTACATGTAAAGTTATGTTGAAATTATTTGGGACACGTGGCATTCTAAAAGAAAATATTATCATGGCTGCTATTTAAAAAACGTGTGGGTAGCAACTTAAGTCATATACATTTATATGGACTACAAAAGTATATCTTGTCGTCTGAATTTGTTGGGTATGAGTTTTTTTTTCAGGAATAGAACACAAAAACTTAATTTTTCATGTTGTGCTATCTTCCAAAAGATGGAAAAATAAGTTTACATACTAGCCCTAGTTCATTTTAAGATTGCATAGATACTGTTAGCATTAAAAAATTAAGTTGGAATTGATTACTTAGTTTCGTAGAAAAAGCATACTATGCTAAAATGTTTATATGGCCGCTATTTTTAAAATAAGTATCTCACACTCTTAAAACAGCGTATACATTTCCATTGCTTACTACACTATTATTCGAGGATAAATAAATAAATAAATATATAAATGTGTTTTCCAACTTAGGTACGAATCGGTTGATAATATATATTCATGTAGCCCTATCTTACAAAATGGCGGGAAAAGAGGCTTTGTGTAATCACATTTAATTGTTGTTATAGTTACTGCTATCATGCTAAGTTTATTAGAAATTTATTTCGTTGTTTCGTAGATGTAGCAAAATAAAATAAAATATTTGTTTTGCCGCAATTTCGAAAATTAGCATTAGACCCTCTTGAAACATTTACATTTACCTGACGCACCATAGTACTTACTATTTGGCAGGAATCTATTGAATGTTTCCTGAGATATGACAAAACTTTTATTATTCATGTGGCAATATCGTACAAAATGTGGGAGAAAAGAAGCTCTGTGTAGACACATTTGATTATTGCAAAATATACTGCCAGTATACAAAGTTGATTTGAAATTGGTTACATGGTTTCTTAGATGTAGAATACCGTGCTTAAATATTTATATTGCCGCCATTTTGAAAATAAGTTACTTGCCCACTTAAAACACGACAGTTTATTTTAGCTACTATAGTATTACTTGAGTGCCAAATTTGGTAGGAATCTGTTTTTTGTTAGCCGAAATATAACATAACATCTTTATTTTCATGTGGTGCCACCTTACAAAATTGTGTATAAAAGAGGCCCTGTGTTGACACATTTAATGGTTAAAATGAATACTTTCAGAAAAAAATTCTGGTCAAAAATAGTCAAATCGTATTGTAGATAATAGCAAATGAATCCAAAAAATATTTACAATAAAGAGCCAAAAAAACTGGTACACCTGCGTAATCCGCGAGCACGCAAAAGTGCCGCAAGATGACGTGGCATGGACTCGACTAATGTCTGAAGGTATGCAGGAGGCATTGAAATCTGCGCCAATTTGAGAAAGGGCTGCACGCCTGTCACGTTTAATGATTCTCGTCAGGCGTCGTTTGTCCCGTTCGTTCACGATATTTTTCCGGCCGCAGCGATGTCGAAGATTTGATGTTTTACCGGACTCCCGATATTCACGGTACACTCGTGAAATGGTCGTACGCGAAAATCCAAATTTTATCGCTACCTCGGAAATGCTATGTCCCATCTCTCGTGCGCCGACTATAACCCCACGTTCAAACTCACTTAAATCTTGATAACCTGCCATTGTAGCAGCAATAACCGATCTAGCTGCCGACCGCATCACGTTACTCTGATTGGTTCCTTACCTCTGTTGTTTGCATACGCACGCCTATGCCAGTTTTTTTTGGCTCTCCAGTGTATATAGCCTAGTAGTAGTATTATGTATTTACCTTCTGGCGAAGGATTTCAAGAGTAGGATTGAGGACCCGCCTGGAAACTCGGTTGACCTTAAACTCAAAAAATTGAGAAAAAAGTAAAAATCTTAAAGAAATTCGTAAAAATGGAGAACACATTTTGTTACTGATCCGTGTTTAATGTTGGTGACCTTAAAATTGGCACTAATGATCTTAAACTCCAAAATTAAGAAAAAATTTGAAAAATATAGGAACATATTACAATACTGACACCCACCTCACATATTGGATGGTGGTGACCTTGACCCAAGTGACCTTAAACTCAACAATAAAAAAAAAAGTAAAAATTTAAAAAAAAATCTGGAATATTGAGGAGCAAATTACACCACTAACCACGACCACCAAGTTATATGCGGGTGACCTTGGCATGGACCCAGTGATTTTGAACTTGGTAAATCTATAAAAAGATTGTATAAATCAAAAGAAATTCTCAAAAATCGAGGAACATATTATGTTACTGATTTAATCCTCAATGTTAAATGTTGGTGACCCTAACTTCAATAACATTAAGCTCAAAAATCGGAAAACATTGTTAAAAAAATCGAAAGAAACTCGTTAAATTTTACTGGTTCAACCGCCATGTTGGATGTTGGTGACCTTGCCCTTAACCCAAGTGACCATAAACTCAAAAAATTGAGAAAAATCGTAAGAAATCTGCATAATTCATAAAAATTTAGGAATAAATTACACTACTGGCCCAGAGCGCCATGTTGGATGTAAGTGGCATTGACCTCGACCCCAGTGATTTTAAACTTAAAAATCGAGATAAATCGCAAAAATATCGTGAAAATCATCAAGAAAAATTACGTACCTAATGCGAAAAACTAAGTTGATGTGTGTGGCACTGAGGGTTCCATTCTCGTAAAGATGGCAGACCACAGCCACGCCCTGGTACGACATCAGCAGGTGACTGAACTCCCACCTCTATATTTCATTGGCTATATAGCTGATCAATATTCATACCCCCAAAGCTAACTGTTGACATTACATAACACACATATCCCTTCCCCCACCCAAACCCCCATCACACCTCTCGCCGCTCCACTTTCCTCGCCATTTACTCACCATAGCTTGACCCCCTAAAACATCCACACATGCCACCAATCCACGACTTGACTCTCCACTCATCTCACTATTTACACGCCATAGCTCGACACCCTCACCATTTTCTCAACATAGCTCATTCCCCTTTCCATCAACCGAAGCTATCAATTAACCACATGACTCTCCAACCCCCTAAATGTCCGAACACCAACCCCTCTCCACTACTTGCCGACAAAAAAAAAAACACTTCCTCTCTTTTCAGTTAGGTTGACTGATTAGTTGGTTCCACTCCACCCTTACCAATTAGTCGCCATTCATCATCTGATTACTCGCCAAAGTTCGACCACCCTTCTGCAACTACTACCATGCCAAGGCCCCTTCTCACACCACAATCAATTCAGCCAGCTCCATGTACTCACTATAGTTTGACCCCTTCCACCCTACAATAATATTTCATTGACTATTTTGTCGACCCCTAACACCCCATCACCATAGTTCGTGTTTGACACAGACAAAAATTCTAGCCATTACTAGCTGGTCACATCAAATGATCATACCGATCAACCACACTAGCCAACGACTGACTGCGCCCAAGACTGACTGACTCCACCAAAGACTGAAACCAGCTAAGAATGACAACACCCAAGAATGGCACCACACCAGGATGGCACCACCCAAGATGTGACTCTATTCAAGATGTGATTACACCCAATATGTGACTCCACCCAAGATGTGACTTCACACAAGGAATGACTCCACCCATACAGACTGGCCATAAAAACCAACCATACCAACTGGCTATACGAACCGAACATACGAATCATCCATACCAAACACCCATTCCATCCAACCAGACCGACTGCCCAACAAGACCGACTGAGGATACCAATGTACAAGACCGACCATACTAACCAACCATACCAACGAACCATTCGAACAGACCATACAGGCCATTAGATCCGACCATACCACCCAGCTATACGAACGGACAATACGAACAATCCATACAGACGAACAATACGAGCCATGCATATCAGCCGACCACTTGAAACTGCCGTACAAACAACCATATGAACCGGTCATACTAGCGAGCCATGCAAACCTACCATACCAGGCCACCAGGCAAACCAACCATACAGCCCAATTATACCAGCCCAAGGTACGAACTGGCCATGCCAGTCCACTACACCCCCAAACCATACGAACAGCCCATACCAAACGACCGTTCCAGCTGACCAGTCTAACGATCATCAAGATCAGCCAACCATAACAACCGATAATGCCGACCAGCTGACTAGTAATACAGACTGACAATTGCTAGCAGACAATAACTAAGGCCTACATCAAAGGACTGCACCAGCCGACCAGGCCAACCAACCAGACCAGTCAACCATATCGACCATCCAGACCAGTCAACCATATCGACCATCCATACTAGCCAATGACTGACTGCACCCAAGAGTGACTCAACCCAAGATTGGCTCCTCCCGAGACCATTTCCTGCCAAACTGACAAGAAAAATGGTCAAGGACATCCATCTGTACAAACAGACAATGACAACCATTCTAAAAAAAATCATCGTCTAATACTAATCTCGTAGCTAACTTCTTCGCACGAAAACTTCGCAAAATCTTCGCAAATCTTCGTAAATGTTTGTAAATCTTCACAGAATCTTAGCAAGTTTTCGCCAAACTTTGCAAAAACCTGCAAATTATCACAAAAACTTCGCGAAACATCTTACCCACAGCTGACAAAACCAAATGGCCATACCAGCTGCCCAGACCAACCGACCGACCAGACCGCCCAACCATGCAGACTGACCATTACTAGCTGACCATACCAGACAACCACACAATCCACCAAGGCCAACCTACTAACAAGAGCAGCCAGCCACACTGACCAACGATACTGGTCAACAATTGACTCTACCCAAGACTGACTGACTCCACAAAAAATTTCTTGTTTCACCTTGATCTTTCTTTACGTCACTCAAATCTGTTTACTTGTAAATTGCAATCAACAGCAATGATTCTAACTACATACTAGACCATCGATTGATTCATACTTAATTTACCACTATCAAGTGCAATCTGTATTAAAACGCAACAATTGCACTGCCGTCTCACGCAGAAAATATTTTCGTCTACTCTACTGAAGTGGACAGACAGCAGTGAAAAAATTATAACATTAAAATAAACTTTGTAGTGATTTTCATTTGAAATCGGCTAATCAATTCTTAAATGATTTGCGTGCCTGGTTCAAAAGGGAATCATTTCAAGTTATTGCTGTTTTGAACTCGCTACTGAGAACGAATTGTTCACCGTTAAACAGAAATAAGTCCTTAACTTATTAAAACAAGTGAATTTAAGTATTGTTTATTTTTTGACCTAGAAAGAGTGTACTTCTGTCCATATATTGATATACATAAGTTATAAATAATAATATTTTTGAGTTGTTTCCTTCTTGAACTGAAGCATTGATATTAAAAATTTAACTTAAATATTTATTCGTATAATTTCAAAAAAGTTAGTGTAACATAAAGTTTGATTTAAGGTAAAGTGTTTATTAAAGTTACATGAGTAGCATCCTGCTGTTTGCTTGAAATGAGACACCTCGTTCACCTGTAGTCAAAAGTAAAATTAAAATACTGGCTAGGCGCATAATATATTTGCAATGCAAATTGAGTTATAGCCTAACTCATTAATTTTTTTCCAGTTTTACATTTATCCTAATAAAATATATTAAATTAAAAATTCCTACAACTCCTTTTATTATTATTTGAACAAACATTTTCTTCGATTGCTATACTTTTCTTCCAGACTATTATTTCATATGATAATGAAAACTATGAACTATCCATGGATTGTATGAAAATTATCCTCTTGAACGCTCTCGACTCCACATGACTACAAACATCACGAGAACATGCATTCTTTATTTCCAGGTATGAAGTACTCGAGATAACGCCGAGTGACAATCAGACGTCTCTACTCATGAAATTCCGCGACAGAAGGGGTTACGACTTTTGGAAGTCGTCCCGGACATCAGGGGCTTCGACAGTCGTCATGGTGGAACCGCCCGAGCAAGAGATCTTCAGGCGTTATTTGGAAGACAACGAGATGGCGTTCACTGTCTTGATCGAAGATGTCCAAGCGTGAGTGACGTAAATATGCTCATGACTTTGCCTGTGTTAACAACAAGATAGTGAATTATTCACAAAAATGATAATTGGAAAGTAGATGCTCAGTCTGCTAATCATAAAGACGTGTGATATACTCCCTCGTGGATCTTCACACAATGGCTGCTTGACGGTAGCTCTAGTTGTGAAGGGGCCGCGGTAGTGTAGTGGTCAGACTACTCACCTCCCACCTGGGCGAACCGGGTTCGATTCCCGGTGAGGTCACTCCCGATTTATCGCACATGGGAATCTCGCGGGACGATGACGCTGGCCGGTGGGCCTTCCTCCCGTTTCCCCCGCTCTTGCATTCTGGCGCGGCTCCATACTCACCTCAGTTCACCTCACCGGCTTTCAATCAAGATCTCGGCGTTAAGAGCCGCCCAAAATTTCTCCATTCACCCTAGCTAAGAAATAAAATATGGTTTATTGTTACGATAATTAAATGACCTATTACTTTAGAATGTTCATCCTGAGAAACTCTACGGATTCAACACAAATTACCTCATGGCTTACGTACACAATTATTGCGGTAATTTTCACCGCCGACTTGTCCAGTTTTTCCTTTACTTTTTGGATATTTACACCAGCATTAAGCTTATTACAAAATATTCTTTTATCAATTACAGATTAAAACGTGAATTTTCTTGCAAAGAAAGGCTTAAACGTTACTTTTGTTCTCTCATTTTCTCTTTGTGTGTTTAAACCGACGATGACTTTTAGTGACCATTGGTAAAGCAAAAATCGGCTCACACTAAATCTGTTATTACTATTATGTAACATTTTCAGTGTCTATGCTGTAAAAAATGTAAATTTCACTGAGAAGTTCTCTGTACATTTACACGCCTTTGTAAAAATACAGTAATATTCCTTCCTAAAATTTCTTCTTTGTAATGCTAGAAGAACCATATTTGTAATACAGCTAGAAAAATTATTTTACTGACCAGCAATAACTTTAAATCACCAAGTAAAAATACACATATTATACATTCTATGACAAGTTTTTCACTTAAAACAAGTGGATTTGTATACGAATGACGTGCTATTAAATAAAAATTATAGAATTCGGAGGGGAAATGTTTTTTATAACTTTTTTTTCTTTCGAGTGTGTGATTTTCTCCATTGTAGTAATCTCTGTAAACAACCGGGCAGGCTGTAATAATTTTTAGTATGTACGTAATGTCAATAACTGTCATACCGAAGCAGAAATCTATAAAACAATTAATTTTGCAACTACGAAACTGCAACTGTACGGATGTGTAATACGCATTAAGATTTTTAATGCCATGGTGAAGTGCAGCAATCTTCCAAATCACTAACCTCAATCCTTTCCAAGAGGAGACATTTTACATTATTGCCAATGGTAACACGCATCGCAATGCTTCCTACTAAAAGTAACTTAGCACTGTAAGACGAAGTGCTTGCTTGGTAAAGAGTCTGGGTTTTAACATTAGGTGCGCTGTTTTTATTTTTGGTGCTCCCACTGTTTTTTTACTCATGAAAATAATTCGAAAGTTATTCCAATTGAGGACAGAAAAACATTTTCACTTCTCAACAATTTGAGTTCAACTAACTACTTGCGCATAGTTTGTTAACGTTACACACAATTATACGTTACATTTTTTACTAGAACTTTTTGTAGTCCTACAAAAAGTACTTGGCAACAGGGTTTCCAAGGATTTTTCTTGAAAATATTCCTAACATTTTTCACACTACATACAATACAGGAAAATAAAATGAAAACAATGATTTATCTGTATAACTCAAGAGCCTATTTTCCTCCACATATAAGTGGAAGTTATTTTGATAAGGTACTGAAAGACTTCGATAAAGAAAGAAATTTTCACCATATTGATATTACTTGGTTAAGTAGTTCCTGAGGTATGATGCTAGCCTGTAACAATCAAATTTGGTGGCAGAACCGTTTTAAAATGGTTGACGACTGAAGTGATTACTTAGTGATTTTAATGCAGACTATAGGTACTTCAACACAATACTGAGTTAAATAAGTTTAATGGTACCAGAGACCTAGCATATTAGATAACAAGAAATAGAGTGCCGTTCTCAAAATAAGATACTTATTAATTCAAATTTTATGTGGGCTTCCGTATTACTGCTCGCACTACAAAAGTGGTACATTTTTTGAGAAGTTACTGAGATTTGATGTTTAAATTTCAAGTGACATCATTCAAAACAGCTCGACGAAAAGGTTAATCAGTTTGTGTATATGGTGCACATTAGAAGAGTTGTTAGCATGTCACCAGTGGTTCTATGTACACAATAAGTATAACACATTTATTAACAAGGCAGCTATTTAGAAAATAAGTAAATTATTCATTTAAAAGTACACAGTTCATGCTGTCTGTAACTATCAGTACTATCTATGACAGTTTGTTGACTTTCTTTTCGGTGGTTTCTGAATTGTGATTTTAGAAATCTTTATATTCCACTGGGCACAACCTTAAAATGACTAAGAAAACGCTAGGTCACATAGGTACTTCTAGCAAACAAATTTTAGTTTAAATAAGTAATTTTTTTTGTAGTTTGGGTACACTAACCTAAAATAATTGTAAGGCTGCCACTTTGAGATAATGGAATGATATGCTCATTATTTCGGACCCTATAACAGAACACTATATGTGTAACATTTGGCGGTAATCTGTTTATTGTTTCTAATACATGGTATGAGAACTAAATTTCTTCAGGTAGCAGTATGTTAAGATATGCAAGGCAAACAGGCCACGAAGCACATTATTTAATACTCGCGACAGGAACAGCCAGCATGATAATTGCGGTTGAAATTCATCAAAAGCTAAGGTAGATATGGCAAACCAAAATAAAACACAGGCTGTTCGGAAACTCACCCGAAATATTTTGGGAGGTAATACATTGTGGAAAATGAGGTAGACTTATGCTATGCAACATATAGCGTTCTCAATTCCTATGGGACACAAAAGTTGTTGAAAATCGAGTTTAGAAAAGTAATTTTTGCAAAATTTAAAAAATTACGTACAAATAAACTAAAACTTACTAGACAATGTTTTGTGCTATCTATATCTTTACCTTATGGACAAACTGGTCATAATATATCCTGCCACCATTACGTTAGTAGGAGTTTATATCATCTTATAGCATACAATTATTTTGACTTCTAGTTTTCTGGAAATGTGATGCCGTCTTTCTGAGCAGTAGGTATTCTTAACAAAAAAAAAAAAATAATAAAAACGTTTTCCTTTTAAAATGCACACAGAGTTTTCATTGGTGACGATACAATGTCTGGCACGTAGGCATCACGGAAAAATAACTGCTCACTAAAAAATAATAATAAAATACACGCTATGGGATTAGAACCAATGAACATAGTTTGTCCGTTATCCGACGGCAGCGGTGCCACGTACTACACTAGACGGCATAAGACATCAGTGGACTTCACTACAGATTATATACAGAATCAGACAAATATATACATACGGACGACACGACTACTTGAAAATATACGTACTCACTTTGAAAACAAATATACAGAATGTTGCAAAATTGCATGTAAATACTTCGGGGAAACATTCCTCACATCTGGAGGTAGAAAAAAACATTATATGAACATATGCCCGTAAACGCTTCGTTTCTTTACTACAGCTGGTAATGCATAACGTAATGTATGGCCCGCGGGCTGGATCATGTTGTAGTAGAACGCCATCGCAGCGTTTCTTTAAATGGCACATTACACCTTAGAACGTTGCGAACTGCACATAAATTAGTTACACATGCGTGAAAGCGTGTCGTTGGCACATTGCAGACTACAGGAAATGTTCAAAATGCCCTCCATCAGCACGTAAACATGCACCAACCCGCCGTTGCATAGACTCCTGGATGCGTTGATGAATCCTTGGAGGATTCCTGATTGTTTCGCAGTCCGCCACAATACGGTTGCGAAGGATGTCCACATCGTCCACTGGGGTTGCAAACACAAGTGCCTTTAAATGTCCCCACAAATAAAAGCCTAATGGATTATAATCAGTGCTCCTCGGGGGCTAGTATGGGGTTGACAATTACAGCTACAATGGCATTCCACAGTAACATGATCCAGCCCGTGGGCTATACATACACTGTAAGTGAAGTGAGTGAAGAGATTTGGGTTTTTCTTAACAGCGAGGTCTTGAGAGCTGATGAGGGTTACTGAGGTAAGAATGGAGCAGCTCCGGGATGAAAGGGCGGGGGAAACGGGAGATCCCTGATAAAACCCGCCAACCAGCGGCACCATCCGGATCGATTCCCACATGCGAAAATTCGGGAGTGACCCGGCCGGGGATTGAACCCGGTTCACATTGGTGAGCACGCTAACCGCTCAGCCACCGCGGCACTGATATACGCTGTACGTTATGTATCGCTTGCTGTAGTAAAGAAACGAAGCGTTTACGGACATTCGTTCATATCATATTTTTTCTTCCTACAGATGTGAGGAATGTTTGCCCGAAGTATTAACATGCAGTTTTGTAACGTCTTGTACATTCTTCCTCTGTAACCTTGAACTAATTTGTAAATCGTGAATACTGTTCCAATGTACAGAAGGGACTATTTCTAAGCTTCATTGTTTAATCGCAATAGTTTTAGTTCACGAGGTTATAGAGACTCATGAAGAATATCGGACATTTTCTCTTGCTGCTTCAGACGCAAAAGATTTGGGCGGTATCTGCTCCCCGCGTTAAGTTTGCGACTGCTTTTTATAGTCGACGCATATTTTACGTTTGCAAACTGAACGGTCGTATTAAGAAATGAAGCAAAACTGCGTTGATGGTCTGTTTGCGATCGCTAATCCTCTTTGTGTTTGCTTGCGTCGCGGTATAATAGGCCCATTGGCCAGACGATATTCGGTTCAGACGCGTTGATGTTCAGGGGAAGGGGAGGATGGGGGCTGAGGTCTGATGACGTGCTTCCCAAGGTATTTGACTATAGGCTGTTCACGGTAAAGTAAGCACTTTTGAAATAAAACTTTGAAAAATGCCATTGCCCCCCCCCCGGGTATATTTTAACGGGCACACTGACTGTCATGCGCCCAGTAAATTTGGCAAAGACAAAAAAATAGTAGTTCTATGCTTTATCATTGAATGAAACGTGTTTGGTAAAAATTTTGTTATTACTAAAAATATTTACTTTATTCTCTGTTAATTTAATGCACATACGTGTAAAAATAATCAAGTTTGTCAAATATTTATATTTATAATAATTTCACAGTTTCACTTGACCGACGCATGATGAGGTCCATGGCAACGTTAATTTTACGTATGGTAGAAGAATACACAACGTGCATACAAGTAGATCGTAAACAGGGCTTTCAAAATTGCTCAATTTAGCGTGAACGGCCTTTATCACCTTGGCGAGTGCAGTGGGTTGCGTGAGCAGTATGTCAGCGAGTTCCACATGTATAATGCATTTTTCAATATTTCCCATTCAAAATCATAGATNCAATACAGTTCATTGGGATCTTCGGGAAATATGCAGTCAGTGTTCATAATGAATATAAAAAAAAAGAGAAGACATTTTAAATAATTATCTATATAATTAAATAAATCATTAAATACTCGCCATCTTCCAATATTTTTTTTTTAATGATGCGTTAGAATTAAGATTTTTAGATACATTAAAATAAATGAGCTCAAGTGTAGATAAATTATCAAAATCTTGGAAAAAATTACAAAACATTAAAATATTTTGAATAAACAGTTAGATGTAATAATTAAAAAAGGGAATTATCCCTATAGACATATGGAATGAAAAAAGAAAACTAATAAAATATTTTTTATTAAAAAAACAATATTTTTGAAATTAAAGTCATGCAAGAAAGGCTAGGAAAAATTAATATAAAAAACTTAGACGAATATATGAAATTATATACTAAATGAAATCTTTCAATTCTATGTATTATATTAAAAAATGTTAGAGATTTTTATAAAAAACTATAAATCAGGTCTTTGATGGACATTTACAGCTCCAAGTTTATCCTGGGATTCATCGTTAAAACATAAAAATTGGAATTATATTTAATAAATGATTTCGATATAATTTTATTTCTAGAAAAGTGGCTGAAGGAGGCATTCCACAGTGTCGTAAAATAATAATTATAATAAATGTAAAACTTCTAAGTATTTTATATATTTAGATTAAATAATTTTTATTGTTGGTCTATGTCAGAATATTTACCATTAAAGTGGATTTAAATAATTTAATTTAGAAGCAGTAGAAAATTATATTAGAAATCTATTGAACGAATCAGAAAATGACTATACATAACGATTTTCTAATAAAATAAAGAAAATTTTTTACAATACATAACTTTAAAATTGTGTTTAGAAAATGGTACGGCATTAAAATATTCTCATATTCTTTTAAAATTTAGAAATTTAATTGATTTTTAAATACATTGATCTTAATATACAAATTAAAACACAGTAATAAATCATTTAGAAACACAGTTTTTACAAATTAATAAATAATAATTTCTATGGAAAAACAATGAAAATATAAGCCAAAGTGACTACATAGAACAAAATAATAATCCTAAAATTAAAATTTTTTTATGTAAACATAATTTTAATAATGCTAATATTTATAGTAAATATATAGTAATTGTTTGTAGGAATAACACCTGATTAAATTTCCATTTTCATACCGTAGTTCTAAACGATATAATTAAAATATTATTTAATAATTTTATAACATAAAGAATAAGAAGGTTCATAAACAATTGAATCTTTAAATCCATACATCATTGGTTCAAAATTAGCTATACATTAGTTTCTAAATTATTTATTGCATAACATTCTATAAACAATGTAAAATATAAGTAACAAATGTTTTTCACATTTATAAAATCATTTCATTATAATAATAAAAACATATCCTGTTATTTATATTTTTCGATAGTATTAAAAATATATTTTATTAGATGAAGATATTTTGGTTGATTTAAACTTTTTGAAACAACATATAATTTATTACAATTTTACTAACAAGTTTTATAAAAAGCAACTATTTAATTAGTTTTTTCACAGTTACTTAAAAAATTTGTTATTCCATTAATATTATCTAATACAAATCACAATTTTTTCATTTTAAAATATTTCTTCATTGATTAAAACCCTACTCCATAGTCTGTATTTTATTCTTTTAAAAATAAGTTTTTATATAAATGCCTTTTAATAATATATTTCTATACATAAATGCTTATTAGTAAAATATTTTTTATAACTTATTAATAATACAAAATACTTCATATTAACAAATAATTGTAAATTACTGCATATAAACGCTTATCATTAAATTTTATACATCAGACACTAATAATAGATTTTACAAATGATTAATAAAACATGTTTCAGTTAACTGGAACAAATTCTATTGAAAAAAGTTCATTATGTTATTTATTACAATGAACATTCAATTGATTTAATCAGATTTCATATATCATATTTAACACCAAAGACAAGAAAAATTTTATTGCAGCCTTTAATAAATATAATCAATAATTTTCTATTGAAAATATCTAATCTGATTTTGAGGCATTACAAAACTCTAAATTTATATCAAGTAATTTAACAAAAATTAATATTGAAAGTAAATATAATAATCAACTAGATGATCGGTTGTCTAATAGTTTAGGATTTATAAGAAATAAAATTTTATGTAATAAAGTTTTATGTACCACAGATTGTCCTTCAAAAATACCACATAATTTTAATTGTTTAAAAAATATAAATGTTGATGATATTTTCGCTCATGTTGTGTTGATTAAATATGATGAAATTATTCATTTAGAAACTAATATTACAGCAGTTTTTAAACAAAAAATGTATGTTTTTAAGGATTTGATTCTTTATAAACCTTTATTTCATTATTTGAAAAAAATTAAAAATTAAATGTTAAAAATATTGTTAAGAACTAAAGGATGAAAATTGAAATTTGATAGCTTTAATGGCGCTGATAAAAAATGTTTTAGAAATAAATAAGTTTAATGATATATTTTATACTTTTATTACATTATGTTTTAAAACCTTTGATTTTTTTTTTGCAATACATACATATAGTACTTAATCAAATTTATTTTATAAACTTATTCTTTTACCATTTTCATAACTTAAAATTACAGCTGAATTTAAAAACCTTATGTTTATAAGATTTTATTGAATTCATATGTCCAAATATTTTTGTTTGTTCGTAAAAACCATTTCTATATCCTTCATATGATATTTTGTTTTTAACAACATATGTAACTGTTTTAATTTTTTAAATTTCTTTGTTATAAATTTATAAGCATACATTTATAATCCCAAACAAATTAACCTAGTCTAGTTTTTCGATTACTTTCATCTCTAATTTCCCTATTACTTTTTTTATTTATTTGATGTGTATTATGTATTATCTTCTCGATAATAATTAGTATAAAATTTATTTATTATTTCTATCACATCAAAATAAAAATCATCAGTTTTTATATCATATATTAAAGAACAATTATTGCAATGGTTGAATTTCAAATTTTCTTTATATTTTAGTTTTATTATTTTATTAATGAAGAATAGACTCTTTAGAAATGTATGAAATTGGTATATCTATATATATTAGTTTATCAAGTTTCAATTAAATTTTGTTCACACGAACAACTATATAAATATTAGCTTTATTAATTTTATGTATAAATGCTGCTATTTTTTTAGAATTATTTATTAATTACCTTTTCCGTTTTTTATATTTTACATAGTTTTTTCATAAACATATTTATTTATTAATTTATAATAAAGGTTTTTCAAAATAAAATACTGCTTTGTTCTCATCTGTGTATTAAGATCAATATATTTTTAAGGCCAATAAAATTATCTAAATTTTAAAATTTTATGAAAATTTTTTGTACTCGTTTATTTTCTAAACATAATTTTGAAGTTATGTTGTGTAAACATATATTTCTCTATTTTATAAATTTGATTTGTTTTTAGTTTTGGAGCTAATAGAAAATCATAATGGTTATTATATAAATTTTTAGGTATGGTATTCCAAATCGACTTGTAAAAATATAGTCATCTTCTGGTATGTTCGTTAGATATATAATATAATTTTGTACTGTTTTTAAATAAATTTTTCTATCTCATTCAAATTTGACATAGTCAAACCATATAAATTATTATCAAAATTCATCAAATAGTTCAGTTGATTTTTATCACAATTTTTTAGACAATTATTATTTGCCATAATGTATATTTTACAACACTGGGAAATGTCTCTTGCAATATCTTTTTCTAAAAATATAATTATATAATTATAATTTATGAAATATAATTAAATTTTAGTAATTTTTAACATTGATTCTAAAAATAAAATTGGATCTAACTTTATGTGTTAAAACAAACATCTCCAAAATGTTTCAAATATATCAGCTAAAAAAACATTCCTTCTATTATATATTTTCGTATATTTTTCTAAATTCTTAATATTAAAATTTTTTCAATCGTTTCTGGCATGATTTTAGTATTCATCAGAAATAAAAGTCTCATTGAAATTTTATTAAAATTTATTATTTGATGACAATTCAGTTTATTTAAATTTTTCTTCTGAATCCCCGCATACTTATGGATGAATAATTCATTTAATTATTAAATCTCACAGTTCATTTCCAAAATATTTTGATGTTTATATGAATGGTTCTTTTATGATTTTCAGATAATTCATCTGTACTCGAACTAATAAATTTAAATTAATCTTATATTAAATTAATAGTGCCTGACATTTGGTGAACAACTAGGGGCTCACATGTAAGTTTTATTTAAAATGGTGTCACATATTTACATTTTATGACAAATCTTTGAAATATATTGATTACTAGTTTAAGCATATGCCTCAATGATTCAAAACAACTATATTATTTTGAGATTATGTGATAAATATACAAGGACATTGTATTGCTGCCGGTATGTTTTCAGTGAGTCTGTTATTACAGCTAAAATTACATATAATGCCAAAACAATAAAGTAATATAAATACTACTTTTGTAGAAATTTAATTATGTGCAAAGTTGATAAATGTTATCACACAACAAAACGTTGAGAGAAAAAGGTTTTAACACAAAATTTAAATAATACATGTATTTTATGTGAAGTAACCAGTTCAGAATTAGAAGGAAACCAGTTGTAGAATGCTTATGAATAAATTATGAAAATAATAATCATCAAAACTAAACAAAAGAAAAAATTAAACTACATAAACATGGGGTCTCATGTCGGAAGACATGGTAATAACAGTTAGGACATTGAACCAAATATACTGAAATGATGCATTTAGAACGTAAGATATGCTGTTTAAGATAAGTGAACTAACTTGGATATTAAGACTTAAATACTGAGAAAATAAGCTTTAAAATATCTTACACATTATTTACAAATACTTCAAAGAGATGAGGGTCACCAGCCTCTTTTATGCCAGAAATTTTGCTATTACACAAAATACGAGTTGCATGTATCATATAGCTGTTATTAGTAATTTTTTTCTAGAGTTATGGACCAAGAGAAGGTCAGCCAGTTGAAGTCCCGAGAGGTTGAGTTTGGGATGTCGTTTAACAAATACCACAGACTCCATAAAGTAAGTTATTATCATTACTGTTATTTAAGTTTAGTTAGAAAACATGAGAAAACTAAGAGTAATAATGTGATGGTAGCTCGTTGTATTAAAATCTGAAACTTTTGGCTAATGTTTGACGAATTTGAGAAATGTCTGAGGAATAGCTGAAGGATTTTCGACGACTTTGAGGAATGTTTGAGTAATGTCTGAGAAAATGATGTGGAGCTTAATGCATCGCACTAGTATCGCTGGGTTTTTATCTTGGCAAGTTTGAAGGGCCTTAATAGTTTGTGGATGATGGTGAACTATACGTTTAGGGTGCTGTGGGTCATGCTTGAAACAGGATGGTCACTACTGTGTTGAGTTCGTTAAATTATTGCCATTATTACTTTTACAAATCCGCACAGCACAATAACATGGGTACCAGCAGCACGCCCTTATAATGCTCCCAGCTTTGTTGTCCGTGTGATCTTACATTGTAATCATTGCAAAATTCCAATAATCTGTCAACATGAAATGCACAGTTTAATCTCGAGACTTAACTGTTTTTGTCCCTGAATGTTAAGGCACTCTCGTGTGCGCTGTGTATAAATATATAAAACAAGAAATGCATAGTAAAACTGTGAATACACAACTAATGTCGAGTCCCAAGGAAAATTAGCCCAGAAATTATACCAAAGATCACATGACAGGCTTTTCATTTAAACGCTTCTCTTATTTAAAGAAAATTAATTGAATGAAAAAATAATTTGGACATACGCCATTGCACCGCCATTAATAAGAACACATGTGCGCAATGTCGTTTGATAATAAAGACTGTTTACTGTAAAGTAAGCACTTTGGAAATTAATCATAGAAAAAAAATCACTTCTCTTAACTTCATGTATAATAGAGCCCACACTGGCAGGCTGTTAGTTAAATAAGCAGTAAATTAACAACATAGTTCTAAGATCTGACGTTGGACTGAGAGTGTAATGTGTAAATTGATGGTTACTGAAGTCTAAGTTTTGTTTTATCCACGTTAGAGCAGGAATACTTATATTATTTACAAATCTACTTCCCTAAAAATTACTTGGTTTCCACTTGCACGGCGCATGAGTAAAGTGAGAACACCCGTGGCAATGTTAAACTTACGTACAGCGGATGGATACAAAATGAGAGAGAAGTGAGATCCCTACGCAGGATATTCACGTGCCCAATGAACCGTAAACAGCCTACAGTACTTCACTCACAGGACGAGGACACGTTGTTGTGGCTGTGCTGTATGACAGATGTGTGCAAGGTGCAGGCTATGGCGTAGAGTGATCTCACTGGCTGCGCAGAACCAGCCTCTGGGCCCCAACATTGAACTGCTTTTCTGCCAACACGATTATCATAAATGTCGTGGATGGGATTTGAGGCTAGAACACCGTTTAGTAAACAAGTGCTTTGAGGTGTTTGTAAACTTCCTCTAAACAATTTGTAATGCGGTGTGATTAAATTGAAATTGGTAAAGGCTGTTCACGATAAATTGAGCACTTTTGGAAACCCTGCTAACGAACTTCTTGCATGCACATTGTGTGTTCTTCCACCGTACATAGAATTAACGTTGCCAAGGACCTGATCACTTTATTCATACGTCGGTCAAGTGAAACTGAAATGATTATAAGTGCATATATCTTACAAATTTGTTAATTCTTACACTTATATTCATACAAAAAATTAACGAAAAGAAATCATTCCAGCATCCACGAATTTTTTCCTAACACTATTAATTTAAAATTAAAATATGAAACTACTTCCCCCCCCCCTTCCCCGCCGTTACAACCTTACTGGGAGCTAGCCAGTCAGCGTGCCCGTTAAAATGCATTTTTTTAAACGTTGATTTCAAAATTGCTCAAATAACAGTGTACTGCCATTAAAAGTATTTTAATCACGAGAAAGTGCTTGTCTTTTGAAAATCAAGGTATAAACAAACATATTGATGACTGTTGACCGCGTGACTTTCACGGCTGTGTTGTTTTGGGGTAGGTCAATGTTGGGTACATGCCCAGAAGAATCTGTCTACCCCGTCTTTAGTGGAGGCCGCGATGGTTGAGCAGTTTAGACTGCCCGTCTCCCACAAAGGCAAACCGGGTTCAATCCCCGGCCGGGCATTTCCGGACTTTCGCAAGTATTGATCGTGCCGGACGATGCCGCTGGTCGGCGTGTTTTCTCGGAGATCTCCCGTTTCCCCTTGCATTCCGGCGCTGCTCCATGCTCACCTCGTTTCACCCTCATCGGCCCTCAAGAACTCGTTGTTGCGAGCCACCCTGAGTGCATGGCCTGTGTGTACGCAGATCCACTCGTACCTCGACGAGCTGGCTGCCGAGTACCCGGGCCTGGTGACTGTGGAGTCGATAGGACGGAGCTACGAGGGTCGCGACCTCAAGATGATCAAGATCTCCGGCGGCGGCGGGGGTAGCAAGCCGGTGGTGCTGGTGGAGGCGGGCATGCACGCGCGCGAGTGGATCGCCCCCGCCATGGCTCTTTACGTGGTGCAGCAGCTGGTAGAGAACCCCGCCAACCGCGACCTGCTGCAGGGCGTCGACTGGCACGTCGTGCCCGTCCTCAACGCCGACGGCTACGAGTTTAGCCACACCTCAGTGAGTCGAGCACATACTTACTACCTGTGGGCCACACACAGCGTCTGCACATCCACCTGCTTACACTCGGCCTCACATGCCATGCTGGGGCCGCGGGGATGTACTAGCCTCCCGCCTAGGGCAACCGGGTTTAATATCTGGCGGGGTCACTCCCGGATTTTCGCATGTGGGAATCGTGCTGGACGATACCGCTGGTCGGCGGGTTTTCTCGGGGATATAACATTTCCCCCGCTCTTGCATTCTGGCGCTGCTCCATACTCACCTCCCTTCACCCCTAATCGGCTCTCAATACCTCGATGTTTAGAGTCTGTCTCATCTCTCCACTATACTCCATCCACTATGTTTAATTACTGGACTCCACACTCTAAAAACACTTTAAACTGCTCCAAATCTGCGAATTTGACAGCAAATCTGTCGAAACTGCTTAAATAAAATAATTCTATGTATTGAAATCACTGATTAAAATTTAGATATTTAAGTAGTTTTTATACTCTTATTTTAAAACTACTGTGGCCTTCGTTTAATTAAAAACTGCTATAAAAGAGAAATACAGTATTCATACATATATGCGTATGGTTAGAAAAGGCCAACAGTAATTAACGAATAATAAACACAATCTAATTATAAGTTGTATATGATTCAGAGGAGAGCAAGTTAAATAATTCCACAAGTATTAAGGGAATAAACTCCTGATATATTTTAAATAAAAATTGTATACATTATATCTTTAGCTGGCATAAAAAATTAATGACGTCATGAAAACTTGTATGATAACAGGGGGCCCCTTACAATATATATTTATCGTTTGAATATGCGTATTTAAATGCCATGACATTAATATTTTAGTAAACACAATACATTTTTAAGGTAGGAAAAAAATTTGTTTTAATGACGAAACAAACTTTTCATTTTAAAAGTTGAAAGTTCATTAAAAAAATTGGAAGTTCATTTTAAAAGTTGAAAGTTTACAAACTGTGGGCTCAATCAAAGTGAAGATGATGCGGAGATGTCCGGTGGAGACTAGAAAACAGAAACCGCCATCGCCGTTCCTCGGTGAACGTGATGGGCGTCACTAGTACCCCACCACAGCTACAAGGTTGGACTGCGAAGCTGTAGTCTTCCCATACTACGACTCGGTACAGAGGTACCGGGAACTGCTACTCAGCTAACGGCGGAACAGTGAGCGGTGGAACTGCGATTCTGCTATTCTGCGAAAGGTGAAACTGCGACCTCTGGAAAGGTCGGGCACGAATTAATAAGAATAATAAAAAAAAAACAATTACCGCAAAACTACGTTAGGAAAATAGTAGAGAAACACTTACGCATTACGGAGGTAGAAAACTACACTAAAGTAGGATAGAAGCACTAAACTACGTTGGTTGCTCAGCTAATATACACGATGAGAAGTAAATATGAATGTCACGGAACAATATTCTGCACGTTGTGACGAAATATGTTCTCAGTTAGCCGGTAGGATGAAGAATGCAAGGTAAATACGCAGTGAGTGTTCGATAAAGTACGCGGCTAAGCTTCGGGTGCTTGCCGCTAGATGGCATAAGGTTACCCACAACGGCAGTTTTCGAGCCTTTCGCGCTTGGTAACAACGTAAAAATGAGATGATACAAGGCGAAAGTTTACATATTAGGAAAATTATTAAATAAAAAAAAAATAATGTTTTACTAATATACCTATCTGTATAAAGTCATTGTGCCATAGGAAAACATTAATTCTTAACTTTATTCTAGTAATTATAACTTAATTAGTACAGCAACATTTTAAAATTGTCAGCAGATTGTTATTTTTTAACAGCTACCAGATAACGTGCTTATAAAATTTAGTGACTATATTTGAAGGTAACTGTATAATGTAAATTCACAATAGTAGGAAATATTTATTTGTGTCATTTAAAAGGAAGTTGTTGTACATAAATGGAAAATTATACATGATGCATGAGACCAAGCCATATGCGGTTGTTCCACTGCCTCGTGTTCCGTGAGCAAGACGTCATATCCAACGTCACAATTGCGATGTCTGTCAAACTGCGGGCTGTGGAAACACCTTGCTCGGTGTCTCACACGTTTCCGCGGCGATACATCTTGAGGCGACCCTCCTCGCCCGTGTGGGCGGAGATGAAAGAGACCGACCCAGAAACCGATGTTCGTAGTGGGGACGGACGGACCGTGGAGACAGCTGCCCGCGCAGGGCAAGGGAGTGTGTTGTTCCCAAGAGAGCCTCAGTATCTCCGCAGGAGTACTTCGGACAACGAGGACGCTCCTCCACCACGACCCTGAGCAGGCTTTCTCGAGCAAGCGCGCCGTGTGTGTTTTGACGTGTAGAGTAATATACGAACTGACTTTACAACCAAACAAATCTCTGATAAATGTTAAATTGTTGACGGTTCTACCTCACGAAGGCATAAATAGCTAGACCTGGTTTGGAAAAGCAATAGATTTTCCATGATTTTTTTCTCACTGTTTCAAACGTGCCTATATTGAAGTGTAACGAAATGATTGCAGAGAAGACTCTGGAGGAAAACGCGATCTGCAATCCGAGGTTCAGTTTGCAGAGGAGTCGACGGCAACAGAAACTTCAACTTCTACTGGAAAGGTGAGTTCTGAGTCAACGTTTACTTAAATTAGTACTTCAGCTACGATGGCAAATCAATAAATAAGCTACACTTCCACGTTATGGCCATGTATGAAACCACCTATAGGCAATATCGCTCTAACTTGAATCGCTGAAGTGGGAGGTATGGCAACATCCTCCATACAGTCCAGACTTAGCGCCATGCGATTTTCATGTTTTCGGTAAGACGAAAAAGGATCTCGGTGGACGACGATTCCGAAACGATGAGGAGGTGAAAGCAGCTGTCTCCGGGTGGTTACATAGCACTGGAGGAGATGTCTACGCATCCGGAATCGAAAAGTTGGTTGACCGTTCCGAGAAATGTCTACAGTCTCTTGGGGACTATGTGGAAAAGTGAACTTACATTGTATGTTGTCATAGCCGTGTTGCCTATGTATAGGTGGTTTCATACATGGCCATAACGTGGAAGTGTAACTCATTTATTGATTTCCCCTCGTAGTAATTTGAGGGTCAAAAATGGACACATAAACATAAAATAATCCACGTACTCTTTAAAAAATGGAATGTTTTTTCTTTGTCAGTACTAAATGCGTAAAATTCGTAATTGCGTATCAGCGAAGTCAGCAAGTACCCATATGTTGGAAACATACACGAAATTTTTGAAATTGTACCTCAGCTGACTGCTAGAATAATATGAGTCGTTTTATGTACCCGTAGCGAACCACGTACTGAGTTTCTGAGATATTGTGGTGTTCAGTGCAGGATGAAAAACATCTACAAATATGTTATTAAGAACTTCTAGACGCGACCAAAATTTCTAATGAAAAATAGAATATTGTTACATATTCAGTTTTATTTAGCTGATAAAATTGAGAATAAAAAATATTTCACTAGATATGGATTTAATACGAAGGTACAAGCAACAAAATTTTGTTGAAAAAACACGATCATGGACAGGACAGTTTTAAGGAATGTTACATAACGAATTTTTTACTAATAAAATCAGAGGAAATAAATGCGCGTATACTAATGCACCAAAACATTAGAGTAAAGGAGAGGACCTATTTTAAAGGAGAAATATTACAAAGGAAACAATTGATTGTATTCCAGTAAAATGTAAAGAGGTTGCACATGCCAGGATTACCAGATATACAGTTATGAATCTCGACATGCGGTTATGTCATGGCCCGTAGAAGCCTGTGGCAGAGGGGTGCGTAAAGAAGCTTTTTTANTAACACGCAGTTACTTAAGCTGAGAGTGGAATGGAAATGTTTGGGCGGCTCTTGACGAGATCTTGAGAGCCGATGAGGGTGAAGCGACGTGAGTATGGAGCAGCACCGGAATGCAAGGGTGGGGGAAACGGGAGATCTGCAAGAAAACCCGCCGACCAGCGGCATCGTCCGGCATGATTCCAACATACGAAAATCCGGATAACCCCGCCGGGATTCGAACCCGGTTCGCCTTGGTGGAAGGTGAGTAGTGTAGCCACCAGAACACCGCGGCCCCGCTGTGATGCCAAGGTAAACTGTCACGAATGTAAATTTGTGTGTTTGATCTCGATACACACAACTATATTTCTAGATATGGGTTGGGTGGGTTGGTTCAACATCGTTCCCGCTGCACCACTATGAGAGTCGTACACAACTGGTAATAATTAACTTTGCTGAGGACTTATGACTCCAGTGCCTGTGTTGACTATTAAGTCATGTTAAACCCACGCATATATCTACAGTAGCGCTGGGGCAGTTAACAATTGTGAATGAAGTGGGTGATGGTGGGGG
>NQII01001751.1:90671-168359 GCA_002778355.1 Clitarchus hookeri | reverse complement strand
TTTTCCTACAAAATCACTTGTTTTACCCCAAAAATCACATTAGACATCAATTATTTTACCCAATATTTCCAGAATTTCCCTCAAAATTTCGTTCTTTTTCCTTGAAAATTTTTTCTTTGTCCTAAAAATTTGTGAAAAATATGCCTGCTTCTCAATGTAGCTGACTGATTCCTCAACGTGGCTGAATGTGTTAAAACATCAGCCACAATGAGGAATCTAAGAAGCAGATAAAATAAAATAATTTTAAAATAATTTTTAAATTTAAATATATTTGTATACTTGAAAAATTATAAGGCAAATATAATAAGCGAACTCTTAGGGCCAGGCTCGTGAAATTCAGTTTTCAAGTATCATTTATAGCTCCAGGAATGCATGTTTAAGCTCTTTATAACCATAGTGATTAGCATAAATATTTGCTTCATAGTGATGTTTTTAAAGAAAACAGTTTATAACAGACTGGTTACGATAGAGGGTTAATATGAAAATAAATATTAAATTCTTGTGTTTAAAATTTATTAAAATATATTAATAAAAANGTTACGATAGAGGGTTAATATGAAAATAAATATTAAATTCTTGTGTTTAAAATTTATTAAAATATATTAATAAAAAACCACAAAAATTTCTCAATTCCTTCGTTTGCTATATAGAATTCAGCCGAAATTAATCGAATCGAATAGGACANAAAAACCACAAAAATTTCTCAATTCCTTCGTTTGCTATATAGAATTCAGCCGAAATTAATCGAATCGAATAGGACATAATAATTAAAATCCTACCATAGCTCTCCTACACATGTTGACACAAATTTTATTTAAAATATACTCTCAAAATCGATTGTATACCCTACTAAAGCTGAACGGACTGTATAAGTAATTAAAAACACATTAATATATATTATTAATTTATTTACTAATTACATACATTATATCTTTCTAATTATTTTGTTCATTCGATATTTTCAATGGGTGAGAGATACCCGCGTTTTTGAAGCTTAATCAAATATCTGAGTCTATCAACAAGTTCACTTGGGTCTTCGGGAGATACGTAGTCAGGATTCTCAGCATCCTCCGCCTTCTTCATGTCGCTCGTTGCAGCGAATGAACGATCGTTCTTGACGCCTTCGGCCTTCTTCACACCACTTGTCGAAGGAAACTCGCCGGTGAAATGTGTGGGAACGTCGAGGGAATCATCATCCTTCTTATCAGATACTTCAACAACAATGTCTTCAAAGTCATTATCATCAATGCTGTCTTCATGATCGTCTTCGCCTCCTGTTTCATCCTCAATATCAAGTTTAGTTTTATTTGTAGGAGTCTCATGGTCATCATCAGTATTTAGAGCCGATGGCCGTTTATTTTGAAGTTCGTCTGTGGAATCAGTACCCACCGATGAAGCATGGGGTATTGGTGACATCACTTGCTAGCTTCCAGTAGACGAACCCTTGCAGATCTCGATGTGTCCCTTCAATGTATCGCCTTACATAAACTGCATGCGGTCATTGTAGTAATGCTTCATCGTGCGAGTTCCCTCGTCGTCTGCGAACATTTTATGTAGTGCATTAACAGGAGGTAACGAAGTCGTCACGTGCTGTTTCTCAGTGGGCGAAAAAAACACTACGTTTATCAGCCTTGATGTGNAACAGGAGGTAACGAAGTCGTCACGTGCTGTTTCTCAGTGGGCGAAAAAAACACTACGTTTATCAGCCTTGATGTGCTTATTACGTTATCACTTTGAGTGAACTGTCTGGAACATTTAAAGCAGCTTAGAAAAGCATGAAATGGGTTTTTCAAACATCCACTCTTCTCATATCACTGTGCGTTGCAACTTTAAGTGAAGGGCTTGACACAGTAACAGCATTGTTTTCCATGTGATTTTTGGGCAGTTGTTGAAGGTTACGTTGGCTAACGTAATCGATATGTCATCACGATCGTATGCGTCTTGAAAATACGTGTCCGGTGATATATAAAACTCAATACTTACGCCTAAATTTTTTTTTTACATATATACATATATTTAAATTTAAATATTTAAATATATTTGAATTTAAATATAATTTTAAATATATTTTATTGGCTTCTCAGATTCCTAATTGTGGCTGACGTTTCAACACATTCAGCCACATTGAGGAATCAGTCAGCCACTCTGAGAAGCAAGCACTTTTTTCACAAATTTTTGGAACAAAGGAGAAATTTGGAGAGGAAAAAAACAAAATTTGAGGGAAGAAAACGAAATTTTGAGGGATATTCTACGAATATTGGGTAAAATAATTGATTTCTGATGTGATTTTTGGGGTAAAACAAGTGATTTTGTAAGAAAATATGGCGGAGACCAATATGGTGGACGGCGCCACGGCGTCTCCACCTTCAGCCCTTGTCCTGGAATCGGCTTTATCTGTTTACTCATATATTACTGTTATGGAAGTTCTCAGTTTTACAAGTATAAAATAAGAATAAAATTATTCAANAACAGGAGGTAACGAAGTCGTCACGTGCTGTTTCTCAGTGGGCGAAAAAAACACTACGTTTATCAGCCTTGATGTGTTTATTACGTTATCACTTTGAGTGAACTGTCTGGAACATTTAAAGCAGCTTAGAAAAGCATGAAATGGGTTTTTCAAACATCCACTCTTCTCATATCACTGTGCGTTGCAACTTTAAGTGAAGGANACTGTCTGGAACATTTAAAGCAGCTTAGAAAAGCATGAAATGGGTTTTTCAAACATCCACTCTTCTCATATCACTGTGCGTTGCAACTTTAAGTGAAGGACTTGACACAGTAACAGCATTGTTTTCCATGTGATTTTTGGGCAGTTGTTGAAGGTTACGTTGGCTAACGTAATCGATATGTCATCACGATCGTATGCGTCTTGAAAATACGTGTCCGGTGATATATAAAACTCAATACTTACGCCTAAAATTTTTTTTTACATATATACATATATTTAAATTTAAATATAATTTTAAATATATTTTATTGGCTTCTCAGATTCCTAATTGTGGCTGACGTTTCAACACATTCAGCCACATTGAGGAATCAGTCAGCCACTCTGAGAAGCAAGCACTTTTTTCACAAATTTTTGGAACAAAGGAGAAATTTGGAGAGGAAAAAAACAAAATTTGAGGGAAGAAAACGAAATTTTGAGGGATATTCTACGAATATTGGGTAAAATAATTGATTTCTGATGTGATTTTTGGGGTAAAACAAGTGATTTTGTAAGAAAATATGGCGGAGACCAAGATGGCGGACGGCGCCACGGCGTCTCCACCTTCAGCCCTTGTCCTGGAATCGGCTATATCTGTTTACTCATATATTACTGTTATGGAAGTTCTCAGTTTTACAAGTATAAAATAAGAATAAAATTATTCAATTTACGATTAAGTTAAACGTTCCACTTTTAAACTTTAGGATGTGCCAATATATTTTCCGCATTCCCTACTAGAATATTTGCCAATATTTAAATCAGCGAATATTATAACATACACAGACACGAGCAATAATTATTTGAGTGGTTAGTTTCCTCAATTAATAACTGGACAGCTACAAATGGGTACTAAATAAAAGAGTTTTACAAGTTAAAGAAAGTACTATACATCCTCTATTGGAAATTATTTATTTTGTAGTTTTATTCGTTGTATTTAGAGATAACGTTGGTAATTCAAAAAAGTGTTTTCCCCGTGGAATCTAGCACAATTTATGTTAGCAATGAAACAAAATATTAATTTCAATACCAACATAGTGATTCGAGGTTCGAAAACATCCATTACATAACTTAATTTATAAAAACAATTCAGTGGAACATGGACTACTAATTAGTAAATTACTATTAAATCTTCATTGATATTTAAAACTGAAGACATATAAGTAAATATTACTTAAATTATTGCAATTCACATAATTTTCAGTGGATATTTACAGCTTTATGATATTTAAAGGCAGAAATTTAAATTCGTTTAGTTTTTTTTTCAAGTTTCCCCACGTTTATGTTAAGAAAAACAGGAAACATTCATTAACCACTCTCAAAGAAAGTTAANGTTTTTTTTCAAGTTTCCCCACGTTTATGTTAAGAAAAACAGGAAACATTCATTAACCACTCTCAAAGAAAGTTAATTTTATTTCATCTCACTGAATTTTCCAAGCGGAACAAACCAGAATTTTTTTGCAGGAACTACATTGGTTTTGAACATGTATGCTGAATAGTAATAATTATTTCGTGCAGCAGATTATGACACATCAGACTTATTTTCTTCTCAGCCCTTGGGGCCGCGGTGGTGTAGTGGTCCGACTACCCGCCTCCCACCCAGGCGAACCGAGCTCGATTCCCGGTGGGACCGCTCCCGGATTTTCTCATGTGGGAATCGTGCCGGACGATGCCGTTGATCGGTGGATTTTCTCGGGGATCTCCTGCTTCCCGCGCCCTCACACTCTGACGCTGCTCCATACCCACTTCACTCAAAACCCTCATCTGCTCTCACGACCTCGATGCTAAGAGCTGCCCAAATCTCTCCACTCCATTCTCATCCCTTGGGAAGCTGGCGTTATTGTTCGAAGGACACGCCTCAATACGTCTAAGCTGTTTCTCTCTCCCTCATTACGATCATGCTGCTTCATAGTTGGCTGTAGTGAATCGCGAGACTTTTTGAATGTTTGAGTCATAGCGATACGGGTGAGAATAAACCGCCTGCACACGGCCCCATAGCTCTTAGGAGCGACGTGCTGAATCAGCGTGCAGTTCTTCTGACGTCACACTTTTCTGAGAAAATAATATCTGTAACAGAAGGACTAAATTACACACAATGAAAGCCCACATATATAACTACGACTGTATGATTGAACNAATAATATCTGTAACAGAAGGACTAAATTACACACAATGAAAGCCCACATATATAACTACGACTGTATGATTGAACCTTTCTCCTATTCCTTTTAAGGAAATTGCGTAGGCAAGCTCTAAAAGTGGGATTTTTTATATCATTTTCGCGATTTATTACTTTTTGAATACAGTTAATATGACAAAAAGAAAACGGCACGGGTATTTCCAGGATACGTATATTTGCTAAGATACGCGTAAACACGCAAAAAACAATTGTGCAGAAAATATGTCCTGACTACTGACTCTTAAGACCCCAAAGCCATTCATCCATAATGTGAACATAAACCTTGAGCGTCACTGGAGGTCCAGCTGCAGATACCAGCTGCTGGTCGAAGATGTACACATTTCACCCTGCTAANAAACCTTGAGCGTCACTGGAGGTCCAGCTGCAGATACCAGCTGCTGGTCGAAGATGTACACATTTCACCCTGCTAACGTCCAAGTAATTTAATAAGGATTAATTTATAATTTTATTAATTTAAATATATTTTGACCTGGTTTCTGTTAACTCCAGGTTTTGAATGATGACTAATGAAATGCCAAATTATTTTTTAACGAAAAATTAATTTTTTCTGATTTTATCCTGTGGGGAGATAAGGGAATTGTGGGGCACAGACAATATATAGTTTATTGTTAAAGAAGGTGGATTGGGAGTTTGCGTGTCATAGGGATATAAGGGGCTGGAGGAGAAAGTGTCGAACATTTAAGTTCCTTAGCTCACATGAATGTTTTGCTTGTCTTACAGTCATGTGATAAAATACTTTACGGTGCGAGCTTTAAGTTTACGAATTTATGGGTCGAAATTATATTATATGTCTTAATTTTGAATTTCGACAGGACTTGTGGCTTTTTCGGTATGTTTGTGGATGCCTTAATTCTTTGCTAATGCATGTGAATAGATGGAAATATATTTTTGTGTATATATTGTAAGTGGTTGTGAAATATGTGAGTACTACGAGTACTACCTTGGTTTAATTCTCAATAGCTTTATTTATCTTTTTTTTTAAATTGTATGCAAAGAAATGTTGGACTGAAAGAAAGAGGAAAAAGGGTGGGGCGGGGATGTAACACGTACAACATTCATAAGAAGTATTTAGTTTAGGTTCGATGGCTGAAGGCTATTAATGTGTTATACAGAAAAATACAAGGCATATCCTTAATAAAAAAAAAAAAATAAAAAAACCTTTTAAATATTTTTAGACACACAGGAAGGGTGAAGTAATACTCGGCTGGATAAAATACAAAATGACTTGCGACAGTGACATCAGGGCATGTAGAAGTGGCGTAAAATTTAAAACATATGGACTAGTAATGGTATTTTAACACCACCAATCCCATAACGTTGCATTTTCGTAGATGAACTAAGTTATATGTCATAAGATTCAATTAGTTTAAGAATTTAGGTAAGTGGTTTTAAAGCTAGACTTGTTAAGACTTTGGAAATATTATTTTTATTGTAGTTGCATCGGTCTTTTATCTGTTTCACAGCACCCTTCCGTTGGAAACGTTCCCGTTGAATTACACCGTCTTTTTTAATGTTGTGTGACGTGCTTTATTTAGTATTCATACGGTTCGCAAGAACTTGCATAGGCTGTCGTGGTGGCCGGGATATACTTTACATTATCCTGTAGCCCTACATCGGATGCAAACGGACACGGGATACGGCGGGTCCATACATCACACCGCAGGTTTTCAATTTTCTTTTCTCTTAACCACGTACTTCCCTCCGTGTTCGGCGTACACGCCCGTTTCCTGCTCGCTTCCTTCTCTTTTCGGCCTCCTTTCTACTTTCCTTCTTGTGCAGACCGGTTCCTCGGAGCATTCGCCACCACACCCCGAAAACGTACAGATAGTTTATTACCAGTTTGCAAAGAGAACTAAATATTATACACATTCTGCAATTTTCAGTCATCTCTAAATTTTTTAACTCAAGTGGGGTAAGTAGTTTAATCACCTACTGGAAAGAAATCTCTTTTGCATATAATCCATTCATTGTTACTTCCTATTTTTCTGAAGCTCTACTAAAGTCCTACTTCCAGGATATTCCTCCGCTCCATGCAAACAAAGCGTAATAAAGTCTAGAAAATTACACCAAAGAGAGAGCGCACAGCATTCGTCCAAACTCACTTAGATAATACTTCCCATAAGAACTATTTATTACTAGGCATTTCCAACACACCTATATTCTCCCAGTTTTTATTCATAGTAATTATAAATAAAAAATTTTTTATAGGTAAAATATAATAAAAAGTTAAAATTAACAAAAATAAGATACTATTATGTTAACATAAGTATAAAACGCTTGTGATACAAGGCATATTTCGGAAAAAATTAAATACACCATACATGGGGCAATTTTAAAAGGTTTCATTCAAAAGCGCGAAGAAACAGCGAATAGACTACAATAATGAAAACTGCTGTTTTTTGAAAACATTATAATCAGATCTTTATTAATATGCTGAAATACAACAAACAGTAATGTCTGATTCGCGAAAAGGAAAACTTAAAATAATGGAGGAGACACATTCCCGAGTTGGGGACTTGGGTGGAAATCTGCAAAATCATAGCTGGCTGTCAACAATAGTCCAGATTATACAATTTACACAGCCTTCGTAATGATGATGGGACAGAAGAGNAATCATAGCTGGCTGTCAACAATAGTCCAGATTATACAATTTACACAGCCTTCGTAATGATGATGGGACAGAAGAGCGGCATGGAGCTTGTATAACATTTACACAGCCTTCGTAATGATGACGGGACAGAAGAGCGGCATGGAGCTTGTATAACATTTACACAGCCTTCGTAATGATGACGGGACAGAAGAGTGGCATGGAGCTTGTATACCATTTACACAGACTTCGTATTGATGACGGGACAGAAGAGCGGCATGGAGCTTGTATAACATTTACACAGCCCTTCGTAATGATGACGGGACAGAAGAGCGGCATGGAGCTTGTATAACATTTACACAGCCCTTCGTAATGATGACGGGACAGAAGAGCGGCATGGAGCTTGTATAACATTTACACAGCCCTTCGTAATGATGACGGGACAGAAGAGCGGCATGGAGCTTGTATAACATTTACACAGCCCTTCGTAATGATGACGGGACAGAAGAGCGGCATGGAGCTTGTATAACATTTACACAGCCCTTCGTAATGATGACGGGACAGAAGAGCGGCATGGAGCTTGTATAACATTTACACAGCCCTTCGTAATGATGACGGGACAGAAGAGCGGCATGGAGCTTGTATAACATTTACACAGCCCTTCGTAATGATGACGGGACAGAAGAGCGGCATGGAGCTTGTATAACATTTACACAGCCCTTCGTAATGATGACGGGACAGAAGAGCGGCATGGAGCTTGTATAACATTTACACAGCCCTTCGTAATGATGACGGGACAGAAGAGCGGCATGGAGCTTGTATAACATTTACACAGCCCTTCGTAATGATGACGGGACAGAAGAGCGGCATGGAGCTTGTATAACATTTACACAGCCCTTCGTAATGATGACGGGACAGAAGAGCGGCATGGAGCTTGTATAACATTTACACAGCCCTTCGTAATGATGACGGGACAGAAGAGCGGCATGGAGCTTGTATAACATTTACACAGCCCTTCGTAATGATGACGGGACAGAAGAGCGGCATGGAGCTTGTATAACATTTACACAGCCCTTCGTAATGATGACGGGACAGAAGAGCGGCATGGAGCTTGTATAATATTTACACAGCCCTTCGTAATTATGACGGACAGAAGAGCGGCATGGAGCTTGTATAATATTTACACAGCCTTCGTAATTATGACGGGACAGAAGAGTGGCATGGAGATTGTATAACATTTACACAGCCTTCGTAATGATGACGGGACAGAAGAGCGGCATGGAGCTTATATAACATTTACACAGCCTTCGTAATGATGACGGGACAGAAATGCGGCATGGAGCTTTTATAATATTTACACAGCCCTTCGTAATTATGACGGGACAGAAGAGCGGCATGGAGCTTGTATAACATTTACACAGCCCTTCGTAATTATGACGGGACAGAAGAGCGGCATGGAGCTTGTATAACATTTACACAGCCCTTCGTAATTATGACGGGACAGAAGAGCGGCATGGAGCTTGTATAACATTTTTCCTTTGATGTGAATTTGGCCGAATGATTAGTACACACGATATGTACGCCACATACACTTTAAGCACGAATCAGTGATACCAATCATTAAAATAACATTCGCTGTAAATCAGATGAAAAGATACTGCTGACTGGCGAATCAAGTAAATTAACTGGGAACAAATGACTTTAAGAAGCGGAATTGTCGACATGGTGGGAATCACAATTGAATAACTGAAATTCAGATACCATATTAATTAGTTATCTCGCACTGATTATTGTCGCGAAATTTTCACTGTTTTAATTGATTTTGCTCAATTCTCCCTGTTTCAAGTTTAGAGTATGGAATTATTTTTAATTGCAAGTCATATGTGTGACAAATATATCGAGGCTTTAGTTTACCTAAGATCATGTGCGTTTTAATCATTTAATCCTAGAGTCATTGTGTCTCGCAAGTTGGTTGAAGGTCATCCTAACATGGTGTCAGCCTGATACCACGATATCATCTCGGTTGGGTTCGTTCTTCACAGGTGGGTAGGCCGGCACTAGAGTAAAGTCTGCTTCATCTCTAATACAATGTACCCCGGTGCTGCCTAACCAGTTCTTATTCCCATTAGAAAAGGGTCTCTTGAACGTAATTATGGCTAATGGCTGTCTAACAGCTATCTTATTTCTAGACAGCGAGAATATTTTGTGCTTTTATCATTTATTGAAAATAACTTGATACAGATACTGAATGATTACTAAACAACATTCGTACAAATTAAAAAATAATATTTACAAAATATACGGTTAAGAGTGCTTATTGAAGTTACAGGATGGATTGTTGCAATGTATTTGAAATCTGAAACTCGGTTCACGTGCGGCAAGGGATTGTTATCTAGCTATTTAGACTTTAAATTATATTGTGCTCTTGCCTAATGTATTAATTTTGTTCAGTTTACAGATTTGTACAAAATTACAGAAATTTAAAATTCGTAACGTCAGTTTCATTCGTTTTTGAAAAAATCATTGCCTTCCATTGTTATACGTATTGCAGATTATTATTCATATCATTATTTCGTTTGTTATGCATTGCTGTTGTTAAATGTAGCAGACGGTCATAACAATGTGACTTAACCACATACACATATATAAAATAACCCTCCATACATAGCCTCTATGTTTTTAAATGAGTTGCAATTACTAATCGGAAAAAAAAAAATCGGAAATATTTTCAACACTGACACTATTAACATGACAGATATCAGAACTGAGAAACCAAAAAGCGTATGAAAACACACAATACATTAATCCAAAACAACGCTACCATTGTGAAGCTTTAGGATATATCTTAAACAATTGGCAATTACTTAGTGCAAGCGTTTTAAGTTAAATAAATCCGTTCTTCGTCTTCAAATATTTACGAAGCTTATTGTGCATGTTAAAGTAATACATACGTTAGCGGATCTATCGAGAGAGTAAAAAACCTTCCAGGAAATTAATAATTCATATACTATATTCTGCAGAAGAAGTGGTAGGCCCACTAGTCCTTTTGTACGAAGATTAAAGAAATCTCACATCGTGAGATAAATATATTTTCTTATTACACTCGTATACATTTAAAAACTATGTGTATTGTTGGCATGTGATTGGTTACCAAGGATTTTCTGCTTGCCTCTGTGTAAAGATGTTTGGTTGCATGTGCAGTGGCTGGATCCAGTTCAGACCCATGCTCTGAAATTTATGCTGGCCCAAAACCTTTTTCCGAATACGAGACGACCTACTTAGCCAACTACTTGTGGCGGAACAAGGGCAAGATCAAGATGTATCTGGCTCTCCACAGCTATGGAGGGGTGAGTTGTTGAGTTGACTTACCCATATCCCTGATCATCTCTCTCTATGTCATATTGTATACAATTCCCTCACTCTCATGGAATTACGAGATTTCAATGTTTCACGGAATTATGAGTGTAAACAGATCTTCTTTATCTCTTTGAAATCGTATTGTATTTTAAAATAGGTACTGTGCTGCTTGTTTCAAAGAAGTGTCACACATCTTTATTCTATATCTACAACATGCACATGAACATACGATACTGTGGTTCATAAAAAATATGTTGATGGAAATGCAACAATTTTTTTCCTTACAAGGGAATTTAGTGATTTTAAAGTGCAAGGCTTTATTAGAAAAAAAAAAAAAAAAAAAAAAAAAAAAAAAAAAAANCATATTCACATGCTGTTTTGTCCACTTAATTCATAATGGAAAACAACAGTGGTTCTATGTTTGTATTTGTCAGTCTGTTACTATATATACGATGGAATTGTCAGTATACCATTTTGCAGTTTTTTTTTAGACAGTCAGACGTGGAGTTACTATGTGGGTAAGTATCTAGAGGACGTAGATTGTACTGTAGATTTTAGCCAAACAGATTGTATTCTGCGCATACACTGTACCTACACTGGGAAGGAAGACCGAACATGGGGAATTGGGATTGGCGATAAGCGAGGAAAATATGACGAATGAGCACACTCAGGTTAGAAGAGACAGTATCAGAGCATATAGGGGCTACTTTGGCAAATAGAACACAATGTGGGTGTTAGGCACAATAATATACAGGGGTTAGACAAAAAAATGTTAACACTCTGGTATAAACACCTAATCTCTGGTGTTCGTTTTCTGACGTATCTGTGGCGCACCGACGTTGTTTTTGTTTTACCCTTGTACTATAACCTCTCTAGAAGTGTGCTGCACCACCAGTAGGTCTGTGATCGTTGTGGCGGTGCGTTGATATACCGTCATGTCGGACCTTACACACTTCCAATGAGGACAAATTGTTGGTGCTCCATTAGTTGGTGCACCCGTGACAAATGTCGCAAATCTACAAGGGGTATCGAGAGTCACTGTATCTGTTGTCGTGACAGCATACAGAGTTCAAGGGAAAACATCGTCTGCTAAACACAGCAGTGAAAGAAAACAGAAACGTACAGGTAGAGACAGGAGGGCATTTAAGAGGAATGCTACCTCTAATAAGAAGACCACTGCCACGAAAGTGACTGCTGAGCTTCATATGCGTCTAAAGAACACAGTGTCAATAAAAAAGTGCGACAAAAACTGCACAAACAAAACATTCATGGCAGAGTTTCTATTGCCTACCTCTTGTAAACCAGGTGAATGCAAAAAAGAGATTTCAGTGGTGCAAGGACCACATCACTTGGACTACCGGCAAATGGAAACATGCCATGTGGTCCGACAAGTCTACTTTAGGTATACGTATGGAGAGCACCAGGGGAAACTTACAATCCAGACTGTCTTCTTACAACCGTGAAGCATGGGAGAGGTTCTGTCATGGTTTGGGCGGCCATATCGTGGTTTTCAGAGGGTCCTATTGTCACAGTGTAAGGAAAGGTAACTCGTAAAGTCTATGAAATCATTTTAGGTGAACATGTTCATTCAATGGCGCAAGCATTGTTCTCAGCAGGGGATGGCATCTTCCAAGACGATAATGCCCCAACTCACATGGCTGGAAATGTCCGAGAGGGGTTTGTGAGCATGTGGATGCAATAAAACGTCTTCCCTGGCCTCAACAATCACCTGGTTTGAATATTATTGAGCCACTGTGGTCTGCATTGGAAAACAACTTAAGGGCTTGTCACCCGCCTCGAGCATCTCTCACGTAATTGGAGCAGTTTCTTTTCAAGGAGTGATATAAAGTCCCATTGACCACCATTCAGGATTTATATACATCGATCCCCTGGATGATTCAGGCTGTTTTGGATGCTAAATGTGGACCAACACCATATAGGTGGGTGTCCATATTATTTTGTCAAATGCGTGTACATCATTCACGAACAACTCCACCAGCAGAGTATGCGATCTGCTTGGACTTCTGCAGCTGGGAGTTGCATGGATGTGCTGATGAAGACAACAATGACAATCGTCATAGATAAAGTCATTTTCACAAGCAACTGCTTTTTTAACACACTTAACATTGCCTGATGAGAACACAGATGCTACACCCACTAGATATAAAGTGAGATACATTGTGAATGTATGTGTTTGAGCTGTTTAGTAATGTACAACTTGCTCACACCAACACATTATCGTTGATCATCTCTATGGCTGGATTTCTCTCTAGTTTCTGCAGAAGGCGTTATTGGCATCCATGGAATATGAGGTACTGGATACACATTAGGCAATGTGGCCCCAATATGACGTGGTTTTCACCCTTAACTATTGCTATGTACTGATACTTGGATGTGTGGTTTCCCCACCATCGGGCTGACAGAGGCAGATCCATAGCATGGTAACCACGATCATTCTCCTTCACTCCCACTGATCTATATGTATGTACACAGCTGTATCTTACTCCATGTGTGTGACATCTACACTAAGGGAGATCTTAACTCTCGATAAAGTTGTGCAGATTACATCATCAGTGTTACAGTAATTTTCTGAGCAAGTAAGTGTTCATCACAATATCCTGCGGTGTTGCACAGAGTTTATGTCCACTGTTGGGCGGAAGTTTAAAAAGCACAGTGCGGCTATTTATTCTGACCAGGTTTATGACAATTAGCAATTAATGTCACTTTCAGTGTACGGTATTTCACGTTCTTACTCTAGATGCCTACCTGGCCCAGTATTTTAGCATCGCACTTTTCCCACGGAAAAAGTTTCCTCCGATTGTGGGTTTGTTGTACACAAATATTCCATGTTTACCTATCTACTTCCTATTAGGCATTGATAGAGCATTTCATTTACAATTTTGTATACAGGATATAATTAAATTACACCGAAAAACTTTGGACACAAGTTTGACAAAAATCTATTTAAAAGCATAATATGACATATGGTTTAAAGTGAGTGCTGAAGGAGGTATACACCTTTAGAATTATACTAACCGTATATGTTACAGGAAACATTGGTGGAATGCTGAGCGTGTTAGGTTGATGTGCGATTGTACTATTTGTGGAACCATAGCTCACAAAGCTATTTAATAATAAATCTACGACAAAAACTACATATGTACTGTAATTTATGCATAGTAGTTTGAACTAAAAAGCGAGAAACAGGTTTTGTATATGAACATCACAAAGAAATATCAAGAAATTGACGCAAAAAAAATTATAAAAAGTAATCTATTTAACGTTACTACTTTCCTGAATATAATTGTGCGTATATTTTAGTATAAGTGTCACATATTGCTGATATTTTATTTATACTAACCCGGAGTCAGGAACCTTCCAATATATGAGCTTTAAATATGCGTTTCACTTTATTTCGTTCATTCTTATTCATATCCGTATTTTTATTATCTTTCTTACTTTATTTAGTTAGTTTGTTTAAACAATTACATTACAGTTTGCTTGGTTTAGTAGCTCTGCACTCTATTTGGCTTGTTTTCACTAAATGTTTTTAATTCGCGCGATTTTGTTGTTCATTATATTTCATTCGTTTTCATTCAGTTTCGTTCAATTTCCCTTCCTTAAAAAGTTTTTCCCTCAATTTTTTTTACGTATTCATTCAATTTTGTAACATTTTGCTTGCATTCGTTGTTTTTCACTCTATTTAATTCCTTTTCACTCAGTTTTAATAGGACTCACGTGTTTTCGTAGTAATATGCTCTTTCTTTTTCTTTTTCAACCAACATGGTTTAATTTAATATTTTTCATATTTTTCACTTATTTATGATGTCTTCGCTTTATTTAATTCGTTTATATTCATATAAGTATGATGTTACTTAATTAATTTATTTATGCAGTTGGCTAGTATTTTCGTCATTCCTCAATGTTTAGTATCTTTCAGCAGGTGGGCAAATATTGACATTGTCGGAGTCGAAGGGCTGAAATTTGCAAGTTCATCTGTTGGAAAGCCTCTTAAATCTGGATTAGTATAAATAAAATAATACTTGTATAAATATTTTAACATTAACACAATATATAACTATGTGCACTCAAGCAGTTTCATTAATGCAGTTAACTATTTATAATAAATCTTACGCGAATGTATAAATAGTACTCCTTAATTATAATGTTTATTAATAAAAACACGCTCCTCGCTTTTTAGTTGAACATACTAATGTATAAATTAAAATGCATAAGTACATTTTGCCGCATTGTGTTTCTTTGTCAAATCACTTGTTTATTTCCTCCTTTTAAGTTTTCAAGGTTTTGTAGCTTACTATGAGAAACCACAACCCTTGTGGCATTACTCGTTTGCCTGCATGCAGATGTATGTCAACTAACTATACTATGCTAGACAAGATCACACCTTGAGTAGAAACATTATACGTCGTGATGTAAACAATTGCCTAAAGACAATGGAAATCGAAAATCATATAGTATATGATTATTTTTGCTACATAGCAGTGTCGTATAGCTTTGATGGTGGTGCCAAGTTTTGTATTTATAAACATTATCACAAAGAAGAACTATTTAATCATTCACCTACTTTTCTCTTGATTATTTACCCATTGGTGGTTGTATGGCAATGCCACAAAAGTAACTTAACCAGAGAGTTTTGTTTAAAACAAAACTACAATTCACGTAGGTCTGTAGGTTAGTAACGAACGGTAGTAGGCAGATGTATGGCACTATCATAAAAATTACATAACACAGAGTTCTGTTTACAGCACAAAAATTATTTCCTTGTAGGCGAGTATGACAATAATGAATGGATGTAGGCGGCGCCACCATGAAAGTGATGTATTAATGCATTTAGATGAAAACACAAAACTACCCCCTTTCCCCTTACACACAGTCATGCATGTCGATAAAGATTGGAAGGAGGATGTATGATACCGTAATAAAGTAACGCAACCAAAGAGTTTAGTTGAAAACACAAAACTACCTCCTGCGTAGGTCGGTACATCAGTAACGAATGTAAGTAAGCGGATGAATGGAACCGCCATAGAGGTAATGTAATCAGAATGTATAGTTGAAAACACAAAACTACCTCCTGCGTAGGTCGGTACATCAGTAACGAATGTAAGTAAGCGGATGAATGGAACCGCCATAGAGGTAATGTAATCAGAATGTATAGTTGAAAACACAAAACTACCTCCTGCGTAGGTCGGTACATCAGTAACGAATGTAAGTAAGCGGATGAATGGAACCGCCATAGAGGTAATGTAATCAGAATGTATAGTTGAAAACACAAAACTACCTCCTGCGTAGGTCGGTACATCAGTAACGAATGTAAGTAAGCGGATGAATGGAACCGCCATAGAGGTAATGTAATCAGAATGTATAGTTGAAAACACAAAACTACCTCCTGCGTAGGTCGGTACATCAGTAACGAATGTAAGTAAGCGGATGAATGGAACCGCCATAGAGGTAATGTAATCAGAATGTATAGTTGAAAACACAAAACTACCTCCTGCGTAGGTCGGTACATCAGTAACGAATGTAAGTAAGCGGATGAATGGAACCGCCATAGAGGTAATGTAATCAGAATGTATAGTTGAAAACACAAAACTACCTCCTGCGTAGGTCGGTACATCAGTAACGAATGTAAGTAAGCGGATGAATGGAACCGCCATAGAGGTAATGTAATCAGAATGTATAGTTGAAAACACAAAACTACCTCCTGCGTAGGTCGGTACATCAGTAACGAATGTAAGTAAGCGGATGAATGGAACCGCCATAGAGGTAATGTAATCAGAATGTATAGTTGAAAACACAAAACTACCTCCTGCGTAGGTCGGTACATCAGTAACGAATGTAAGTAAGCGGATGAATGGAACCGCCATAGAGGTAATGTAATCAGAATGTATAGTTGAAAACACAAAACTACCTCCTGCGTAGGTCGGTACATCAGTAACGAATGTAAGTAAGCGGATGAATGGAACCGCCATAGAGGTAATGTAATCAGAATGTATAGTTGAAAACACAAAACTACCTCCTGCGTAGGTCGGTACATCAGTAACGAATGTAAGTAAGCGGATGAATGGAACCGCCATAGAGGTAATGTAATCAGAATGTATAGTTGAAAACACAAAACTACCTCCTGCGTAGGTCGGTACATCAGTAACGAATGTAAGTAAGCGGATGAATGGAACCGCCATAGAGGTAATGTAATCAGAATGTATAGTTGAAAACACAAAACTACCTCCTGCGTAGGTCGGTACATCAGTAACGAATGTAAGTAAGCGGATGAATGGAACCGCCATAGAGGTAATGTAATCAGAATGTATAGTTGAAAACACAAAACTACCTCCTGCGTAGGTCGGTACATCAGTAACGAATGTAAGTAAGCGGATGAATGGAACCGCCATAGAGGTAATGTAATCAGAATGTATAGTTGAAAACACAAAACTACCTCCTGCGTAGGTCGGTACATCAGTAACGAATGTAAGTAAGCGGATGAATGGAACCGCCATAGAGGTAATGTAATCAGAATGTATAGTTGAAAACACAAAACTACCTCCTGCGTAGGTCGGTACATCAGTAACGAATGTAAGTAAGCGGATGAATGGAACCGCCATAGAGGTAATGTAATCAGAATGTATAGTTGAAAACACAAAACTACCTCCTGCGTAGGTCGGTACATCAGTAACGAATGTAAGTAAGCGGATGAATGGAACCGCCATAGAGGTAATGTAATCAGAATGTATAGTTGAAAACACAAAACTACCTCCTGCGTAGGTCGGTACATCAGTAACGAATGTAAGTAAGCGGATGAATGGAACCGCCATAGAGGTAATGTAATCAGAATGTATAGTTGAAAACACAAAACTACCTCCTGCGTAGGTCGGTACATCAGTAACGAATGTAAGTAAGCGGATGAATGGAACCGCCATAGAGGTAATGTAATCAGAATGTATAGTTGAAAACACAAAACTACCTCCTGCGTAGGTCGGTACATCAGTAACGAATGTAAGTAAGCGGATGAATGGAACCGCCATAGAGGTAATGTAATCAGAATGTATAGTTGAAAACACAAAACTACCTCCTGCGTAGGTCGGTACATCAGTAACGAATGTAAGTAAGCTGATGAATGGAACCACCATAGAGGTAATGTAATCAGAATGTATAGTTGAAAACACAAAACTACCTCCTGCGTAGGTCGGTACATCAGTAACGAATGTAAGTAAGCGGATGGATGGAACCACCATAGAGATAATGTAATCAGAATGAATAGTTGAAAACACAAAACTACCTCCTGCGTAGGTCGAAACATCACTAACGAATGTAAGTAAGCGGATGAATGGAACCACCATAGAGGTAATGTAATCAGAATGTGTAGTTGAAAAAAGAAGACTACCTTCATAGTAGGCCTGAACGTCTATTATGAATGGATGTTGGTGGATGTGTGATAAAGACACAAAAGTAATGTAGTCAAAACTTTTTTTGAAAACACAAAACTACCCTCTTCATAGTCCTGTATGCCAATAATGAATGGAAGCTAGTCCTACAAAGGCATTGGAATTTTGGTCGTCATTTCAGACTTGCCACTATATATATCTTTTTAGGTAATTTATTACCTATTTAGTTGTAATTTATGACTCATTTATTATTTATTACTTTCGGAATTATTTTGTCAAGAGAATTCATTTGAGTCCTGCTAGTCCGACATTGTGACAAATAGTGTTTGCGAATTGGAAGTTATTATATATAAAGGCACCATATATTTATAGAAAACCTTTTGTCAAGAACTTTCATTTAATATTCATATTATTGGGGTTTGAAAAAAATTTGGGTTTGACGTTACGGTGGCTAGCATACGCCATATTAATAATTTCGTAACGTCGCCTCAAACGATACCTCACTTGCCAAAATATTCCGAGTTGTTTGGGCTCTAGAGAGGAATTAATAAACCCTGGTACAAACAAACATACACAAAAAGTAACCCTGCTTTCTGCTTAGTCGTTGTCGGGAAATTATTGTTGTTGTCAAGTTATTTCTTGGAAATAATTGTACTACTTATGCGCCACTTCGATTTTACCTAAAGTTTAGTTATGCAGAAGTACAGTATAATTAGATTTTAGGATCGACAATTTATTAGCTTTACGTGAGTAACATAAAATGTTACCTATTTGTATTACCTAAACCCTCAGTTTCCAAGTAATACTTGCGTTAATTGTTTACCAAGATGTAACATGTTGGGCAGGTAGGCTCATTTGATTTGTAACCAGTTAAACCACGCACATATGCCACAAGCTGCATTGCATATGAGAGGAATGTCTTCATCGTTGTCGATCTGACTGACTGACACATTCGAACACACCGTGAATGCAGCGAAGTATTTACTGCATTGAGGAATGGAGTGTGACCTTCGAGCAGTTTGTGTGAATAGAGACATTAATTGCCACCATGTTAAAGACGATTACGGGCTTTTTCGGCCATGAATTTCCATATGATTTCTTAGCTTCCGAGAATGAACCATACCGAACAAAAATAGTTTATCGATGTTTCGCCATCTGTTTCGGCAAGCATCATCAGGGTTGAAAGTCCACTGAGAGCCAGGCCACTGCCGTCTCTTATCATCACTGGGGGCAGACCCAATTGCAGATCTGCACCCTTAGCACGAGGGTGACTTTTACCATACCCAAGCTTTACACTGTCTTTGGGATTCCATGAAGCTGACCAGGCTTCCATTAACCCCCTCTTGTCAGGTATTTTTTCCAGGAAGGAGGCCTCCAGTTGCAATACTACTCAGCTGAGACATTCCGTTTTTCCACTTTTTAAGTGCCACGTTGGTGAAGTGGTCAGACTACTCGCCTCCCACCGACGTAGGTGAACCGGGTTCTATTCCCGGCGGGGTCTCTCCCGGATTTTAGCATGTGGGAATCGTACTGGACGATGCCGCTGGTCGGTAGGTTTTATTGGGATCTCCCATTTTTCCCTTTCATACCGTCGCTGATCCTTACTTAACTTTCGGGCCCATCCATGACTGGTAATGACATGAATATGGCAGCATTTGATTTGGTAGACCTGGCTCATGGGAGACTCGTAAAGATGACATTGCACAGCACTCGGCTTAGCAAGCTTCTGTGAGTACCATATGTATCAGCCAAGGTCGAGCTCGAGCTCCATTGGTCATGCCGTGTATAACCAACACCATAAACATTCTCAAGGCCCCCGATCTCACCAACTGTGACCACCCAGAGAACCCCCCCCGCCGTCTTCTGCTCTGTGTGGCCTGCATGCATTGCTGCTTCTTTGGAAACCATTTCAAGTCTTTGCATACCAGTGCCGGTCGTACTCGTTCAAGGTCAGGGTTGCCCAGGTCACAGGCTTTTACAGTGAGTCTGCGCAGTGTACTAGAGCCCTTCTCTGTAATTTGTGCTGAATACACACAGGAATATGCTCTGCATCATGCACTTGGCATTAATGCCCATGCTGGGGGTCCTCAGTGACTCGCAAGCACGCCTGCCTTCTAATTGAGTTTTGCAACTCTCTTATTTTTAATGTTAAATTCTATCGTCAATGGCCACGGTGAATTGTTTTTACGCATTTTGATAATGAAATAATTGCTGAAATTGCGTGGCCCTTAAAATCAATTTAGTTTTGGCTTCTTGACAAAATGGAGAGAAAATGGGAATACAATTTTGGTTAGTAATACACAGTGGTGCAGTGGGAAGCGAAATGGCTATTCTTTTCCTCCACAGTGCAAGTTGGTGGTCATGAGATGGAGATGAGTTGCAAGAGAGAACGTTTTTCTAGGTGGGTGATGATTTGGTGGATGACGACCCTGAAATGGAGATGCGTTGAAATAAATTTTGATGGATCCAGTTGGTCCAATTAAAAAAAAAAACATTGTTTTATATCTTTCAGATTATTTCGTTATAACCAGTAACCAGTAACTCAAACCCGTATGTAAAAACTGTTAGAGCAAAAAAAAAAAAAAAATTAGCATTAATGCTAATTTGGATTCCTTGCTTCGTTGACTTCAATTTAATATGAATATTGAGTCGCAAAACCCCGTAAAAACCCTTCCAAACACAAAAGAAAAAGTGACGTCAGTTGCAAAAGCTTTATATTTGGTTTGACAAATGAAGCATATCCTTAATGAATGCATATATATATATATATATAGTGTTAATAACCGTTACATCCATGACCACCACAATGGACACAACATGTTTCAATTTGCAATACCAGTTATAACCTGTTATCGCAAGGTTGCATTTGTATGCATGAAAACAAATTTTTGTGTATGCTTATTTTTATACGATTGTGTTGGCTATAAATGCAATGTTGGTACTGAGTAAGAGTATTCTCTGAAACAGCTATTCAGCTAGAAATTTGGAGCCAAAATCTTATAACCTGTGTCAGTGTGATATCTCGTGTAGCTTACTTTAGCGGCATAGAATTTCAAATCAATTTGTTCTGCTGAATAGTAACAACGGATGGCGTAGTAGATAATTAAAAATAATGATTCTAATGATAAGTTTGTAGCAGAGACTCCTGTACACAAATAAAGAAAAATGAAACGCCGCCATTAAGGAAACTGGAAACAAAATGTTCCAAAGAAGGCTAGGTAAAAAAAAAAAAAACATGTTTTATCAACAGCCTTGACATTTACAATCACGAATTCCGTATTTTACAATATCAAATTTATTAATGACATATGTCTGCAATGAAAATGAAAAATAATAAAATATCGTTATGCAGAAAAAATGGGCATGATTTTGTTCCAGACGTTGCCCGTAGGACTTTCCTAATATTCATAGATGTCGACCTTTGAAACTAGAGTAGTTTAGAACGTAATAAGCTGTGGGAAGAAAGAAGAATTAATATAAAAAAAACCAAAACACATATCTTGAATCAAAGAAAAATTACATTATTCAAAATGTCACAGTCATATCTCCAAAAAGAAGTGGTCTACTAGAATTAACCCAAGAAGAAAAGTACAATATTGTGATTACAAAGGCAAAGGCAAAGCATCACTGAAATTTAAACGTGTGTTGAGAAGCATTCTTATGTACTCTGCATGGGAGACGTGATGATCGTGTCCAATGTCTATGTCAAAAATATCTTGAACTTGGTATCAATCCACCAGAAACTCGCGAAGAAGTCCGCCAAACATAGAAGTATTAAATAAAAAGAGACAGCAGTAAAATAATTTATCAAAACATTTCAGAACATAAAAGTTTTATTATTGCAGGGGGAAAACACTGCGCGTCAGTATTTAAACATCCACTTAAATGAAAAAAAAAAATGTGGACAATGTGCCTCGAGTAATACATAGACGAAATTATGCGAGTTGAATATGAGTTTTTTTGGACATTTCTAATGAAAACTTCAATATCAGCTTTGATACCTCATGCACTGAGTATTCCACATGCACGAGTCTCGAGAATAAATTAGTCATGAAAGGGACGAGACAAAACACAATCTTAGAAAGGAGTTTTTGGCGCACAAAGATGGGGAAAAAACTGACAGTAAGTTGGTCCTGAGTAACGACAGTCAGAAGAACTTAATTCTGCCTGAAATTCGTGACCAAGCGGCATATTACAGAAGACAAATGTTTTTCTATAGTTTCACAATCTGCTAAAGGCAATTCAAACTCCTCTCAAACAAGGTACATTTCTTTACGTGTGGAGAGAAGACGCCTTTGATAAAGGCTTGAACCAAATAGCATCAGCTTTATAACACTGGCATGACATTTTGTATCTTGATGAAGTCACCACATTCATACCTTTTTCTGATGGCTGTGGTGGTAAAAAAAAATCAAACTATGATCGAAATGAATACACATTAGATGCTTTTGGCAACACCTAAACATTTGAAAGGCATTGTCTTTCTGTTTCTCGTAGTTGGTTGCTCCTATACATATAATCCTGACAGAGTATTTAAACATTTAGGATTGGATTGGAAAGGGCTTATCAACGTCCCCCGGTATAATACCTAAAATATTATCAGGGAACGCCTTACAATCTAACTTATGACCTAACTTAAACTAACACCCATGCCTAACCTGGGATTCTAACCCAGAACCTCCTGCACCCCAGACCGGCGGCGCACCAACCGACTGAGCAACTGGAGGTTGGCTTGGAAATTTATAATGCTACTTTAAAAATAAAAGTGGTATATAAATCCTGAGAAATATCTCCATGTTTTTAACAAGTTTGTGACCATAACTCATATTGGCAAGGACTGTGCATTAAATAACTGGAAGTTTTATTCGCAGGACTTTTAAGACAACCTGGAAATTGGCACTTATAATTTGAGAAAGGGGAGAAGACGGTGCTGACTAGAAGCATATANTATATATAAGCATTTTGGTTCAAGGAGAGCCGTTTTAGAATTTTGAAAGGGGCCAACACAAAACCCTTTGCAAAATGGTTAATAAATTTAGAAATTCCCTAATCCCAGAAGTAGGGAAAGGTGTAAGAATGAAGGATGCTAAATCAACGCTGTACCTACATTTATGACATTTCACTTTGGAGAGAACTGGAAAGAAAGCGCCAAGATCTCGTTTTATACCAGATATTACAGCAACAGCAAGCAATGATGGAGAAGAGGAGAATGATTTTGATATGATGTATAATGACTGTACTCAAATCCGCTAAGTGTGTACGTTAGAGTTAAATGTAGTTAAGTCAATGCAGAATACTTTCCCGAAGATTGTTTCAGACCATATGTGAATGTCATGTTAAAAGTGTTTTTTTTGGTAATGTATTTGCTTGCATGTAATAGTATGTTACTTATATTTTCATCATTACAATGTGTAAATCTCCGAATGATGGGATTTGCGTGTGGTTATCGTGTTTTCGTAGATGTTTTTGTTTCTGTCCGTGCGGTCATAGATGGTCTTTGTTTGTGCGACTCCATAGGGTCGAGTGCCGCTACTGATGATTGACATTGTCGTCCCCATGGCAGCTCTGAGTATTTTGTTGCGTCACTTGAATGAATTACATATAGTTGCGTGTCACACGTTCCCACACCTCACATCCATACAACATGAGAGGTCAACACAACTTCTTAAAAAACAAACAAATAAATAACTTTTCAATTCCATATAAGTAAAAATAATTGAGTCTGTTACGAAAATGAAACTATGGTAGCTGGGAGATGCTCTGTAGCAGTTAATTCGGTAATTCGGTTTAACATTTTCATTTCCCGTGTCCATGTTCGAAACTGTGTTATCTCATTGCTCAGGCTAATTAACCCGAAATTCCACAGTTTGTTTGAAATTACATCACGATTTTAATTTACAATGTCTTGCATAAACGACAATTACATCATCTTAAATGTTAACCAGTTATATGGAAGAAAACGTATATCTCATTTGGTTTCCTAGTTAATTATTACACCCTTGCGGCTTTTTAATTCTGATAACTTCTGCTGGAAATTAAGGTGAAATATGTTTATCCACCATTTCCTCACTGCATATCTTGTAAATCCAAGGAAGCCATTAACACTACTTTTTGGAGATTCCGAAGGTGCGAATTACACTTACAACTGTTCATAATAATCTTTCATTAGTTATTCGCTTTGCAGTCCACATACATGTTTCTCTGTAACGTATGTGTAATGTTATGTTCTCCAAATACGCTCTGTCATACCCACTGCAATGAACTTCTCCCAAACTACCACTCAATTACGGTAGCTCTTTACTTAAAGGTTTTATGCGCTAATCCCTCGACAATAGTGGAGTTTTAACACAAGGCGATCTCTTTTTTCAGTTTCACACACGGATTTATTATCATTAATTGGAGATCCAATTATGCTTCCTTGTCAGGATATTTAATACAAAATAATGGTTGCTTGTTTCCCCGATAATGACCGGGAAATAATGCGTCGAAAGCGATAGATTCTGTAGTGATAACAGAATTTCGTCCAATTAAACATCTGCTTACGCAGTGTTTTATCTTAAATATTTCAGCAATATTGCAGTAAGGTAGATATTCAGCGCCTTCTTCAGTACATGCATTGCATTTAGGAATCATTTTAGGCAAATGTACATATTATATTCTATGTAACTAATTTTTCGTAAAAAATGTACAAACTTGGTTTGTCAGTGCAATCCCACAATCACAGTTTGTTAATATTATTTAGGTAGGCTACATCCTTTGTTTAGTGATTGTAGTTTTCCCTGCAACTGTGAAAGATAATGGCGAGTTACTTTATTCCAGTTCATTTAATAAGTTTTGAGTGGCAGCAGCCGAATGTTAACTGTGAGAAATGGCTGAGAGATCAACGAGATTTATTCACGAATGTGAAAGCAGATAATCCCTACTTTCTTTTATTGATGGGTATTTTTAAATATTTATTTACATGTCGTTAGGTCGGTTATGTCATTGTTTATAATATTTCATTTATTGTCTTTGAATATTATGATTAATAATAATGGAGATAGCAGAGTAGTTCTTTGTGAGAATTCAAATCGACAAAAGAGATCGCGACCTTGATGTTGGGTTAAGATTATAGTTGGGTGTATGCGCTTAATTATTAAGTGTGTTCGACCTTTAAATTCTGACATGATCTGTGTTCAAACCGGCGTGAACCAGGTTTGTTTCTATCTGTAAAATTATATTTTATGTTAGTACGAAATAACCATATAAAACAAATATTTTTGTTGAACTTATGATTTATATTACTTATTTGCTAGAGTTGAATGCATTAAATTTAGAATCTATGCTGTTTTATGACAATAACAAATATTGATAACTATTAATATATATTACCTTATTTTTTATTTTAATAGTTCTAGTTTTTGTTGGTGTTGATTTTTACGTTGTTGGAACGTAAGATTTTAAGCTATGTTCAAATTCGTTAAGGTTATATTAAAGTTAGATTTATAGTTAAGAGTTGTCACTTATTTGTTAGAATTTTCACTGATTCGGGAAATTTGCGAATAACATGTCTATGTGATTGTTCATTGTTAGTAGTTTCCGTACAATATGTCTTATGTTTGTGCAGTACATCCTTCATCCGTGGGGCTACACGAGAGAGTTGGCTGGCGACTGGAGAGCTCTTGTAAGTACAACTGCAAGTTGGTACGTATGCACACTCATTATTTTCTAAGTAATGATCCCTTCATGGTGAGATATAGTGAGAGGCGAAGCGATGCCAGTCCATCCACCACCGCTTGACATTATTAAATGAGGAGAGTTTAAATAACGCTGCAACAAGGACCAACCATGAGCGATCCAAGAGGACACGTCTCACATTGGAGCCGACATCCATTTCTAACGTGTATGGTCATTTAAGTCATACAAATAAGGTGACTTTCCTTGTCTGCCCAATAAACGTGAAAGACACGGGCCAGTAAAAGGTTGCGGAGCTAACTTTTGCAGCCGATGCTGGCCCGATGCCTTATGCTGGAATTGAGCCGATTTAAATATGAAACGTTGGCCAACTGCTTACCGACAGTGTCAGAAATACACCAGATGTTGACCGGCAAGATAGAAAACCCTATAGTGCGTGTTTTTTGTTTCATCTTGAATTTAAGGTCGAAGTGTTATTTGTCACACATGTGATGTTCGCCTCTATCAGTATAGGTTTTGTTAATACAATATTTGTAGCCTCGAACTACCACACCTTGAGGCGACAGACATGTGCCTTAGCCGACTGAGCTATCGGGTTGTATGGCAGTCCGAATGTTTCAATGCTTTCAAATAGTTACTCGAGCAAGAACACGACATAAATATATATTTCCCTTGTCTTTAAAAAGACAGTGGACCAGAATCAATTAGATATTTGCTCGTGCAGACTAGGTAAAAAAACACGGTGTCGGAATCTCCAGAACCTTCTGTAAGATTTTGGCAGTCGACTGTTACAGAAATGAATGTGCAGGCATGCAGCGGCAACACTCCATGATACAACGTATCGAAGCCTGCTTACGGTCAGATGGTGCACATTTTGAACAGTTTCTGTGAGACGTTCAACATGAATGTAGGCAATTGCATTAAGGATATTCAGTAATTCCAATATGTGTTTTTACTGCATTTACGTCTCTGTAACTCTGAGAAGGGGCTGTATAGCCTACTTGTGTTGTTGCCAATATCCTGTATAGTACGCTGCCAAAGTACACTGAAGAGCCAAAAAAACTGGTACACCTGCCTAATATAGTGTACCCCCACCCCCGAGCACGCAGAAGTGCCGCAAGACGACGTTGCATAGACTCGACCAATGTCTGAAGATATCCAGGAGGCAATTCACACCATGAATCCTGCAAGGCAGTCCACAAATCCAATCTGCGCCAATTTGAGAAGGGGTTGCACGTCTGTCACGTTTAATGATTCTCGTCAGTCGTCGTTTGTCCCGTTCTTTCACGATCTTTTTCCGGCCGCAGCGATGCCGAAGATGTGATGTTTTACCGGATTCCCGATATTCACGGTACACTCGTGAAATGGTCGCACGCGAACATCCAAATGTTATCGCTACCTCGGAGATGCTATGTCCCATCTCTCGTGCGCCGACTATAACACCACGTTAAAAATCACTTAAATCTTGACAACCTGCCATTGTAGCAGCAGTAACCGATCTAGTTGCCGACAGCATCGCGTTACTCTGATTGGTTTCATACCTCTGTTATTTGCATACACACGCATATACCAGTTTTTTTGGCTCTGCAGTGTATGTCGGCTGAGTCGTGGAACAACCTGTACAACCAATATTTTGAAAAAGAAAGAATTTGGCGAAAGGTACAAATATATTTTGCAATTTACAATAATTGTTAAATCATTACATATTTGTAAACACAGAAAGCTATTTACATCCCGCTCGTTCCAAAACGATGTTTTCTTTTACTTTCCTCAGCTGTTACTTTTCTCTACTCTCGGAGTAACGTTTTGGAACGCCGGCTCTATACTTATCGCCTATCTCTTGAAAGTATAGCCGTAATTGGTATATTTTCGGATAGTTTAACTGATGACTCGTGCGTAGTGAGAGTAGAATAGTATCTGAGCCTTACATGAGGAACAGTCATAACTCGAAATATCAGGTGAGAGTAAAAGCAAGAGTACTGTTCACAAAGACTTCAATGCTATTTCTTTCGCGAGGGAAATAACACACGTCAGTCACTTTCCTTATCGACTTTGGTACATAACGAGCTACTGTAGTGGAGCCACTGCTAAAACAGGATGTTAAATAAAACAATTGTTTTCACTGGGGGGAAAAATATAGTTGTTTACGTCCATCAAAAACTGTGAATTCGTGTGAAGAAATATTCAAAATTCTTTTGTGTGGTATACCTATGTTAATGCTTGAAAACCGGCATTTTGAACATAAAGGATAACTTAATGTTAACAAGGACATGCTTAGAGTCTTGCTTAAGAAATAAGGGCTAGCTAGTTGGATTCAATATGTGTCAACAAGTAATGCACAATGAGACACCTTTACGTAGCGATCTATTAGTTAAAATCGATTTATTTTAGAATTATGATTTAATGTAAAGTGAAATGTGTAATGTAGTTTCTAGCCTACTTTCCGGAGGAAAAAAAGGATTATGAGATCACTTTCCTGTCCGTGTGTCTGTATGTGTGTATGTGTATTTACATATGTGTGTCTGTGTATGTGTCTGTGTGTGTCCCTCCCTTATTATATTTTGGACGCGTGAACGGTATCTTACCAAACTCGGTACACACAATATAGTACTTAGTAAGGACACCTGACTTTTATAGTTTTAGACCACGTCGGGCACTTACTTTCAAAATGGCTTCCATTAAAAATATAAGATGTAATGTCATATCTCGGAAACCATTCAACCGATTTTCGCCAAATTTGGCACGTAAGTAAAACTGCGTTAGGCCAGGTAAATGTAAGTAGTTTTACTTTATTAGACTCTTATTTTAAAAATGGCGGCCATATAAATATTTTAGGTTTATTTAGTATAACTATCATAACGTTCGACCAAATTCAACCAACTTTTGTTGGTTAACAGTATATCTTACAAGCATCATATAAATCAAGCAACACATTTTGTCGGCCATTTTTTAAGATAGCCCTACATCTCAGGAAAGAATTGAAAGATTCCTACCAAATTTCGCAAACAAGTAGTACTGCTGCAGTTGATATGTACAAGTATGTTTCAAGTTTGTCAGACACTTATTTTAAAAATTGCGGCCATCTAGTAATTTTAGCATAGTATGCAATACATTCGAATCCATTCAACCAATTACTTATTAACTTTGTGTGCTGGGAGTATATTGTATAAAAAATGTGTCTGCACAGTGCTTCTTTTTTCCTCCATTTTATAAGATAGTGCCACTTTAATAAATAAAGTTTTTATGTCATATCTCGGGAAACAATTGACCGATTCCTACCAATATGGCAAACTAGTACTACTGCCGTAGGTGATGTTAACTTATATGTTTTAGGTATGCCAGACACTTACTTTCAAAATTGCGGCCATATAGCTATTTATGTGATGTGTCATTTCATCGAAACCGTGTAATTAATTTCAATGAAACTGTGTATGCTGACTGTATATACTACAACCATCAAATGTGTCAACACAAAACCTATTTTGTTCGCCATTTTGTATACCAGTACCACATGACAAATTAAAATTACGCAAAATCTCCGATAAACAATCGGTTTCTACCAAATTTGGCAAACAAGTAGCACTATGGCAGGCCGTATAAACTGACAAACTTTATGAGTCAGACACACATATTTTCAAAATGGTTGACATATAAACATTTTAGCTCAATTTTTATCTACGAAACTACAAATTTCGAGTTAACTTTGTATGCTGACAGTATTGTCTATGCAAAGCCGCATTTCTTCGCCATTTTGTAAGTTAGCCCCAGACGAAATAACAGTTTTATCATGCAGTATCTCGGGAAACAATCAACCTATTAACACCAAAATTTCACGCAAGTATAGCTACAGTGGGGTATGTAAACTAACATCTGTTATGTGTGGCAAGCATGTTTTAATGGGGTGTACATAAATAATTAAGATAAACTGTTATATCTGTGAAACGTTTCAACAAAATCCAACCGAATTTTTTTTGCTAGCAGTATTAATTAGAAGCATAATTTGTGCATACAGAGATCCACTTTTGCCGGATTTTTTTGTAAAGTAGTGTCAGGTGAGTAAACTTAACATTTTGCAATATTTCTGGAATAATTAAAAAAATATTTAAAAAATTTGCTCACCTACAGAAGGCAATGTAAAGATACATGATTTAAATGAGGTCAGATAATTACTTTCAAAATGGCGGCCATAGAAATATTTTGATATATTTGGCAAACCTTTATATTTAAAAATTTACCAATTTTCAATCAAACTTGCTATGCTGACAGTATCTATTAGAAACACCGTGTAAAAAGCCTATTTTTAAGCAATTTTGTAAGATAGCGCCGTTTAGGAAAATAAGGTTTTTATGCCATATCTCGGAGACCAATAAACCGATTTCCACCAAATTTTTCACACAATTAGTGTTTTGGTTGGCCATGTAAACGTATGTGGTTTTAGTGGCTCATACACTTATTTTAAAAGTGATGGCCGTGTTAATATTTCAAGTTAGTGAACCCCATCATTCAAAACATTAGACTGATTTCATCCGAAGTTGATGCTCCGAATCCTACCTCCGTGATGCAGTTGATTGCACGCTAGCTTAATTTTACGAGTTTTTCTGAATTCGAATCCCGAGTAAGTCATTCTTGTATTTTAATTATCTTGGTACAGTTTCACATGTTTTTGGTTTCATCTCTAATGATATTGCTGCCAATGAGACGTCAACGCCTACCTGTCATCAAAGCTTTTAAGAATTTTACTAAAATTTATTTGCACCCATGTAGAGGAAAGTGGGTTCATTAGTTTTAGTAACTTCCTGTTAATTTTAATACCAGTAATATAGCTAATAACAAATACGCTATTGAAAGCGGTACAGAAAATTCGCCGCTAAATAAATAATAAATTTTATAACAGTACAAACATTTTCTGCGTGACAGGTTGTATGTGCATTGTGGCCGACTATGGCAATTACTTCCTTTCCAGTTCCTCTTGCAAGTAGTCAGCTCTTTATTGCCTGCTATTTCGAGACACAAAATTTCAACTACAGGCCACCCATAATCAGTTGCATACACAGGACTTTATTTTGCGAGGGGCTGATAGCAAAATAATAAAAACACATTTTCTCAACGTAGAAAATAATTTAACTTCTAGTGAATACTCAATAAAACTTTACTGCAACGAATATTTCAATTTTCAGTATAAAATTTTTAGTTAATTTTCTTAAATTTTTAAATATTTATATATTTTTTGACTTTATTGGAAGGGGCTGCAGCCTCTTCATTTTCTCCTGTGGTGTCTCCCTTGCGCGTAACATGCCTCTATGCTTTTAGAGCGGAATTAAATTTTAATCCGGGCGCGGTTTTTATCTAAAAAGTCACATAGTTCTAGGCGTCAATAAATGTGAGGGGATTGTGACGAGGAAAAACCTCAATTAAGGATGTTCTAGAGGCAAAAATTATTATTTAAAAACATTTTCATCAGATAACGCCCTTCTTTTGTTGTGATGTGAAAAAAATAGTCGAAGAAATTATAGCAAAGGGGATGAATTACTTAAAAAATTGAAATAATTAAAAATAATTTTTTGTTTTTTTCAAAAACAGTATGTTAACAGTTCAAAATAATTGCTCATGTTATAAGAAAGCCACACGAGCATTCCTTTGAAATTTGCTGTGCTGTTCGCACGTATTTTCTTTTTTTTCTTTTGAGATACAATTAAAGTTAAAATAGCCACAAGTCAATCTCTTGCAACACGTGTGCCAAGTGTCCTACTTCAATACAACATGCCACTCCTGTAACACCAGTGAACACGAGGGCCGCGGTGGTGTAGTGGTCAGACTGCTCGCTGCCATCAAGGCGAACCGGGCTCGATTCCGGGCGGGGTCGCTCCCGGGTTTTCGCATGTGTGAATCGTGCCGGACGATGCCGCTGGTCGTGCGGGATTTCTCGGGGATCCCCCGTTTCCCCCGGCCTTGCATTTCGGTGCTGCTCCATACTCACCTCAATTCATCCTCATTGGTTTTCAAGACCTCGATGTTAAGAGCCGCCCAAATCTCTCCACTCCACTCAATGAACACTTCAGTTGGAACTAAACTTTATGGAATTTGTACGAATAAAAATTTCTTGTTGAATATTCTCGAATTTACGCTAAGAAAACGAGGGTAATGTTATTTTTTAGATGATTTGACATTTTATGAATTTCTCATCGATATGTTACGAAACGATAAAATATCCACAGAATCTAGAAAGTAAATTCTGGCTCATTAACAGCCTTAACGAGATGTGTAATCTGCTCGTTGCGTGGTGCGCCATGCCCAGATATTAGTTCACATTTAAAATGAAGAGCAGATTCTCAGCCAAAATAACGCGGATCTCTAGCCCTAGTTTTCCTACCCACTACACCACGTGGTTGGTGCGAGCTTCAGTTACACCAGTGTTTCCAACTCAAACCAGTCATAATTATGAGTGGAGTGGAGATATTTGGACGTCTCTTATAATCAGGGTTTTGAGAGCCGATGCGGATGAAACGAGTTGAGTATGGAGCAGCGCTGGAATGCAAAGACTGGGGAAACGGGAGATCTACGATAAAGCCCGCCGACCAAACCCGCCCACCAATGGCATCGTCCGACACAATGTCCACGTCCGAAAATCCAGGAGGTGACCCCGCCGGGAATCGAACCCTGTTTGCCTTGGTGGGAGGTGAGTATTCTAACCACTACACCACTGCGGCCTCTTAGAATAATGATGGTGCTAGAGGATGACTATTCACATATAAGGAGAAAATATGGCCAAAGGTGCATGCTGAAATCGTCACGAAGTCTTGAATCTCCTAAACATTAAAAATGTCTGCACTTGTTAGAAATAATTGTTTAGCAGCTAGTTGTCAGATATATTCTTGTAACTCTACATGTCAATTAGAATATGCACAACGTATTGTTGTTTTAGAAAATATACAGGATTTTTTATATTGCTCAATGTTTATAATACACTGTACACGATAAACTGAGCATTTTTAAAATCCCTGCTTAAGATCTATTTTTATGCATGTTGTGTACTCTTACACCATGTGTATACTTAACATTGTCATGGACCTAATCACTTTATTCGTGCGTCAGTCAAATAAAACACGTGAAATTATTATAAAAGTAAATAATTTCAAATTAGCTCTTTTTTATACTTATATACACTAAAAAAAACATAAAGAAAAATAAACTATATCAGTACTCATAAATGTGAAACTAAAATTTTAAATCCAACGTTTAGTCATGGGAATATTATTTCCCTACTTCGATACCAACTTTACTGGGCGCATGCCATTTAGTGTGACCATTTAAATACACGCAGTGAATTTTCCAAAGGTTGATTTCAAAATTGCTCAAATAACTGTGAACAGTCTAAATAACTTTAAATCTACAATTCTGGCTCATTAAAACTCAACATTATTTTTACACATTACACACTAGGGATTTGTAAAATTTACTATAGTAATTTGCAGTGAAACAAAAATATCTTTGGCAACTTGTTTCCGAAGAATTCGTGTAACGAATACAGCAAAATACAGTACAGGTGACGCATTTCATATTAAACGCGAGTATTCCGTCAGATACTTTACTGACTGACAAGGAATTCGTAGACATTTTCTGAAATGCTGCTGGTTTTCGCTACAGGGTTTCGTTTGCCTGTACGACCCTTGTATAAGGTTGGTGGCCTCCTTTACAGGCAGTTTACTGTGTTACAAACGCAAACGTGTGTTTTACCAACACAAACTACGCAATATATGCATTTTCTGACAGACATCATGCTTGCCAGTAAAACAACTTACATGAACACCCCCGTTCGCGCTTGGTATTGTATAGTTACGGGCTAAATGCAGAGAATTCGAGGATATTTCATTAGGTACATCCCGGATCGCAGGCTCCCCAACTAAAAATACTCTCCTTAAAGCTCTCATCCATTCGTATTTTCTTCACGTCAATACGTTTTTAAAATCGGACCGAAACATGAGGTACCAGGACGGAAGCGGTGATATAAAGTTTACAGAGTGATCCATTACATCTTTATAACTTAATTGGGCGGCGGCCCGTGATGAATTTTGGTAATTTTGGCCCGGAGGGGGGGGGGGGATTTCCGGGCAGTATGTCTCGTAGCTTGAACGTGCTAACGTGCTGATTTTGGCGCCAAATGCAATATATCGTCTGTATCTGTCTATATAAGCCAAGTATCCATTTAGTTACATTCATTTCATTCCCATATCCGAAATAAAATATTACTAGTTATTGCAGATGTATTCGCATAAAACCCACATTTGTGTTCCCGATATAGCCACACGCCGATTCTACTCACACTTTGACGTTCTCCAAGTTGAAATTGAAAAAAAAAGTATGAAAAACTGTTCCGTGGTGAGGTTTTATGAGCTGACACATGCAAGATGTATTCTTTCTTTTCAGTATTGTTTTTTTCACAAGGACATAGTAACACGAGAGAAAATATTTTCCGTATATTTTTTTTGTTTATCAAAGCCATGTAATGATGAATAAAAAATTAATGAAAGGAACGAAACACCTGCATTATTAAAACTTCGCAAATAACAAGTTACAAAAATGTTTTCCATTTGCAGGAAGAAGTAGCGGCAGGTGCCAATGCAGCTCAGATATCAGCCGGAGGCCGCAGCTTCATTGTCGGCAGCTCCTCTAACGTGCTTTGTGAGTATGCTTCGACTTCGAATTATAAAACAAACCTCTTTGTATATTTATTTTCTTTACGTATTTGTTACACTCTTTGCATGTTTATCACGTAGCTCTTAGTGATGTAATGAATACTATGTTTGTTTTCCTTTTTGAATTCGTGGGTTTGAGGCCTTTTAAGCCTTTCTTATTGAAGTTCTGCCCAACAGCTGTCAGCCATTCACAGGCCTAATGTTTGGTGAACAGGGAGTTGAGTATACAGAATGGGGCGCACAATTCAACAGATAAACTTCGCAAGGCACTTTTTACCTAAACTGAATATTAAAGGAAATATAAGACCTTAAAAATCAATTTTTTTAAACGGTATTTTTGAGAAATATCGGAAACGAAAGGAAATTAAATTGTTTCATGTTATTGGGATTTTCAACCTAAGAACAAGCTCCTATTTATACCCCCTCAACAGCTTGTTTTCAAGTCTGTCGCGTCTGCTCTACCTTCGCCCACCCCCTACCCGTACATTCCTCTGCCTATATAGCCCACCACATTTTGTACACTGAACTTATAGCCAAAAAATTCATATCATAAGTAAACCTCATGATCCCGAAAGTGTATGTATCGAATGTTGATATCTATGTAATTATGAACATAGTTCAAAATAATTTTCGATCCTTTTGCATCGGGCCCTTAAAAATATGTATTATATGCATCATTTCCCAACCACAATAATTTATGTATGGCATTGTATGCCCCAAATCTTCGTATATGCATAATTGGCTACAATTTGCAAACCATTTGGATTAGACCCTTGAAATTCAATACATATGCGTAAATTCCTACCCCGAGAATGTAGGTGTAACACAATAAGCCGTAAAATGTTTTATAGGAATAGTTGGTTATAATTATCTAAGCATTTGTGCTTGACCCATGAAAATTAAGAATGTAGGCATCATTTACAATTTCGAGAATTTACAAATTGCATGATAAGCCCTACCAATTTTTATAAGTATAGTTGACTATAAAGTACAAACCAGAATGGTTAGGCACTTGGAATCAAGTATGTAAGCAACATGCAAGACCTTGAGAATATACTCATTACATATTATGCCCTAAAACCTGTTATAAGCATAGTTTCCCACCATTTGTGATCAATTATATTTATAGCACCAACATTCATATCATATGTTACACCTGCAGATTCGATCAATTCTATGTTACACAATATGCATTATGTCCTCTTAAAAGCATAGTTTAAGCAAATTTGACTCTAACCAAGACTGACTCCCCATGGGGTATATTCCACACGAGGCCCACTCCACCCAAAACAAACTCCACACAGGATTGATATCACACAGGGTTGACTCCAAACAGGGTTCACTCTGCACACAGTGTTGAGTATGCACAGGGTTGACTCCACATGAGGTTGAATCCATATGGGATTGAATTCACATAGGGTTGACTCATGAGGCCTACACCACATGGGGCTGATTGCCACACAGGGATAATGGACATACAGGGCTCACTGCCATGCAGGACTGACTACAAATGGAGTTGGCTCCACATGAGGCTAACTCCACACAAGGCTGAATGGAAATGAGGCTGACTCCTCATGAAGCTGACTCCTTACGAAGCTGACTTCACGAGCCCTACTCCTCACGAAGCTGACCTCACGAGGCCTACTCCTCACGAAATTGACTCCTCACGTGGCTGATTCCTCACTATGCTGACTCCTCACGATGCTGACTTTATGAAATTGACTTAACGAAATTGATTTTTCACAAAATTGACTCGTCATGAAATTGACTGCTTGACTCCATATGAGGTTGACCCCTCACAAGGTTGACTCCCCATGAGGTTGATTCCTCACAAGACTGACTCCACACGAAGCTGACTACACACAGGGTTGTCTCTGTATGAGGCTGACACCACCATGTGCTCTTCACACCTGGGCTCGGTAATCATCAATCTCCATAATGAAGTGACACTCATTACTAAACACTACACATCAAATGCAAATCCATCAAAATTGAATGTTTTAATATTTTTTATCTTTTATCTTTCAGAATATGTACTTGGTGTTCACAAAAATTCAATAATTTTGCCATTTTACTCGAAAGAGAACATTTTGACATTAGTAATGCTTATTAATGTTTTCAGATTTGAGTAATTTACTTGTTATAATATATCTATTATGTTTATATCCTTACCTTTATTGCAATTACATTCACCACAGACAGAAGTTGGTAAGAGATACCTTTGTCTCTTGTGTATAAATTTTTTTTTGAGCACAACAACGATGAAAAATTAATATACACTGCCATACAATCAAAATAGCACACCACAAAGAAACCACACTACAATAACGAAACGATGTTAATAGCGATAATATGGGGTGCTGTGCATATGATCTCATGTTGGTGCAATTAAATTTGACCACACACTTGGCAGTGGTACTGCCCAGCAGTCGTAGACCTCGGCGTGTAATCGAAGGCGAGAAACACGAGATAATACCAAGCAAGTATACAGAGTGAAGAATAATGCCGGGAATTGCAAAGACGAACCGCAGAGGACGATGTAGGAATTTCAGGAGAAATGTTTGGTCTGAAGTAATCCTTTAGCAAAAGCAAAAAGCATGGACCAAGGCAAAGAGCACCAAGGATAAAAACAATTATAAAAGTCCCAATTCCCTAATGGAATAGTCATTAGGGAATTTAGAAAGTGCATTGTTGAATATTAGCAGTATATTTAGGAATGTGAACCATTGGAAAGGATACATTCATTTCGATGGCCATATTTACTGAACCGAAAGTTTTGAAGAAAAGACTGACAGTATCACAGTGACGAGCATAGTTAATGGATTCACTTTCAGTTAAAGAAATAGTAAACAAGAGGCAGTATGTCAACAGTAGATCTGCAAAGGAAGGTTGCTTCGATAGGAAAATTAGTAGCAAAAGGCTAGTGTGAACTGATTTTTAGAAAGAAGGGGAGTTCGAGACTCACAAAAGATATATCACAGAAATTTAGATATGGCCTGCCTAATAATAGGTTGAAATCACAGCTGATGACATGGGCAGCAAACAAAAGGAAAATTAAAAGGGCAGAGGGCAATGCCATGAGCTTTTACAGTTAACTAGTGTGTTAAAATTGAGAGCAGCAAACAATTTTCTATCAGGACTAACCACCAAGATTTCATTAAGATGAAACGGAAGATATCTGTTCAATTTGGGAAACAGGAAAGAAACAGGAAAAATTCTGCAATGCTCCAAACAACTATCCTTATTAACTTAGGGTACATTAAAGAAAAATTTAGAGATCTGTTATAAATAACCACTTGAAGAGTACTATGCCCATAAAACATGTAAGTACTTTCATAAGTACTTTCAGGCGTGCCAGGGGAATTCATGTACAATGGTAGGGTAATTAAATGCTGAATTTTGCTTACGACTTTAATACATGAGGTTTGAGTTTCAATTACATGTTTCTAGTCAAACAATTCGAGTCTTGCATTGGAAAGTGCTTCACACACTGTAATAACGTAGTATTGAAATCAATTCTAAAGCTTGCGAGGACCATCATGTTGTTCATCACTTCGTGTACAGTATGATTTACCAGACGATAAAGATGGCTGTAATGTTCCAAATAATAAGAGGCCAATTACTGATTTTTTTTGTATTATTCAAAAGATGATTTTCAATATTTCTTAGGAGAATAATATGATTTGCTAGATTAGTAGAAACATCGTTTTGTGAATCCAAAACAGAATTGAGATATTTCTCCAATAGTTCGAGGTTATCACTATCCAGGGCCCCAATAAGTTTTGAGGATTTTTCTGCCAATATTTAAAATTACTCTATTTCGTCTAGAGCAAGAAGGAAGCAAAGGGTTTAGTGTAGCAACCTCATACACAAAAGCTAAAATTGCTTCCTTGAGTTGTGACACTGGAAACAGAAAGTTATGGTCGAAAGTAACATTTCACAGGGAATTTTAATTTCACTATTTTTCACTTTGACAACATATTCAATTATCTTGTAATTCAAAGACATTGCAGTTTAGCAAAATTGAGTTGTACATGTTCGACATCAAACATCATCTTACTTTTCAAAAACAACACCTGGATGGAAATTTGTTACCGTGGTAGCGGAATAGGGAAGTACAGTGAAGGTGAAGACCAAGGGAAACAGCATCATGGAGGAACTCCGAAAGGTCAGAACACTTCAGAGAGTGGGTGAAATACACACTCAAACACTAAAACAACATGATAAGGTGCCTCCAGAAGACAAATCAAACAAAATTCCGAAGAGAAATGACCCGACGAACTACACTACAACTCCCAAAATAAACTAAGTATTGAACTGTACCAAAACTAGAAATCCCAAAAGACTAAATCAAAAAAGTATTTACCAAGGGAAACAAGTCTGTGTTACACACAAGTACTAATTTTTGTACATGAACTTCCTCATTCATAATTTAAACAATAACACAAATGATCTAAAATTACCACCATGCATTTTTTTGGATATAGCCCTAATCAATAGCATGGGAACAAGATGACCCTACGAAGACTCCAGATGGCAAGTAGGCTATCAGTCCATTGCCGATACTGAGCAGGGCTTATCACATACAAACTAATAAGGACCAATAGAGCCATAATGAAAAGTATTGGGAATAAATGGGGAAAATTCCCAAAATATTGTACGATCAAACACCACAAGTAGGACCTGCAGGCCCCCTCTCACTGCGAGACGCGACTATATGTACCCATATTACACAGAAACCCATTTCAGGATCAGCCAGATGGGCTGTCACAGAGTCTGTTATGGACCAGCCCAACAAAATGATAATCTCGCCATCCTGTTCTCCTACGCTTTGCTAGTGGGGTGAGTTATCAACAAATCTTGAAAGGATTCTGCTTGCATTTTACATTATATCTAACTCTGGTCTGCTCATTGGTAGTCTTTAAATTTTTCAGGGTACATACCCAAACTTCGATGACATTTCGCACATCACCAGGAAGCAAGCCACCTATTTACCACAAGTTTGACAGAGGGTTGTTAGAGAAATAGGCGAACATCTGTTGAAAAGGAGCTGACTTATGGGATTCATGACGAGTATGCGAAATGTCATTTGAAGGCAATGCAATTTTTTGTTCTAGTTAGTCTGATACTTCACAATGAATGCAATCAAAGCTGAATTGAGGTTTCAGTTGAAATGCTCAGTATGCGAATGTGGAGGATAATATGGGGACATAGTGATGTGCTTGATTTCAAACGAAATACGCATTTGCCTAAAAGATTTAGAAGTGAATTGCGAAGCATTGTCAGAAACTATGGAAGATGGCACAGCAAAATTTAGAAAAATATGAGCCTGAAGGGGATGTATTGTTGAGAAAGAGTCAGCTTTCCTTAGGGATATCAACCAAACAAATTTGGAAAAGGCTTCAATACATGCCAACAGCATGTTCATACCAGCCATACTCCTGGGCATGGGTTCCATAAAATCAATAAACAATTTTTGCATTGACCTTTCAGCCACTTTGGAAGCCTCAAAACCCGTATGGGTGTTTTCAGCAGGTTTACTTTTAGCACAAAATTGGCAAGTTTTGACTCTATCTGCAATGCCAGAATTCATACACATCCGAATAAAGTGCTTTTTGCTGGCCTGAGTAGTTTTGTAGGTGCCAAGATGTCTGCCTACTGGGCGAAGAATGAAACTATTCCAAGGCCACAGGTATCAAAATAGTAGGCAAAACAATATGTCTCTAGTTATCCCAGGTTTTACATACGAGGACACCATTGGACAAAGAATACAGTTTTTGTTAGATATGCGATTTTAAATTTTGTATAATCAGTTTCAACTTCGAATCTCGTTTTGGTAACTTTGAATGTTTTCTAAAGGTAATGGGAATTTGGAAAATTATAAGATACATCACATGAATTTGTTACTTTTTACATCTTTGAGAGCCCATCAGCATCAATATTCTGTTTCCCCCATATATGTTGAACCTCAAACATTAGTGATGCGATTCGCATTATCCAACAGCCTATCTTACCTAATGACCGAAGTGAGCCAAAAGCCATGATAAAGATTGTTAATCAGTTTCCAAAACAAATTCGGCGTGCTCAAGATACTAGCAGAACTTTTCAAAACCAAATACAATGGCCAAACACTATTTCGTAGATGGTCGACGACTTTCTCTCCTGAGGAGCTAGTTTTCGTGACGCAAGAGCTAAAATCTGGCTCATTCCCTCATCTTCCTTTGCAAGGGATGCCCCTACAGCCTGGCTCGAGGCATCTGTTTGCTAAATAAACAGTTCCGAGAAATCCGCCATACGAAGCACAGGAGGATTTGTGATATCAAAGTTTAAGGTTTCAAAAGTATTTTGCTGTTCCTGACCCTATTCAAATTTGTCAGATTTTTTCGTAGCTAATTTAGAGGCGCATATTTTTCTGTAAGATTGGGCTTGTATTTTCAAAAAAAAAAAATTCTTATAATAATCATATCAATGAATTGTTCAATACCCTTAACATCCTTAGGCCAGGGGAAATCTCGAATAGCTCTTGTTATTTCTACGTCTATAGCTATTCCTTGGGAGGAAACCATGTGACCAAGGAAAGAAATTTCAAGGACAGCATATTTAAATCTGGCTGGGTTGACATTCAAACCAACCTTTTCAAGTCTGGACAGTACTTCTATTAAATGACCAAGGTGTTGGTAGAAACTGTCGTAATAAGCAACCAGATCACGTAAATAATTGTATACCAACTTGAATTATGTATCATAAAATATCCTGTCCAGGAATATGGTGAGAACTTGTGCCCTGTGGCCAAACCTAAAGGTACACGAGTTAATTGATAAAGATTCCAAGGCTCGAAAACAATGGTAATAGGGTTCGATTCATTAGTTTAAGTTATTTTATGGTATGCTACACTCAAATGGATGGCTGTGAATACTTTTGCTTTACTAAACCAATCGAAAGCAGAATGTACTTCCAGCAAGGACAAGGATTCTAATTAATTTTTTTATTTGGCTTATGATAGTCTTCTCATTTGGTTTTGGGACAAGGAAATCTAGGCTGGCATATGGTGAGGTGGACTGTTCTCAATTAATCCTTTGTTCAATATGTCTTGAACTTAAAATCTTAAAAGTTCCATCTTTGGAGGCACCAAGCGATTGGGCTGGCATTAGACAGGCTCTTTATGGAGCAACTTCATTTCGTATTCCGAAAGCTTAGTCAGATATAGTAATTTTGTCTGGGGAAAATGCCCCAATGGGTTAACAGGTATTTGTCCTAGATAAATACCTTCATGTCGGTAGCAGAACTACTGACACCAGGCTTCCTACATATAAGTGTTATTTTCTCGTCAGGAGCAAACTTGAAGAAAATGTGTGTGTCTTGAGTGTCCAAAAAGAGACCCAAATATCTTATAAAATATGCCCCCAAAACGAAATATAGACTGAAATAAATGCCACAATACATTTAACTATCCAGTAAATAGGGCAATCCTTATTTACACTGTGGCCGAAATGAAATAGGCAATGGGTCATTGGAAGCAGTGTAACATTAAAAATAATAATCTTCAATGGATGTTACTAATTTTAAACTCTGAAGTTCCTTAAAAAATTTACCTGAAATAATACTACATGCAGAACATTAATAATTAAGTGCAATAATAGAACGAGGACGCAAAACTACTAAGTCGTTGAATTACCACATTAGGAAATTGAGCACGACAATTGGAGCAAACTGTTGAAACAGATGACAAATATCTGCAGATTGTTGAATGCGAGCGTTATACTGTGCATCCTTGGGATGGCAGCCAGCACAAGGATTACCACTCACTTGTCCACCTGGTGGTCTGCATTTATAATTGCAAACTGTGTGCAGCAATGTGTCCTAACTTATTACAAAAATGACATATCGGCTTTTTGTATCGCTGACTGTCAGTTGGCAGAGTTTCCTTAGAACCGGTTGTTTTTAGGATCTAGAAATTTTTTGTCTTTCTGGTGCTTAGTGTCTGACTCGCCATCTACAGAATGTGTTTTAGTTTTGCCAGGTTGGCATGTATGGTACTTGGGTATACCAAATATTAGAGGAGGTTTTTCACGGCTTTCATCAACATAATATATATTATGGGAGTGTATACACATCCTATCTAATCCAGCAAAATTATTTGGTTTCTCAAGGAAGACCAAACAAGTTTGCTCGTGGGGAGCGAGTCTCTCCAACATAAATTATACAACATACTTTTCTGGGAAGTTAAGGTTCAAAACAAGAGTAACTTCCTTTATGCTATTAATACAAAGCGAACGTGGTTCATCTGTACTTTGTAGTCTGTTGTATTTTTTTAAAGGCAATTCAGTTAAAAGGCATTAGGGGAAAAAAATGCAAAATATTTTTATGGTGTTTACCGAAAGTCAGAGCGGGCTATGGCAAGTTGAGTTCTATAGCTTGATAGCCCCTGAGTAAAGGGGTAAATAACCTCTAACAACTGAGGTTCTGCAGAATTGTTACTCTGGTGCAGTCTCGCAATATTTTCCAAAAACTCGGGGAATTTTGTTACATGCAAACCATTAGTAATTTGACATTATTTTAAAATTCACTTTAGGTGGTGAGGGATGTTACCAAAAACAGGCGAAGGCACATGTCACACACTAGGGTAAACAGCAGTTAACATATTTACCTAGGGTACAAATAGGAAATTGGATTTATGACCAAACATCTGAGCACCACAAAAAAAAAACACTCCTGTAGTACCAACAGCAGCAGTAGTAAGTGTATAACTCAATGCACTGGAGATAGGAAAGCTGAAAAGGGTAAACTTGGTACTGGAGGCGGATGCTCTAGTAATGGTAAAATTAGTCCATTTTGCTGCTAGATGAGAAGACATATCTTCATACTCGGTGGTAGTGACGACATGCAAATCGATTTCGGTGTTACTAACAGTGTCAGGCAAAGTTTTGACTAGTTCAGTGATTTTTTTCAGTTAAGCTGCCATGTCACAATGTCACAATGACAAACACTCAATAACCTTCTGGCACAGCTTTTCAAGTGTGCCAGTCTATCTCTTATTCGAGTAATATATAAGTTACTTTGTTCGTCTTCCAAGTTATCCATATGTTCCATGAAATTAAATAATTTTATCCTATGGTCACCTTCGTGGGTAGCTGGCAGGAGCTTGGAACAAACCTATAGGACATAAATAGGACCGCACAAGCAGAAAATCACGCTTTGCAACCAAAATACTGAACCACTTCCTGGTTGTAGGGATGAAACGTGAATCATAAGCCCAAAAAGAGACAAAAAACTCTAGCGACCTCAACCCTAATTCCAGCAGGTGCTCAAAAGGAAATACATGAACCACATTCCACTACAATCGTAATCCCCTTTAAAAGAAATGAGTTAGTTTCAAAAGGCCGAGTTCCCAATGTCACTTCTCCCTTTACAAATAAAAAAAAATGATATATAAATAAAAATAAAAATTGGAAACCTGCAAAATAGAAATACTTCAGACGACATTTTATCGGTCACCTTTCAAACGAGGCTATCACCACCAACAGCAGTTGATAAACAGGTACAAAAAGGACTGGCAAATTACTCAAAGGAAAAACCATTACATAGTCATTACTGTTAAAATATTCTCTTCCCAATATAAGGGCAAAATTATTTAACTGGCGTGAACACCAAGTATGTTTACTGAAAGATAACAAGAAAAAAAAAATTTAATTTAATTTCGGGGTGGTAAATAAATAATTATATTTACGAAAAACAAACGCGAACAACAACTGTTATGAGTATTTTTTGTTACAGTGTTCAGTATTTTGCAATTGAATAGCATTTGCAAATATTAAAATTACTAATATCAATTTTTAAATTATTAAATATTGAGGGTGGCATTCCACTAAAAAACAATTGTTTAAGGAATTTAGTTAGTATGAAAATATTATTTTAAAAATTATGAAATATTCTTTTTTTTACAAGTTTAAGTTTGGGAGTGACTCAGCCATGAATTGAGCCCGGTTCGCCTAGGCACGAGGCGAGTGGTTAGTCACTACGCCATTCACAGCCCTCACTGTGAAGTGAACAGGGGAGATTTTTTTAGAGAGTTGAAAACAATCTGGTAAGGAAGCACACATGGGTGCTATTTACAGGATTTATGACAGTGACCAAACTACAGATTGCTGTCCCTTCCATTAAATGTTTGATGCCTACGGAGAGTTTGCCTCATCCGCTCCCTTTAGCCAAACATCTATTTAACTTGGACTTAACTGGTTTTCCCTGCTCACCAACTGTCCACGCACATTCTCTTTGCTACTTTTTGATGTTTTCTGGTGATATTGATAAATAACATAGATAAATGCACTGGTGGTGTCAGCAGGTTAAAGGTTGTTCACGGTAAAGTGAGCATTATTGAAAACAACAATTGAAAAAGAAATCACTGCCCATAACTGCACGTATTATACAATGCACGCTGTCATGAAGTTTCCAGTTATGTTGGCAGCGAATTAATACAAATCAATGCTAGGTCCTGATGTGCTGAGAGTGTAATATGTAAATGTATGGCTACTGAGGGGTAAAGTTTCCTGTTTTAGAGAAATAAGAGCAAGAATTTTCTTACTATTAACACATTTACCTTCCTAAAACTTCTATATTTTTCCCTTGGATCGCGTATGAATAAAGAGAGACGGCCCATGGCAATGTTGGTATGCCATACAGTAGAATGATACAACTTGAGAGGGAAAGTAGATCCTTAGCAGGGCTTTCAAAAGTGCTCAGTTAATCGTGAAAAGCCAATGTGTCTGTTAACTTTGAAAGATCACACCATGTATGTCATGAATGGTTGTTTACGTAATATGGTGTGTATCATAAGAGTTTTGTACTCGTGTTAAATTAAAACGTACCTTATTTTTGGTCAAAATAAATTTTTACTTATATTTTATCTCTATGTTATAATATTTCATTTATAATTAATATGAATATAATGGGGGAAGATAAATGTGCTGGAAATGACTAGTAAGAAATAGTTCTTATACGAAATATAATGACACTGAGTGTGCACGAATGCGGTGCGTTGTCCCTTTGGTGTAATTTTCTAGACTCGGTTAAGGCCCCCGCCAACCTGGCGCTTGAACTGCGTTGCAGAGTGTCTGAAATACTCGTTTTTCCACGAAACTATCAAACGTGCGTCCAATGCGCTCATATACGAAAAGAACACACACTTCTGAAGAGGTCTGTTGAGTACTTTCAAAATGTCAAGCACGTTAGAAACACAATTTCAGAGTACTCCAAAAGTCTAAAAACAGGGTTTTTTTTCTTCAAAGCGCTGCATCTCAATATATAAATAAGATACATACAAAACTACTCACAGGCCCTGCATTGAACCTTCCTACAGACTTTTCGCCAATAAATAGCAGGGCCACCGCTGAAAGACTCATAGGTACTCGCAGTGCGACTAGAACTCAGCACAACAGTCCAGCGCCTTGCGCTCAGAGGCGTTGTTGCACTTGGTACGCGTGGCGGTATTGCCCCTATCGCACTCGCGCTCCTCGGCCTCAAATACGAAAAAAAAAGCACCAGATAGGCAGGAGCCTTAAGCTTTGGTTGCATGAGGCGGTGGGATATCATGGAAGTAGAAATTTAGCAGGGCTTCAGAAAAGTTGGAAGTATCCGTGAATAGATTATAGTAAGTTTAAGGCTACTTCTAGTAGAAGTTGGGAAGATCAATGTTAAAAGTTCGGCAAAGGGAAAATTTTGCCACTAGGTAAGCGCTAGTGTCGTCAAGGCACCAGATTCTCTCAATTTTCTACGTTAAAAAAGGGCAATTGCAATGATCATATATAAAATATAAATTACTTCATAGCTAAGTAAAATATCTCTCTTTTATAAATCATGCAATTTAAAATTTTTAATTGACAGTCACATTTGGAACACTGCGCACCTAGCGGCGGAAATTTTCCCTATGCCAAACTCTTTCATAAGAAATGTCGTTTTGTTGGTAACCTGAGTAGCATAAACGTTAGTAAGGTAAGTAGAAAAATAGGCAGGAGTGTAGAAGGCAGTGTGTGGTCGCAGACTTGTCGTCGGGCGCGAGCGACGACTGGAGCAAGGCTGTGGGTGGCGTGCGCTACTCCTACACCATCGAGCTGCCTGGCGGCGGTAGATATGGCTTCGACCTGCCTGTCTACCGCATCAACTCCACCGTCACCAGGTTCTTCCCAGCCATCCGCTACTTTGGCCTCTTCGCCGCCCGGCTGTGAGCAGAAGGCAGCGTGTGTGTGTGGCCGCAGACGTGTCGTCGTGCTGTAGCTATGACTTGATGGCGTGCGCTACGCCTACACCATCGAGCTGCCTGGCGGCAGTAGATATGGCTTCGACCTGCCTGTCTACAGCATCAACTCCACCGTCACCAGGTTATTCACCACCATCCGCTACTTCGGCCTCTTCGCCGCCCGGCTGTGAGCAGAAGAGGGTGTGTGTGTGGCCGCAGACGTGTCGTCGTGCTGTAGCTATGACTTGATGGCGTGCGCTACGCCTACACCATCGAGCTGCCTGGCGGCAGTAGATATGGCTTCGACCTGCCTGTCTACAGCATCAACTCCACCGTCACCAGGTTATTCATCACCATCCGCTACTTCGGCCTCTTCGCCGCCCGGCTGTGAGCAGAAGAGGGTGTGTGTGTGGCCGCAGACGTGTCGTCGTGCTGTAGCTATGACTTGATGGCGTGCGCTACGCCTACACCATCGAGCTGCCTGGCGGCAGTAGATATGGCTTCGACCTGCCTGTCTACCACATCAACTCCACCGTCACCAGGTTATTCACCACCATCCGCTACTTCGGCCTCTTCGCTGCCGGCTGTGAGCAGAAGACGGTGTGTGTGTGGCCGCAGACGTGTCGTCGTGCTGTAGCTATGACTTGATGGCGTGCGCTACGCCTACACCATCGAGCTGCCTGTCAGTGGTTGATATGGCTTCGACCTGTCTATCTCCCGCATCTACTCTACCGTCACCAGGTACTTCACCGCCATCCACTATGTCAGCCTCTTTCGCTGGTCAGATGGAAGCAGCCCTCGGCACACCTCAGCACAAAAAAAAAGCAATACTTTCGAATGCCGTCGTGTGTTACGCGTTCTAAACTGTTTCATTTGCAACATGCTGTGCCCGATGATTCTACAAGCCATGTCTGCTATAACAAGTAAAATATTGTCAATTTCATGCTGTTGGGGTAAACATTGAAAGTTCTAGAAAAGTAGCGCTGCCACCAATGCATTCTTCCACCACAGCTGTTTTGCCAGTGAATAAAAATACGTTTGTAAACAAAAGTTACGAGTCCAATGCACACTTGCATCTTCCTCTTTTATCGTGTTTCCTTTCATTGCAGGCAGTTAAATACTGATGTTAGCTAACTTCCGTCCAGTAATCAAAGTAGGATTTTATATCTGTGCAGGCATTACAACCTGTTTAATTTTTGTAATTGCCAAGTTAAGTGCGTTGGGCACTGTTAATATTATTTAAAGGGTAAAAAAGAAACTAGGGATGGGGGCTTTAGTTTAACATCTTTCGTGAGATGGCATTGTTTTAAGGTTCTTGCGAGTGTGTCATTTTGAGTTGCACATTGTTTTGATGGAGCAGAGAAGAATTTTGCTTGTCAATAAAATTAGTACAATTTCAAAAATTTTAACTTCAATGAAAAAAACAAAACGCGATACATTGTAACTGTTCGTACAGATACAGTAATACACACACACTTTGACCGAAGTTAACCTCACACTCGTTGGATTTACGATGTTAGCCAAATAAGCAAATATTTATTTGCAGAATCATTTAGTAAAATCAACACTTTGCATGTTTCCTGAAACCAACAAACTTAAACACAGAAAAGTAAATTATACGAGGGCTGATTCCTAAGTCATGGTAACTATTGTTTATCAGCCAAAAATGACCCAAACAGAAATGTACTATGTACAGGTGAAAGTGTACGACAAGAACGTTTGAAAGGACACAAATCATGGGGCATGGATGCAGAAATGTCCGGCAAGGAACAGAGGCGAAGTTGGCTGCTTGAAATCGCCGTTTAATTGATATATTCTCGTAAAAACTCTATAAACTCATTTGACCGTATACGTATCGTACATATACAGGCTGTTTAAAATTCTTCAAAGTAGTCTCCGAGGTTGTCGACAGTTCGTTGCCAGCGATGAGGCAGACGGGAAATACCATCGGCTCCATGAGATCCGTCAATGTGCGCCACCTCTCGTCGAAGTGCTGTGACGATGGGCCTGGTCCCGGGCGACTGTGCTGTGGCTGATTGATGTCAAGGTAGTGTGCATTGCTCACACTCGAAACATCGTAGGCTTGGTCATGGCCGACTGCGCTGCACTTGTATGGTGTTGAGATCGCATGCCTTGCTAGCACTCGGCAGGTCATAAGTTTCGTCCTTATTATATGTGCTGCAGTTGTTTGGTGTTAGAGTAGCATGCCTTGCTTACACTCGGCAGGTCATAGGTTTGGTCCTTATTGGATGTGCTGCAGATGTTTGGTGTTAGAGTAGCATGCCTTGCTCGCACTTGCGCTGCAGATGTTTGGTGTTAGAGTAGCATGCCTTGCTCGCACTCGGCAGGCCATAAGTTTGGTCCTTATTATATGTGCTGCAGTTGTTTGGTGTTAGAGTAGCATGCCTTGCTTACACTCGGCAGGTCATAGGTTTGGTAACTATTGTAAAAACAGCAGATGTTTGGTGTTGGTGTAGCCAGTATTTTTCGTCCAGTTATGTCTTGGGTGAGATTTCGGTTTTCTGCGCTGCACCCTTTTTCTTATATGTGGTTTCTTATCCGTTTTGTAGGAAAATACCAGTGCGGTACCTTAACCTCGACCTACCCCGTTAGGTTAACTTTTCATAATATTCGTTCCATCGAAGGAAAATGAAATATTTTTATGAATTTACATGTTACACAGACCATCAGTGTTCTCTCTAAAAAATCTTTTTTATTGTTTTAAAATTTTCGCATTACTCATTTTTCGTACGCACATTATCTTTTTCCTTATTCACCTTGATGGGCATATACTGCATTTGAAATCAATTCATATAGTTTTGGTTAGTATATTTTGAGGCATATTTTCGTTCCGAATTTGCATGTGCAATTTGTAGGTTTTGTTCAGTTGCATCTTAAATCCCTAAATTATCCGCACTGGCTATTTTATGAATATGGTAAAGAAAAAAACTAGATTTTCGCAAAGATTCCTTTTGTTATTTTCTATATTTCGTAAAGATAATATTACGAATTTCCGAAGTATTAATATTATTTACACACAATGTACTGTAATCTAGTTTCTTGAAATNGTAAAGATAATATTACGAATTTCCGAAGTATTAATATTATTTACACACAATGTACTGTAATCTAGTTTCTTGAAATTTGCTAATATAAAACAATTTTATTATTCAAAATGTATGCCCCTCTTAACAAGCTGAAGTAATTGGGTCTTATATTCAAATAATTGGTTTGCACGTGTATATTTAAGTTAAACAGAAAAATAATATTTGCTGGGCACAAAAATTTTGCAAGAAGACATCAACTTCAGCAGTTCTTGAACCAAGTGACTCTTGAAACAAGTTATTTGTTAGAAAATTATACCCGTTATTCAATCTGTAGTGTGATAAAATTAACATGTTTTAAAACAATATATCTTTCTTTGTTTAAGGTAGTAATTTATGATCACATTATATTTCATACAGTATGTATGTGTATCTATAAAAGTATATTTTTGTGTAATTATTTCGTATACATATCTTAGTTATGTTATTTAATGCATTTATTTGAAAGTAACATTGCTTATGACTTGTAAAGTGCTCCATATTTAAATATTTTTCGAGATAAGTGTCAAAATGCTCAAGTTGTAACAAACGCCTTTTCAGTATTGTGGTTAAATAACTGGTTTTTCATCAACAGCATCTTGGGCTTGAATCATGTGGAGATCTCATTTTTTTTTTAGTTTAGTTTGCTAGACTCCTCTAATGAAATATTTCAAAATTTTCAGCTGATGTGGCTTGAAAAACGAGTCTGTTGAAAGTAACTTAAAATCATGCCCACTTTGTCACAGAAAATGTAATAATTTTAATAAAACGATTTTTAATTTTATTAACAATAATATTGTATCATTTGTTATAGACGCCATCCTTTCAAAAATGATTCTTATTGAGACTTATACTAATCAGTAATAAGGAATTTCTCAAACTCACAGTTAAGTACTACGTCACAGCGTAGTACTTATCTATTATTAAAATTAACTGGTAAATGCAGTGTTTAGATGCATTAATTTTCTGCAATAAAGGTGTAAATTAGGCAATACAGTAATGCATAAACCTGCGTGTTTTTTTAACTCTTGTAATTTAAAGTAGTAATAGAGGAGATACATTTATGAGTATATAAAGTATTGTGATCCAACACGGAATATGGGCTTATTTTNAAGTATTGTGATCCAACACGGAATATGGGCTTATTTTCTTATATCTCAATTACATTGCTGCAATTAAGGGCCTATAGATGCTAGAAAGAACAAGCCTTGATAATTATTATTTTGAGTGTATCTCAGGTTCATATACAGCAAATANATTATTATTTATTATTATCTGCAGTAAAAATATGAAAGCGTAATAAGATAACTTAAATGTAAATAGGCCAGTCCAAAATAAATGGTAAAAAAAAAATTATATTTTTTTATACCAGTGTGTTAGCTGAAATCACAATTAAGGGAAAATTTAGTACGAGCTAACGTGGTATGAAGAAACGCAATTAGTTGACGAACTGTTGTGGGGGTGGCAGTGTTCAAAACTCAAGGAATCAAATGAAATGTTTCTGGAAGACTCCAGAAAAATGCTGGGTTTTATGCTACTTGGCTCAGTCCAGGTAATTAACTGGAGACTGGAGATTTCATTTGGGATAGAGTAGGGGTAAGTTACAACTGGAGCGGTAAGCCAAACATTTAAATCTATTTAAATACGAAAACTCTATGGGTTGGTGCCCACACTCATGAATACATTTCGTGGCATGAGTAGGGTCATTCATTTTTAAGGGAGATCAGTCCCCGCCATCTTGGATTTATGGAATTTTCACTGTAACTAGCAACACAGTTTTTATATTTTATTTTGGGCGTCGACAAAGCATTGCGCATTGCTTTTCACACGTTTTGAAACGTGCATTGCTAGACTGTTGTTGCCAGTATCATTTCTGGGAAGGCGGGGAGAAAAAATTTACTTATTTCTTGCCTGCAGTCACTAGTCAAAAATTAATATACATGACGGACTTGTAATCCTTTAATAAAGCTTTAGAAACTATTATTTATGCCATGTCATGCTAAAATTTTCGTTGGATGTTGTCAAATGGAACTTATGGCAAAAATAGTGCAAATCCAAGATGGCCGGGTCTGATCCCCCTTAATGCAGAAAACCTTCGGAAGTGGTTATTGACCTCTTTACTCTTACACTCCTTGGGTGTGTGTTTCTGCGTACTCCCGTACAAACATTTACCGTAGCCGTTTATTACAAGGAATATTGAAACATATTTTCTTTAATATATAAAAAAATATGTTAACCACACATTCCTTCAAAATATTTATATATTTAATTTTTTTGATAAATTGTTAAAAACAAAGATTTTGTCACTAAAAGCATAACTAGAAAACTACGGCGATATAAGACTGAGTATATATCATTTGCCAAATGTATTTCCAACACGAAAACTTTATATAGAAAACTTTTGGATGTAATATTTAATTATTTTTGAGTAAGAGAAAATAACGACATAGTAAATTGAATGTTTACGCACATATCATTTTAGTGTCATTTAATATGGTTTCTCACGCATATACTATTTGTTTATAAAGCATACACGAATAAATTTAGGCAGTGAATATAATTATACCGAGTTTTACTACCACAAAGTTTATCCTCGCGTAAGGAGTTTTAACGCAGTAATTCCATTAATATTGTTAATTGCAGTTTTTAAAAGTACGCCAGGGTTAGCGGGATTGCCTCATTTCGTATCAATCGTTTAGCCCCACTTTTCTACATAACCTATACAATTGTTAACTTAAACCAATATCCTTAACTACTAGTCAATAGTTACTATTTCACAATAAATCATGGTTATATTGGTAATTTAATATTTAAGATCACGTACCTAGCTTCAGAGCGACTCCAAAAATTAGATTAAACTGGATGCAAAACGATATTTTGGCACTGAAGAAACCAGGCTGTCAGGAAAATAAATTCCACAGAAAAACCTACTCTAGGAAGAAAGCCATTATTTACAGCAGAGCAAGAGAAAGGAATTGCTGACAATGTCTAATTGCTTTCAAAGTAGTGTTTTTTTTTGGAATTTCTGTTACTGGACTTCGACGTTTGGCATTTGAAGTAGCCGAAGAATATGACATGCATCACACCCAAATTGGGCGTACGGTTTCTTGAAGTGAAATCTGGGAATAAGTCTTCAAAAACCGGAAGCTACAAGCCTCAACAGAGTTTCAGCGTCTAAGAAGGCTAAGGTGGACTTTATCTTAAAAAATCTGGAAACAATACAAGAACAATTTAAATCATCATCATCCCGAATCTATAATATTTATGAGACAGGCATCTCGACGGTCACAACTCGGGAAAGATCCTAGGACATTCAGGTCAGAAGCAAGCGGGAGCAGCGACAAGAGAGAGAGAGACAGAGAGAGAGAGAGAGACAGAGAGAGAGAGAAAGAGAGAGAGAGAGAGAGGAGAGAACACGACTGTAGTTTGTGCTGTGCGTGCTTCCGCAGATTATGTTCCACATATGTTCATTTATCCACGCCAGCGAATGGCACAGCAGTTACAGAAGGGAGGACTAAGCGATGCAATTTATGCGTATTACAAGATTGGGTGCATCAATGACAATCACTTCATGTCTTGGCTACTGCATTTCCAGAAACACACACGACCATCCGTAGATGAGCCTGTCCTATTTATTATTGACAACCACTCTAATCACAAATGTTTTGGGGTGTATAATTTTTGCAGAAAGAATAATATCCATATAGTGCCACTTCCACCTCATTCGTCTCAACGACTCCAACCCTTGGACATCTGCTTTTAAGGATCATTTGAGAACGTTTTTAACAAGGAATGTTGACTCTACACGAAAACGCACAGTAGGGGGAATGTGAAGATCACACCATACGAACTGGCAACAATTTTTGACCGAGTCAACATTCAAGTGGCTACATTGGAGAAAGGGGTTGATTAATTTTTGGCAGCAGTAATTTATCCTTTGAATTCTAATACATTTTGAGATGATGATTTCATTTCTGTTCGCCAATTAATTCCACAGTTAAAATTAAAAATGACGAAGAAGAGAAACAAAATTCATCTAGGTCTAGGCCTACAATATATTTACCTCCAGTACCGAAACCATCATGTTAAAATAACGCAGATTCGGAAACGGATTCCCTACTTTCAATATCTGGAGAAAACGGTAAAGTGAATATGCCTTCTTGTTCGTGCTACGCTGTAAGCCTAAGTGTTAATTCCTAAATAATGTTCATCCAAATCGGGGGGAACAAGGGTCACAAGAAAGCAGCACTCAGAGATCATTACTTATAACCCAATAAAGGCCAACTTTGAGTAAACAAAAAAGAAGAAAGCAATAAAGATAGGCCTACTTCCACAGAAAACAAGAAGGAGGTAAATCTACCAGCAATGGCAGCCATTTTAAAATTAAGGGTGATGTCATATCTCGGGAACCATTGAACCGATTTGAACCATATTTTTNAGCAATGGCAGCCATTTTAAAATTAAGGGTGATGTCATATCTCGGGAACCATTGAACCGATTTGAACCATATTTTTAATGTCACAGTGCATAAAGTAAATGTTGAATTTCGACTTAGATATTATTGTGTGTTCGCAAATTTGAATGATTGCACTATCTGAAAAATAAGGTTTTTACGTTTAATCTCAAAAACAACTTAAACAATTCCAGCCAANTTTTGAATGATTGCACTATCTGAAAAATAAGGTTTTTACGTTTAATCTCAAAAACAACTTAAACAATTCCAGCCAAATTTGGCAAATCAGTAATACTGTGGTAGGTCATGCAATAAAAACTATTTACATTTATTAGGAACTTATTTTAAAAATGGCTACCATATTAGGTTTATTTGGTTTATCTGCCATAGCGTTTAAACACTCTCAACCAATGTATGCTGTCTGTCAATTCTATAAGAAGCATAATATATGCCAAGAAATAACCACGTTGGTCCGCCATTTTGTAAGATAGCACCACATAAAATAACTAAGTTTTTATCTCATATCATGGGAACCAATTAACCGATTCCTACCAAATTTGGCAGACATGTTGTACTGTGGCAGTTGATGTAAACGTGTATGTTTTAAGCAGGTCAGACACTTATATTAAAAATGGTATATAGCCACTTTAGCCATGTATGCCATACCGTCGAAACCATGCAGTTAATTCCAACTTAAATTTGTATGCTAGCAGTATATATTAAAACCATAAAATATGTCCTCACAAAGTCTCTTTTGTAAACCATTTTGTAAGATAGAATCACATAACGAATTACAATTTTTATGTCATATCTCCGGAAAAGACAGATTCCTACCAAGTTTGGCAAACAAGTAGCACTACAGTGTGCAACATAAACCAATACATTTCAAGTGGGTCAGACAATAACTTTCAAAATGGTGGACATATAAACATTTTAGCTCAGTATGTTATATATACGAAACTACAGAACAAATTTCAACTTAACTTTGTATGCCGANACATATAAACATTTTAGCTCAGTATGTTATATATACGAAACTACAGAACAAATTTCAACTTAACTTTGTATGCCGACAGTATCTATTATAAAAATAAACGTTACCTGGGCAGTCTCTTATTTCTCTGCCATTTTGTAAGATATTCCCATATGAAATAATTAAGTTTTTGCCATATCTCGGGAAATAATCAACCGATTCCTTCCAAATTTGGGAAAGAATTTGTACTGTGGTGGGCCATATTAATCTATGTGTTAAGTGTGCAAGACCCATATTTTCAGAACGGCGGTTATGAAAACATTTTAGCCTATTGTGCTATATCTAGGAAACTATGTAAGCGATTTTACCTTAAATTTGTATAATGGCAGTATCTATGTCAAAAATCACATGTGCTAAACATAACCTTTTTGTCCTCCATTTATGAATATCGTCAAATGAAAATCATTGAGGTTTTATGCCATATATCAAGGACGAACAAACTGATTCTCACATTCTCACCAAAATTTTCACGCAAGTAGTTCTATAGTAGGGTAAGTAAACTATCATGTTTTAGGTTGGACAGGCCTGTTTTAAATGGCGCTAATATAAATAATTTAGTTTAGTTTGTTATATGTATACAAAAATTCAACAAAATGAAACCAAATTTGGTATGCTAACAGTATTTATCAGAAGCATCAATTATGCATACAGATACACNCAATTCAACAAAATGAAACCAAATTTGGTATGCTAACAGTATTTATCAGAAGCATCAATTATGCATACAGATACACTCTTTTGCCGGCCTTTTTGCCGAATAGTGCTGGGCGAGTAAATTAAACATTTTGACATATTTCCAAAACAGTTAAATTAATTTCCGCCAAATCTTGCACCCTATTAGTGCTACAAAAGACCATGTAAATTTAAATAACTTAAGACGGGCCAGACGTTTATTTTTGAAAAGGCGGCCATATAAATATTTTGATAAGTTTGTAATATATGTTAAACTAATTATTCAAATTCAACCAAACTTTTTATGCTGATAGTATCTATTAGAAGNGATAAGTTTGTAATATATGTTAAACTAATTATTCAAATTCAACCAAACTTTTTATGCTGATAGTATCTATTAGAAGCATTAGACAATTTTGTAATATAGCACAAAATAAGGAAGTAAAGTTTTTATGCCACATCTCGGGTTCTAATCAACCGATTTTCGCCAAATTCTTCACACAAGTACTACTTCGCTAGGCCATGTTAACTTACGTGTTTTAAGTGGTTGAGACACTTATTTTCAAAATGATGACCCTGTAAATATTTCAGGTTAGNACATATAAACATTTTAGCTCAGTATGTTATATATACGAAACTACAGAACAAATTTCAACTTAACTTTGTATGCCGATAGTATCTATTATAAAAATAAACGTTTCCTGGGCAGTCTCTTATTTCTCTGCCATTTTGTAAGATATTCCCATATGAAATAATAAAGTTTTTGCCATATCTCGGGAAATAATCAACCGATTCCTTCCAAATTTGGGAAAGAATTTGTACTGTGGTGGGCCATATTAATCTATGTGTTAAGTGTGCAAGACCCATATTTTCAGAACGGTGGTTATGAAAACATTTTAGCCTATTGTGCTATATCTAGGAAACTATGTAAGCGATTTTACCTTAAATTTGTATAATGGCAGTATCTATGTCAAAAATCACATGTGCTAAACATAACCTTTTTGTCCTCCATTTATGAATATCGTCAAATGAAAATCATTGAGGTTTTATGCCATATATCAAGGACGAACAAACTGATTCTCACATTCTCACCAAAATTTTCACGCAAGTAGTTCTATAGTAGGGTAAGTAAACTATCATGTTTTAGGTTGGACAGGCCTGTTTTAAATGGCGCTAATATAAATAATTTAGTTTAGTTTGTTATATGTATACAACAATTCAACAAAATGAAACCAAATTTGGTATGCTAACAGTATTTATCAGAAGCATCAATTATGCATACAGATACACTCTTTTGCCGGCCTTTTTGCCGAATAGTGCTGGGCGAGTAAATTAAACATTTTGACATATTTCCAAAACAGTTAAATTAATTTCCGCCAAATCTTGCACCCTATTAGTGCTACAAAAGACCATGTAAATTTAAATAACTTAAGATGGGCCAGACGTTTATTTTTGAAAAGGCGGCCATATAAATATTTTGATAAGTTTGTAATATATGTTAAACTAATTATTCAAATTCAACCAAACTTTTTATGCTGATAGTATCTATTAGAAGTATTAGACAATTTTGTAATATAGCACAAAATAAGGAAGTAAAGTTTTTATGCCACATCTCGGGTTCTAATCAACCGATTTTCGCCAAATTCTTCACACAAGTACTACTTCGCTAGGCCATGTTAACTTACGTGTTTTAAGTGGTTGAGACACTTATTTTCNGTATTAGACAATTTTGTAATATAGCACAAAATAAGGAAGTAAAGTTTTTATGCCACATCTCGGGTTCTAATCAACCGATTTTCGCCAAATTCTTCACACAAGTACTACTTCGCTAGGTCATGTTAACTTACGTGTTTTAAGTGGTTGAGACACTTATTTTCAAAATGATGACCCTGTAAATATTTCAGGTTAGNCCATGTTAACTTACGTGTTTTAAGTGGTTGAGACACTTATTTTCAAAATGATGACCCTGTAAATATTTCAGGTTAGCGAACCCTATCACTCAAAACATTAGACTGATTACATCCGAAGTTGATGCTCCGAATCCTACCTCCGCAATGCATTTTATTGCACACTAGCTTGTGGCACGATGTTTTCCCGGTTCGAGTCCCGGGTAAGAAACGTGTGTATTTGTAATTGTCTCACTGCTGTTGCGTAAGTTTCTGGTTCATCTCTAAGTCAACGAGACGTCAAGACCTACCTACCATCTAAGCTTTTAAGAACTTCATTAAAAACTACTTCAACCCANGTCAACGAGACGTCAAGACCTACCTACCATCTAAGCTTTTAAGAACTTCATTAAAAACTACTTCAACCCATGCAGACGAAAGACGGCTCAGTAAATTCTTGTTTAAAGGTGGCACCATTCCTTTACTCTCTCCTAAACATGAAGGTAGTAGGCATGGCACAATGCATATATTGGAATGGGTGACGACACAAATTTGTCGTTTTATAATGCGCAATATATTACAGGTGAAATAATTGTTATAACTTCTTGAAAGCAGTAAACTGAGCAATTGTATTTTGGTTGTTACTTAGTATACCATTTATAAGCATGACCGAATGTACATTTATTTATCGTGTTGCCAACGCGACAGTGGCCTGAGACCTGAGTGACTGGACAGGGAGTATAGAGTGTTGCCCCTCTGGCACAACGCATTAAGGCGCTACGTCTCTGGTCAGCCTCCGTATTGCCGACCTTAGTGACGCCGTTAACACTGACGTGGTGCCCACTCCCTTCCTCGCAGAGCACATTCATTACACAGGCGCATGCCCGCATCTGCTTCAAGCCTTGCAGGCAGCTAATCATTTACCCTCCTCCCCGCCCCTCTTAGTAATGTTGCAGCAGCAGGCTGCTCGGCCAATAAACCTGCACTACGCTAAGTGTCCTGACCGCCCATTACCACACTCCCCGTCGTCAACACAGCTCATATTTCAACAGGAAAACAATTACGCAAATCAACATAAGATATTNCATTACCACACTCCCCGTCGTCAACACAGCTCATATTTCAACAGGAAAACAATTACGCAAATCAACATAAGATATTCCTCACTCGGAAAAATCTGAAATATTGGATTCATAATTGTGGCTACTGCGTTAACGGGATTTGAGCTTCTTTTGGCTTGTGTTAAACAGAGAAGATCGTTGGCGCATGCTATATTTTTATGAACTAAATTAATAAAACATTGCTCTTCACATTTATTAACACATTAAAAAATGTACAAAGAATTTCTGTATTTTTGAAAATTTTTTTTTGAGTTATTGAACAGAGAATATCCAATATTCTGTCCACAACAGATTTGAAGGTATATAAATTAAAGTGTTATTCAATCANTCTGTATTTTTGAAAATTTTTTTTTGAGTTATTGAACAGAGAATATCCAATATTCTGTCCACAACAGATTTGAAGGTATATAAATTAAAGTGTTATTCAATCACAATAGTTAAAGGTAAAGTAATAACATGTTTTGAAATGTTTAAAAATCTGTTTGCTGTACTTATTAAAAAATAAATTGGAACAACTTCGTTCCAAAATAGAACTTACATTTAATTGTTGCTATAATTACTGTTAGAAAAAAAGCGAACATAAAAGTAGTTAAACTCATTAACTGGTGTTTTACTTTCATTGGAATTTTGTTTGATTGTTATGTGACACGTGTTCTGTAAAGGACGTTACGACAGTGTGCGTGAAATCCTCAAATCTTCACGATTGTGCAATAAANTATGTGACACGTGTTCTGTAAAGGACGTTACGACAGTGTGCGTGAAATCCTCAAATCTTCACGATTGTGCAATAAATGTACCTGGAACTGAGCTCTCGACCTCCCTTTACACTGTCTCGGCACCATAAGACATTTGTACACTTTAAGTGTAATGGCTTTTGAATACAACGTCGTTCTGAACTGTTATCATTTTCATTGCGCGCCAGTGGACAGTAGGTAACAACACGGCTTATCCTTATCAAAGTTAACATGGTTTGTTTAGTGACACATGCTTTCTCGTGCGCTTTGTGAGGATGCAGACGATGTTCGAAGACACTGACTTGTGCCTGACACAGACATTCCAGGCCTAGGGTCGGCTTTACAGCGTCTGGTTTTGTTCTGATTGTGTGATTACATGTAAAGTACTGGTAAGCAAAGTTTTCTGTTCCTCAGTGTATGATTATAAATAACTAGTGCTCAATTTCCCTTAGAACAAATACTACTGTGACGGCTCAAATAACCGCTACATTTACCTGTCCCAGCTATCTCAGTCTACTTTTGCAACGTATGTAATAACGTAATATTTAATTATTTAGTTGTTGTTTATTTGTGACAGCTATAATCTATTTAGGTATGTTTTAAATTTTATTTTTAATTGCAAATGTTTTAACCTCTGAAAGGGCATTTAAATTTAATTATGAATGTAAGCCTTTCTGAATTTCAATCACGAATGTATTTGCGTGTGGTTTCATTTGCATTGAGAATGTATTATTTGGTTGCTATGGTAACGTACAACGTAATGTGCGAGAGATGATGTAGCCGTTTTGTGATTGGCGCGACCTTTGAAGGTTAATAAGTGTGCAGTTTAGGAGGCGTCTAGCCATCTTGTTTCCGCAAGGCAGGTCGAGACCTGGTGGGGCATCGTCCTGGTACGAAATTTCCATTTTCTTATTAATTTGTCCCTGACGAGGCGAAGACGCACGGCATCGAAGAGCAAGACAACAGTCTCCTCGCGCTCTCTACGTGGTTTAGCAATTAAATTCAAGGTAGAGCTACCGCGATATAGCGTGTGGTACGATATAGACTGTAATAGCGTACCCCAGGCCCGAGAGCCTTGTGAGGGAAGATTAAGGCCAATGACCAGCGGAACCAGCCTATGAAGATTCTACAAGATGTTGCTGCGATTAAGAACTTCCAGAGTAATTTTGAAATTCAACGCAGAGACTGCATCTGTAAAATAAATTAAATAATTTTTGGAAATATATTTTTGGCTTACGTTGACACCATTTTGGATCATAGAATGTTGAAGTTGCTCTGCCTATTTGCCTACGGAGCCCCGACAAAATCTCATTAGTTCTCCCAACTGTGTTGGTTTGAGAAAGACATTAAATTTATTTAATATACTTTTTGAAAGAGTTAAGGAATTTTTAAAGAACACAAATTATTTCCGAATTTTTTAAATAAGAGATACGTACGGGAAGGCTACACAGTTATGGCCACACTAAGCAGAACTAATTTTGAAAATAGTAATTAATTTCCTTACAATATTTGCACAGATAGTATTTTATTTTATTGGTGTTTGGATCAAAACTCATTCTTTCTAATTAAATCCAATCTAGTTTTGTCAAGTCTNATAGTATTTTATTTTATTGGTGTTTGGATCAAAACTCATTCTTTCTAATTAAATCCAATCTAGTTTTGTCAAGTCTCTGTGAGTATTTCTTTGTCATTAGCTAGTGTTATTTTATTTTTTCTGTTTCTTGCCAGTTTTTCCTGTATGTTGTTTCTAGTCAACGGAAACTGGTCGCTACAAGGGTTCCTCAGTCTAAAAGATTAGGTAAGATNTTTTCCTGTATGTTGTTTCTAGTCAACGGAAACTGGTCGCTACAAGGGTTCCTCAGTCTAAAAGATTAGGTAAGATTTATTTAAATTGTGTTACATTGGCTGCAAAATTATTCCCGTCCTGTGGAGCCGAGCAAGTTTCAAACCCCAGGTCAGAATTCACTGTTAGTGGTGACAATTTATTTGATACAAGATATTTTAATATTCTACTCCCTCATATTCATCAGTGTGTGTACACATCACTTACACTACACTACCTTAAACAATAATATGTTCTCGATTATTGTTCTTATCACATTATTTAAAATAAACATGTTAGTAATGACTGAAGTGAATTTATGGTTGTGTATTATAAAAAATGTCATGTTGGTAAATCATTTTAAATTGTTTACTTGAGGTTAATGGTAAGGAAACTGTTGAATAAATAATCAATTTTCAGTTTTCCAGTGTAAACCAAATTACAGTACTTCGAAGTTAAAGAGGACTTTTCANGTTGAATAAATAATCAATTTTCAGTTTTCCAGTGTAAACCAAATTACAGTACTTCGAAGTTAAAGAGGACTTTTCAAAAAAACTTCACGATTTTTATTGAAGAAAAAGAACACATGCTATTTGTTCCTATAAAGCAATATATTATTTAGTTAAGCTAAAATAAAACAGTTTAGAGTCGAATAAAAACATTTTGGGTTGTGATGACATGTAATATCTACTTCAGTATGCTTTTCGGGATGTGTTTTCAAAGAGAAAACTAAAAAGAGTGAAGTATTTGTATACGTTAACGAGACAAGACAGTGTCTTCCCAAAACTTAAGCTCAGAGTAGTCAGGGGTCATGATGGCTGAGTGGTTAGCCTGCTCGCCTCCCACCAAGGCGAACCGGGTTCAATCCCCGGCCGGGCCACTCCCAGATTTTTGCATGTGGGAGACGTGCCAGACGCTGGTAGGTGGGTTTTCTCGGATAACTCCCGTTTCCCCGCTTTTTCATTCCGGCGCTGCTCCATACTCATCGGCTCTCAAGACCTCGCTATTAAAAGCCGCCCAAATCTCTTCATTCACTCATCCCAGGTTTTATAGCCATTGAAATAATTATCTGGTGACCATGACTGCGTGGATGTTATATATATATAACGCTAAAAGAAAAAAAAATATGTTTTTGATGTTTAAGTGTGATGCCTAAATACAGCAAAAAAATACGCGGTACTATTAAAATATCGATATGTTATAAATATCAAGCAACCACTAGGTCAGCATAGACCACTCAAAGGCTCACATGAAGTTGCGTTTGTGCATCACTGACCTTTTTTCTCAAGCACAAATATTATTCAATGAAGAAATTTAATGAACCAGTTTCTGTTTCTGAGTCAGTTNGTTGAATAAATAATCAATTTTCAGTTTTCCAGTGTAAACCAAATTACAGTACTTCGAAGTTAAAGAGGACTTTTCATAAAAAACTTCACGATTTTTATTGAAGAAAAAGAACACATGCTATTTGTTCCTATAAAGCAATATATTATTTAGTTAAGCTAAAATAAAACAGTTTAGAGTAGAATAAAAACATTTTGGGTTGTGATGACATGTAATATCTACTTCAGTATGCTTTTCGGGATGTGTTTTCAAAGAGAAAACTAAAAAGAGTGAAGTATTTGTATACGTTAACGAGACAAGACAGTGTCTTCCCAAAACTTAAGCTCAGAGTAGTCAGGGGTCATGATGGCTGAGTGGTTAGCCTGCTCGCCTCCCACCAAGGCGAACCGGGTTCAATCCCCGGCCGGGCCACTCCCAGATTTTTGCATGTGGGAGACGTGCCAGACGCTGGTAGGTGGGTTTTCTCGGATAACTCCCGTTTCCCCGCTTTTTCATTCCGGCGCTGCTCCATACTCATCGGCTCTCAAGACCTCGCTATTAAAAGCCGCCCAAATCTCTTCATTCACTCATCCCAGGTTTTATAGCCATTGAAATAATTATCTGGTGACCATGACTGCGTGGATGTTATATATATATATATATATATAACGCTAAAAGAAAAAAATATATGTTTTTGATGTTTAAGTGTGATGCCTAAATACAGCAAAAAAATACGCGGTACTATTAAAATATCGATATGTTATAAATATCAAGCAACCACTAGGTCAGCATAGACCACTCAAAGGCTCACATGAAGTTGCGTTTGTGCATCTCTGACCTTTTTTCTCAAGCACAAATATTATTCAATGAAGAAAATTAATGAACCAGTTTCTGTTTCTGAGTCAGTTTCTTACTTACTAAAATATTGTACTAGCAGAAATCCCTTGTGTATTTGCTAACTAACTTTGCTACCGGCTCACCATAAAAACCAGAAGACATCCCGACAACTGTTAATCACATGTCACTGCATGATTTTCATATTTATATCTACCAGTACCTCGCCAACCGCCAATTTCCCTAACGTAAGAAGTGCGTTGAGAAACCTTTCGATGTCAACTACTGGTTGAATGCTATGTTGATGTTTATCGTGTAGTCAGTCAGACAAACGACGTTTTAAAAACAAACAACACGGAAGCATCCATACCTCTACAATGCTTAGCTTTTGTTAACTAGTATTCTCCAACGTATAGATATAATGAAATGTGTTATTATTTATCTCACCTGTCGTCGGTATACTGCTACAAGTGATCAAGTAAAAAATGAGATGTTTTGTGGGAAATTACAGTTACAAATTAACTGTCATTCCAAAAATACAGTTTTACATTTTGTTCAGATCAATTTACAAAACGTATAATTGTTACGACTAAAAATTATTTGCAATTAATTCTTCAAATTTGTATTTATTGTGATATTAATTATGACTTGGTCATGGCCAAATTTTTAACACAATGTGTCTTGGTCACTTATTGCATTTATACCAGTTGGCAGAAATTGTTTACTGCAAGTCTACTTACGATTTTGAAAGGGGAACACAAACATCTGAGACTGTATTGCATTACTGATGTTGATAATAACAGTGGCATCAGAAACGACCTTTCAGTGGTTTTAATTTATGTTAAGTGCAAACCTAGATAATTTGTATTATGTAAAGCAAATCAGAATTACTTTTCAATGAGTTGAAGTCCTGTATGTAAATACGTATTAGGTAATAAGTATTGTGCCTTATTTACTGGAACAAAAAAAAAAGTTACAAGAAAAAAACACCTATCCTAACAATATTATTTTAAATAAGCCAACTTGAAAAAATAGGGCAATGTCACAAATTTTACAGAATTTAACGATTATAAGTTATAAGATAGTGTTTTGTCAGCTCTGAAAGGAAATGAGGAATTTTCAGCACTGAATAACACTCACTACCTCATCCGTTAATTCATCATCAGATTCTTCAGAGTCTAAAATGCCAGGTTCTGGAGCACTGTCGCTCTTTTCCGTGCCTGCTGGCAAAGAGGTTTACCATCCATGAAGTTGTTGAGGGATGGCCTTGGCAGCACATTGTTTCAAGAGATCCTCTTTTGTGCCTCTGCAATTGGTAGTTATGCTTCGTACACGGGAGCAAGTTCCTCTGTCATGTGAACAGCGTAGCTTCGTCTAGCAGTACGAATGAATTTGAAATCCGAATCACTGTGGTTGTATTTAAAGCGTATGCAACCTGGATTGTTTTTTATAATGCATTACATTTATTGTAAGCCACTTCACTCTGTTACCCTCATTGTCTACGTATCTTTTTTTAATACCGTTTGCTGCAACATCTTTCAAATCAATCATGTCTGAAAACAATAGTTATTTAACGATGTAGTTGCCAATTGTTTTATTGACGTGACAACGTCTTAAATTAGGTTGCGGCTGGGGGTCACTTATGAAAAAGTGTAACGCTCGGTAACGNACTTGTTTTATTTTTCCCTTTGTAGAATGAGCCAGACGAAGAACATTCAACCAGTCATTCATGGCGTGAATATTTTATATTTTTCCGTGCATACTTAATGGCACTATGCATTGAATCAACTTCCTTGTATGAATGCCCGTTTCTTCATAAATTTATGTTCAATTATCTGCAAGTGAGTATTTTCTATGCCATACAGAAAAAAAGTTGCAGTGAACTGGTTCCTATTCTGACCACTACACGCGTCGGAAATACAGTGATATTTCAGTAACAGTGTCAGGTAATTGTCGTATCCACTGAAACAGCGCAGTACCAGTTTCTCAACTTCGTCTTTGGCCATTCAGTTGAGACCATGCGAAGCAGCACGCCTCGTGACAGTGAGTCGACTCTTAAGCTTTAATATAGTAAACGGAACGTTTTCTGCTGCAGTACACTTGTGAGCCATTGGATACTAATACTCTGCTCATTATAATTGTAAAATATTGTTTAACCACGCGCCATAAACCATAACGATCACTCAAGTCACAGATAAATCAAACAAAACAATGATACTGACTCAATAATTTTTGTCTACCAACCGTGAAATGTTTAATTTTCTATAGATGAAACTGACCACGTCTTACTGGTAAACTTACAAATCAGTATGTTTTACAGGAGAAAGTGACCAAGTAGANGTTTAACCAAGCGCCATAAACCATAACGATCACTCAAGTCACAGATAAATCAAACAAAACAATGATACTGACTCAATAATTTTTGTCTACCAACCGTGAAATGTTTAATTTTCTATAGATGAAACTGACCACGTCTTACTGGTAAACTTACAAATCAGTATGTTTTACAGGAGAAAGTGACCAAGTAGACTTGATAAGTTCTGTTTGTAAACTGCAGATTTTGTGCGATGAAACTGATACCTGCCAAATGCTGAAGTTTGGAAGNACTTGATAAGTTCTGTTTGTAAACTGCAGATTTTGTGCGATGAAACTGATACCTGCCAAATGCTGAAGTTTGGAAGGGCGTAGGAATACGTCGACACTGTTGTCTCTAGGTCCAATTTACTAATAAATTACACTTTATTTGCGAATTCANTGGTTCTCCTGCCTCCGGATATCGTGCCGCTATATCCCAGCACGCCCGCTAAAAGCTCTCATGGTTTATTGCGGTACAATCCCGGGACAGATGCAGCTGGTGGTGGGATCTCGGTGTCCCTTGGGCAGCTGCAAAATGCAGCTGTGTCCGCGCCCTGGTGCCTTCCGTTGTCTCCGGATGTCGTCTGCATGTGCAGGAACAGTTGCACATGCAGAAACCTTTGGTAGCACGCCTTTGTTCTGCGAGGCGCGGTCGCGTCCTCCTGGCGTCACTCTTCCGGCACGTCCGCTAACCCTTAATCTTTATTGTCTGTCGTCCGCCTGCGAGCTTCGCCAGAGCGTGTGTTCTGACGAATAAAATATAGGGACGCAGGATGCGTCAAAACANTGTCGTCCGCCTGCGAGCTTCGCCAGAGCGTGTGTTCTGACGAATAAAATATAGGGACGCAGGATGCGTCAAAACATATAAAACTGACTATGTCGACTTAGTCATTATTTGCTGTACGGCACCGTCTGTTCGCAACTTGTTCAAAACGATAACATGGAAATACTCACAGACTTACACAGACTTTAGACTTGGGCAATTTTTCCTGTTAAAGATATAACTCTTCCGAACAAGTTGGTCACCTTATCTCATTTTCGCCAATTTTTTACTTGGTCACATTTGGCAGTATACCATAGCTATATGTATGTTTCTTAGTTTAGTTCTGTTAACTTCAATAAGTAAAAATTCTCAAATTCCTCTGATAAGTCATTTGAATTTTCTCTACTATGCGAACGAGTAAAATAATCTTGTAAATATCTTTAAAATGAAAATTTTGGTGATTTTTAGATTAATATAAAGCTTTTAGCACCATAATGTTTTAGGAACAGAACAATAAAATTATTATCTGTAAGCTTTTCAATTTAGGTGCCAATTTTTTTAAACACACAATTATGAGTGCTTCATAATTTCTGTTGCTCCTTAATATTTTTTGTAGTGAGTTAACATTTTTATTATTATTAAATTTTAATTGAGATTTTTATTTATTCATATTACTTTATTATTTATATTAAAAACATATAATTTCGTGAAGATATTTGGAAAAACTAAGGGTTTTGATTCAAATGTTTTTTCTCTGGAAACACATTAGGTTGAAAGCAGTTTAAACATTTAAATGAACGCAATAAAAATGTATTATATAACTTTGAATTACATGTAAACAATGGATATATTTTCTGTATTGTTTTGATAATTTCATCATTATTTACTTTCCCGCACGATCTCCAATTAAGTATAATAGTTACGTTAGTAAAATTTGGGACGTATGCGCTGTTTAGAACACACGATAACATAACANTCTCCAATTAAGTATAATAGTTACGTTAGTAAAATTTGGGACGTATGCGCTGTTTAGAACACACGATAACATAACATAAATTAACAAAGTTAGCAAAGTGATTAGCTTCGACTCAATAGTGAATCATTTCAGAAATTGATTTGTAGAGACTGCAAGAAACAACGACACACTCCTTCATTTATTTATAGGATTTGAAGATTCACCGCACCCGCGGAGTTTGAATTTCTGAGTTTGGGTGGCAGCCAATAAAATTCAAGCTACATAAACATACCAACAAATAAGAAATTCAGGACACTGAAACGGATTTTGACGAATTTGTGTAACAAATCTGATGGTTCTAATTCATTTATCTTGAAAAATGGGTATAAAGTTGATTAATTGCGCAAAGTTTCGAAAAATTTGAACAACCATGTAGTATTCATTGTAGAGAATGTAAACGGACAAGTTCAAGTTTTACTAATTTGCCTAAAAAGAAACAATTATTTTATGCGCGAGTGGCTACTATAAAAGGTTTTCTCTTATATACTCGTAGTTCTAAATATGAGGTGTCACAGTAATCTCAGANGAATTTGTGTAACAAATCTGATGGTTCTAATTCATTTATCTTGAAAAATGGGTATAAAGTTGATTAATTGCGCAAATTTTCGAAAAATTTGAACAACCATGTAGTATTCATTGTAGAGAATGTAAACGGACAAGTTCAAGTTTTACTAATTTGCCTAAAAAGAAACAATTATTTTATACGCGAGTGGCTACTATAAAAGGTTTTCTCTTATATACTCGTAGTTCTAAATATGAGGTGTCACAGTAATCTCAGANACGCGAGTGGCTACTATAAAAGGTTTTCTCTTATATACTCGTAGTTCTAAATATGAGGTGTCACAGTAATCTCAGAAATTTGGTTATTATTATGACTGTTGGCCTACATGTTATTAAACATAACTTGCCATTGTAATTACTAACGGACTGTTGAGTTACAGTTGTATTCTTCAACTTAGATATTTTAACATTAAACCTGAACTTTTGGCAGGTAATTTCAATATTTGTAGACAAGTTGTATATGGCTATATGCAGTTGAAATTCGGACACTCGACACTCGGTAACTCGGCATTCCGTAGAATTCAACATTCCGTAAAACTCAACATTCTGTAAAACTCAACATTCCATAAAACTCAACAGCCCTACAGGCCGTACGGGTTAAATGGCACGCACTGTCGTTAAAGTTTATTTTCACAAAAAAGACTGAAAAAATACTGTTTTCATAAATACGGATTTTCCTTTTTGGTACAAAATAATGCTCTAAGTTTGACTATTCATATTATTTAAAAAAATTATGTTGTGTTCAATAAGTTTATATTTTCTAGTTAAAATTTTGTATTTTAGTGTAACGTAATAATTTTCNAAAAAATTATGTTGTGTTCAATAAGTTTATATTTTCTAGTTAAAATTTTGTATTTTAGTGTAACGTAATAATTTTCGTATTTTATTTATTTTTAGTTTTAATATCTGACAACAAACTGTGTTTGTTTATGCCTTGCTTCAAGTAATGAGCTCTTAATTACAAATTAACCCTCTCGACGCATTCATAGTCCACATTAGGTCGAGTTTCTGTGGTTCTGCTGTAGCCACTAGTTGATGACCACAAATGGTTGTTAAACGATGCCAAGTCAGTTGCCTTGATATAGTATTTGGNCTGCTGTAGCCACTAGTTGATGACCACAAATGGTTGTTAAACGATGCCAAGTCAGTTGCCTTGATATAGTATTTGGCGGTTGTATTCAAATGTGAAAGTGTTTTGCCACAGTGAATCACCTGTTTTAAAGTGCACATAATGTTGATTTCCCAACCAGTGCAAATGTTCAACTAATTAGCCTAGGCATGACCAAGGGTTGGTACGAGTACGCAAAGGACTACGCATTAGGAAAGTGTTGTAACACACTGCTGTTCTACCCTGTGGCGTACAGCCCCCAAACACGTGGCAATGTGAGGATCACGATATTCTACATTTTATTTGCTGGATTTATTCCACCGCAAGTACATCTCTACTTCCCTTACCCACACTGTATTTTAACTAAGGCGTTGGATCCTCTGACCTTGGAATGGGACCCACTCATGTCCAGAATACTAGCCAGTTCTGGCCACGTCTCTGCTAATTATTTTAAACTTCTATTCACCTGCAATCAATTAAAGTTTCAATGAACCAAGACTGTTGCGATAGGCAATGTAGACTTCCATGTATCGAACTACTTCCTGTGTGACCTTCTTCTTCTTAGTCGCTCCTGTCTTCTGTGTCCATTAGAAATACATGCTAGTCATGAGTTCATACAAGTACAGTTTGATGCTGTTTGCTTTGGGCGTTGATGACAACTTACAGAAATGGGCAGAAAGTGAAAAAATTCTATGAGATATAATGTGTAGATGTTACTCATTTAAGGTTTTGTAATCGGCTATAATAGCCTAGTTACTGTTCAGTTTTCGAGAGACGAGCATGGATTTGTAACATAGCTCTCGACTGTTCGACGTTTAATGGGAAATATAAAGCCATGCCATTCTTACAAGTATATGTCTATTATCACCAACAAATCTGTCACGATGTTGATACCACATGTGACACTTACAATTATGAATATTACAAAATATTATATTCTCACCCGTCTCTCTAAATAGAATTTGGGGAATAGTCGCCGTGGCGTTAAGCTCAATCTGGAAGGCAGATACATATTCCGGCAAACTTGGCATAGGTAATGCCTGAGAATTTCTCAGGTTTGTTCGACCGAAGTCATCCAGTGGTACCACAAGGAATTTGGGTTACCTTGAGCTAGCAGATATTACTGTCTTGAGTTTAATTAGCCATTCCCACAACTATGAATATGTTGATCTCCGATACTAGAGCTGGCAATGACCCAGACAACTCAGACTAGCAGCTCTCTCTAGTAAGGTGAATCACTTGCTCAAACCTTACAGGAAGGCCCTATGCTATAATCTTGGACGATCTCGTCGGGTTGCTCTGAATCTCCGGTAACAACCTTACGCCCACAGAAGGCCAGTTCCCGAGGTGCTACCCCCAGATAACCACATTGTCGAGGGAGGGGAAACTTTCTTCTCCAGGTNCACAGAAGGCCAGTTCCCGAGGTGCTACCCCCAGATAACCACATTGTCGAGGGAGGGGAAACTTTCTTCTCCAGGTTTCGTTCACTCCTACAGGATATTTAGCGACATTGACTGCAACCTGACGCCCATTAAAGGCTAGTTCGTCAACACGTAAGCAAAAACCTTGCAGATGCAGAGGCTGCGAACACAGCCCCTGCGCCCTTCCTGTACCTTCTGCCTGAGAGGGACAACCTCTACCCTAAGGGCATCATACCATCCCACCTGGTGATTGCCCTTTGTGGTGGTCTACACTCTACACCCTAGTACCTCGCCACAGGGAGGGTCTCTCAGGTAGGTCCACTGGCATACAGCATCCAAGCCATTCATCAGAGCCATGGTTACTCCTGACATTGCTGCAGGACAAAAGCAACAAAGTTCTGTGCGCTCCGTCATCTACCCGATAGGATCATCACTGGAGTTTCGACACACTCTAAATTTTAAGTTCTATACTTGGGATCATAAGTAGTCGAATCTGTGCTGTGACGCCCATTATGATTATAACTGGAATGAACCTAGTCCAATTCTGGAGCTACATGCCAGCAGTCCCCATTGTATGCGGTGATCAGAACCCCCTTCAAGACAACTGGCCCCGCACACCTGGCTGTCCCCAGCCACCCCTACCCCACTGAGCATATGTCTAGCGACTCATAGACTCATCCAGCCTCACTGGGCATATGTCTATGAAAAATCCATGTTTACTATCTCCAGGCTTTTAAATGTTTTGATTAAGTCTAGTCACAATATTATTACAATTGTTTTTTTTTTATTTTTACCGTGCTCGTCTTTACGACGATTGGGGGCATTAATCGCCAGGTGCAAATTTTCAACCACTGNCCCCTTCAAGACAACTGGCCCCGCACACCTGGCTGTCCCCAGCCACCCCTACCCCACTGAGCATATGTCTAGCGACCCATAGACTCATCCAGCCTCACTGGGCATATGTCTATGAAAAATCCATGTTTACTATCTCCAGGCTTTTAAATGTTTTGATTAAGTCTAGTCACAATATTATTACAATCGTTTTTTTATTTTTACCGTGCTCGTCTTTACGACGATTGGGGGCATTAATCGCCAGGTGCAAATTTTCAACCACTGNGTTTTTTTATTTTTACCGTGCTCGTCTTTACGACGATTGGGGGCATTAATCGCCAGGTGCAAATTTTCAACCACTGCCAGCATGATTCCGACCTCATCTGACCTCGAGGACGTCAAGCCCGTGGTTTCCCTCCCCCTGAATGAGTCCAGAAGATGGCACACATATTATGGCTTTGCAGCTTAGTCCGCCGACCGAAGGGACAATACAGTAACACCCAGCTTGCGGTCTGCCACCGGCCAGAGCGAATCCCGGCCTGCTAGAGGAGGAGAGCCCCTTCCTCTCTGTCTAAGTCACTCCCACCAGCTATTGGGGTGCTTCATTAAGTAATAGTCCTCGTCTATTAAGTAGTGGACTCCAGCGTACAGCCAATACAACCTGGTTCCCCAACAAGCAGAGAGGCTCCAGCCACCACTTAGACCGACAGTTAAGTCATAGCCACCCCCACTACTGCACGACAGGGGGAGACTACACCAGAAACGAATTTACTCTAAAAATTACTCAAATAACTAGCCCGCACGCGAATGTATCATCTTACTGCTCCGCAATTTCCCCTACGACTCTCTGTTCCCAAACAGGTTATGCACAGGACGGCCGACCAGCACCAAAGAGCACTTACCGACAGCCACCTACTCTCCTAGCTATCGAACCTCAAGCGTNGCACAGGACGGCCGACCAGCACCAAAGAGCACTTACCGACAGCCACCTACTCTCCTAGCTATCGAACCTCAAGCGTGTAGCACTTTCTAAAAGCACTGGGGAAAAAAAATACGGCCGACGCAGTTCAAAACCACGGCGTAAGCACCAAGTGCACAGCTTGTGAATTCCTCGTATGATTTACCCGCGCACACGGGCCTGTGTGAGAAAATGTGCCGTGCGAACCTTAAGACTTAAGGTACCTCGGTAGAACACATGCCACCCGAACCCCAGTCTTGTAATAACATTTAAAATCAATTTTACTATCAAAAATTTAAAACACTAATAGCACAAAACATTATAATTCCGAGAACATTACAATTGCTTGTAGCATTGTAATTGATTTTAAAACTTTGCAAAATTTATAAAATGTAAAAATGAAAAGAAAAAAGTGAAACATATTCAATTTAACCTATAAAATAATTGAGAAAAGGAAGAAAAATGTACTTCAAACTCATAAGTAAATAATGTAAATGCAAATATAGGAAAAAAAATATATATATATAATCATATATTTGGTCAAATATAGCTCCATTATTTAAGAGTTGTAATTCAAAACGAAAGTTTCCAATTTTATTATGTTTATTCCATAGTTTAAGTTGTTATGGTTCACATTTGTTTAGTAAAGAACTAGACTATCATAAAATATTTATATGATAAGAATTAAAATCGAGATATATTGGTACAATTACGCGTATATATTGGTGTTTAGATCAANCCGCGCACACGGGCCTGTGTGAGAAAATGTGCCGTGCGAACCTTAAGACTTAAGGTACCTCGGTAGAACACATGCCACCCGAACCCCAGTCTTGTAATAACATTTAAAATCAATTTTACTATCAAAAATTTAAAACACTAATAGCACAAAACATTATAATTCCGAGAACATTACAATTGCTTGTAGCATTGTAATTGATTTTAAAACTTTGCAAAATTTATAAAATGTAAAAATGAAAAGAAAAAAGTGAAACATATTCAATTTAACCTATAAAATAATTGAGAAAAGGAAGAAAAATGTACTTCAAACTCANAAAGAAAAAAGTGAAACATATTCAATTTAACCTATAAAATAATTGAGAAAAGGAAGAAAAATGTACTTCAAACTCAAAAGTAAATAATGTAAATGCAAATATAGGAAAAAAAAAAATATATATATATAATCATATATTTGGTCAAATATAGCTCCATTATTTAAGAGTTGTAATTCAAAACGAAAGTTTCCAATTTTATTATGTTTATTCCATAGTTTAAGTTGTTATGGTTCACATTTGTTTAGTAAAGAACTAGACTATCATAAAAATATTTATATGATAAGAATTAAAATCGAGATATATTGGTACAATTACGCGTATATATTGGTGTTTAGATCAATTGTGAGCAGATTTCTAAAAATTTATAAACAGAATATTTTGAAAATATTTCTATATGAGTTGATTGATTAGTTACTAAAGAAATGGAGCTCATTCTTACGTGTGTACAAATAGTTGAAAGAAACATTATGAATAAAAATACCATATAAACAGTTTATAATAAATGAATCAGACATTTCTGATGACAATAAATACATTAAAAATCAACAGAATGTAAGTTAATATTAAAACGTTTGGGTAAATAACAAGATTTAACTTTACCAATTAATGTGATGCATTTGAAATTCATAATTTTTTTTAATTTTTTGAGATTTTTAATTTTTGGTTGTCCTAAGGTCATGTTCAAGGTCACGGATATCCATCGTTATGGTTGCGATATATAATGTAATTTCTCCTCTGATTTTTACTACATTTTACGATTTTTCGGAAATTTTCTCGTTTTTCGACTTTAAGGTCATCCGCGGATCAAGGTCACAGAAATTCACATAGCGGTCGGGTTTATCAGTTTAATTTTAGCCTATGTTTAAATTTTGCCAAGAATTGTTGTCTTTTATCTGGATTTTTTGATTCCATGATCACCTAGGGTCAAGGTCAAGATCACCCTGGTTCAAGGTTGACGTCATGGAAATCCAGCATGTCTGCCAGGTTAATTAATTAACTTTTTCGTATTGCTTTACCATTTTTGTGATTGTTCGCGTTTTTCGACTTCAAGGTCATCCAAGGTCACGGACACTTGGTCAAAGTTACGGGAGTGAGGCCAAGCAGTAAGCGCCGGTTATACCACCGGCCTACTGCACCAAGGATAGACACTCCAGGCCGTGACAGTACTTGGTCAAAGTTACGGGAGTGAGGCCAAGGTCATTCGCGGCCAATATGGTGGCCGGATGACGTGGTTCCTATCACACTCCAGGCCGTGACAGTACTTGGTCAGAACTTCGTTGTTTTCCTTTTCTTCTCGTACAAGAGTTTCATTAGGTAGGGGAAGGGGAGTTAAAATAACCACATTTGCGTCTTATCGTCGTCTTTGTTNACTCGTACAAGAGTTTCATTAGGTAGGGGAAGGGGAGTTAAAATAACCACATTTGCGTCTTATCGTCGTCTTTGTTTGTAATGGCGATCTCATCGAGCATGTACTAATTTTGACCCTGTAAATCGTGAAGATTACACTGAATCTTGATGGTGAATTTTCTCGGAGGCGGGAAAAGNTGTACTAATTTTGACCCTGTAAATCGTGAAGATTACACTGAATCTTGATGGTGAATTTTCTCGGAGGCGGGAAAAGGGATATGGTGTTTGAAGCATCATGTTCACGTATTCTCCATAGTGCTCACAAAAGTATTTTTCACAACTGTCTCGGTAGCAGAACAATGCGAACTGGTCGTGAAGTACCAGGAACAAAGCTCGTCTGTGTGCTGGAGTATTTACATTCACCGTGAATTCGATTCTACCATATATTATAGTAGAACTTCATGACAAATTTTNCTGTGTGCTGGAGTATTTACATTCACCGTGAATTCGATTCTACCATATATTATAGTAGAACTTCATGACAAATTTTTAATAGTGTCATACGCTTGAAAGTAGACAGGATTCAGTATCTGGTACTGAGTGCGACCATAATATGCAAGTTGGAATTGTGCGTACATTTGATGTGCCAGAAAGAGCTGCCCACTTTGAAAGTTCATGTACAAGTAGTTTGGTAATCGGCGTCATATGTTATGAATCAGCAAAGACGGACAAGCCTAGCGAACTGCAGCGACGCGTTGGTAACCAGGCAAAGCGAAGAATACAAAGCACATTACAAGAATAATAGTTTGTAAAACATATCAGCGAGGCGCCAGCAGAGCTCCCCTCCCAGCAGCATGGTATTTGGGACAATAGCGGCACTAGAAACTATATAATACTTGTCAACACTTTGTACAGGCTCTCTCTGTCTGAAGGACCCACGCCGAGATGAAGACACAGCTTGGCGTGCCGCTCGTCGCTTTCCTACTCACCACTCAGCCTACGGCGACGGTGTCATTTTGGTTAGTCATATACTGTAATTAATTAGAACTTCCCTCACCAAGAACTTATATTTATTTTATATCATAATAATTCTATTAATTATCTTTTGTGTATTCATAATTAACTTCATTTGAGTTAACAACATCCTTATCTTCTATAGTATGTTCATGGTAAAGTAAGCACTTCTGAGACCCTAGTTACTTTTTCCTTTCAGACATGATTTATCCTTTAACCGCCTTTTAAAATAAATATTGCCATTTAAGTAATAAACACCGTGTGTACTCGTATATTCCGCCGCACTGGAAAGTTAACGTCTAAGGCTGAAATAAAATATATTTATTGACTATTATGCCAAATAAGAGAGCTTAAAAAGTGCTCACTTCACCGTGAATAGTCTATATAAATATGAAAGCATAGACATTCCCTAGTCCCTAGTAAAACATATTAAAACCTAACACACCGTGTTATTGCAGAGTATGTAAATACACAGAGACGAAATGTTGTGGTGGTTCTTTTGCCGTGGGCGTTCCCATTCTCTGATTGGCTGCGCAACGCTCTGGCTGGCTACTGCGTGCTACTTCCGGCCGGCGAGTAGGTTACCCGGCGCTGATTGGCAAACGGTGTTCCGACACGTTGCTGGCCAGTGGCCGGAATTTTGCTGGCGTGTGNTAGGTTACCCGGCGCTGATTGGCAAACGGTGTTCCGACACGTTGCTGGCCAGTGGCCGGAATTTTGCTGGCGTGTGAAGCTGGAATAAGCAGTTGTTTTACCGCTGTATACTATGCAGTACTACAGTGCTGCGAATACTGAAATGATACTGATTTGTTGCTTCATTCTAATGCTATGTCAACCTTGCTGTAGTCCATTTATAGTTACTTCCAAATTTCTTGAAGCCCTATTGAAGTTCTACTTTCAGGAATTTACTCAGTTCCATGCAAACGAAATACACTGAAGAGCCAAAAAAAACTGGTACACCTGCCTAACATCGTGTAGCCCCCTCCCCCCGAACATGCAGAAGTGCCGCAAGACGACGTGGTATGGACTCGAATAATTTCTGAAGGTATGCAGGAGGTAATTTACACCATGAATCCTGCAGGGCAGTCCACAAATCCAATCTGCGCCAATTTCAGAAAGGGTTGCACGTCTGTCACGTTTAATGAATCTCGTCAGTCGTCGTTTGCCCCGTTCTTTCACGACCCTTTTCCGGCCGCAGCGATGTCGAAGATGCAATGTTTTACCGGATTCCCAATATTCACGGTACACTCGCGAAATGGTCGTACGCGAACATCCAAATGTTATCGCTACCTCGGAGATGCTATGTCCCATCTCTCATGCGCCGACTATAACACCACATTCAAACTCACTTAAATCTTGATAACCTGCCATTGTAGCAGCAGTAACCGACCTAGCTGCCAACCGCATCGCGTTACTCTGATTGGTTCCATACCTCTGTTATTTGCATACGCACGCCTA